>PTRB01000003.1:0-384115 GCA_025094155.1 Lichtheimia hyalospora FSU 10163
AATTCATTGTGACATTGAGCAAGTTGAGTTGATATAAGGCGGACCAAGGTGCAAGAGGTGGAGCTGAGCTGGCTTGAGATTAAAGTGGTGGATACAAGAGCCAAAATCTCCTTGGATGCAGGTTGCTGGGATACTTGCATGTCGATTCCATTTTCATCACACATCCATTTATTGCTTTCCACAGAATTATGGCGTTCCTCTTCCTTTAGAATATATGTAACATAAATGATAGTCTACATTTGTATACATGAAACTTGTAGTTTTGCTTCGTTGCTTATATTTCTTGCTCGTAAAAATATGTATTATGAATGTGCTATGTCAACCATTTGGATTGTTCAATATTTCCATTCTGATCCAATGCAATAGAGTATTTATGCTTTGTTAAATCACACCAGTACGTGAAAAGTAACGGATCAACTTATACGCATATGGCAGGTGCAGTAGTACATAGCGTCGCTGTTAGCTGCTGTCGGCATGATAGTTTCGTGTTACAATAGGAGGTGTCAGTTGCATGATTGGCATGAAACCACAATTATCATTTCCCATTTTACTTGCTCACTTTTGTGAAAAGAAACGGCATTTTTTAATATCGAAAAGCATAGAAAACGCGCTGACGCGGTACGTGGGTCACGTTATTGACTATAAAAGGAAAATGGGGAAGAACGCGCGAGAAAAAAAAATCGCGCTGGGACTGAAAAAAATTTGCGCGTTCCCTCTTGGCCATAAAAGAGCCCCTTTTGCTTTGGCTGTTCTTTACCCTCTTTCTCTTAGTTTCGGGACGACGTTAAAGAGGAATGTAAATGAGGAGGGGTTTTTTTTATAACTATAAGCTCTACGCAGAGAGTGGAGGTTTTTTTCCCCTGGAAAGGAAGGGTTAAGACTTCAGACTGTTGGAGTGTTGCGTTATACCAACTAGTTCTGCTTGTCGCCCCTTTCAAAAAATACTCAAAAAGAAAATGATAAAGAACTCTAGTGCTCTTCTGTACTATAATAACGCAGATGGCAACCATGAGTCAAACCCCACTTTGTACTCTATTATCACAGCGTAACTTTGCTGCGGTATTATAATAAGCTGAAGCAAACTTCCAAATCACCGGAAGGATGGACAATAGCTCTGTGTATGATAAACTGTCTTTCTCGCCACTCGACCCGTGTGCGATTCTTTCTTTACAAAATGGAACTTTGAGCTCCTCAGCTTTATATCTCCAAGATACCATTCATATGTAAAGTCCCCTAAGGATCAGTAAAATCTAAAGACTATGTACGCATGTAACTTTAAGCCAAGAGTCTCAGAAAAGGGACCATCCATTTTTATTCAAGCAGATGTTGATCGGTGTGTTATGTCCAAATGAGTGATAATTGGAAAAGGGGATGTCGTGTATATGATATATATCTGTTTTAAAGGATGGTGATCTCCGTACTTGAATCATCTACACAATATACATAATGCTCATTCCACGTTGGATCTTTTATAACTTTCATATTAAATATCATCTATCAATAGTACTGGCGCTATGTTCTATGTACAGGCCTTGTCTGGTGATGGGCTTACCGGCGATATGCATAAGGTGGATTTCTTGATTCAGTGGATTGACCTGGTGCCCAACTTGTCCGAGTTACCAGTGGTTCTCGGTAAGGTCGCTCCTGGTAATCATGTCTTGCATAACTTGAATCATAGGATACATTCCGATGTTGGTGAGCAGTAAGCGATTCACGTGATGGATAATTGTTTTGTATAAAGTGTGAACGCCTCTGTGGTGTTGGTGGTGGTGGTAATGGACGGTTCGATGTAGCATGCTGATCCCATCGTCGTTGTGATGAATCCTCCATCTCCCATAGCTTTGGTTTCCTGTGTGTTCTCCTATTCATCATCTCTTGGCTTTTTGACTGCTTGCTTCGTTCATCGAACATCCAATTTGGCAATGGTTGATGCTTCTTTTCATAATACTCGCGTATCACTCGTGACACATGTGTTTCACCTTCCCAATCTGATTCATCCGATTCTAGCTTGGTTATATGTTGGCTCAGTGATATGTACGGATATTCATCTAATAATGTATATACATACCGGGTCCTCTGTCATCACGTAAGGATGGTAATCGATCAGCCATGTTTTGACTCGCCTTGACAATCTTGCCCCATAGTTTCTTGCCTTGCTTTGTTCTTTTCTCATCTTTCACTATTATATCAAAGGTGAATCACCCGTCATTAACATGATCATTGCCAATACTTACACTTCTGATTTAGTTCTTTCCATTTCTCGTTCGTTCGTGGTTTCGACCAAAACTTTTTGCTATTGGATGACTCCTTGTCGCTCTCAAGATGGATTGCATAATTGTTGTAATAAACCGAGTCATTGTCGTCCGTATCAGTCAACATGCTATTATGCGATCTTCTAATGCCAAGTGCTGATTGTCGTCGCTCGTTCACAACAGCGGTAGAAGAGTGGGAAGAAGAGGACAAGGAAGGTGAAATGGATGTTGTGCTTGCTGGAGTAAATGATACAGGGCGAGAGGAACGTAATGCTTGCTGTTGATCGAGATGGGGTAAAGGCTTGCGTGCCACCTTGAACAAGTCATTGTTGGTTTTCAAAGGAGGTACAGGTGGTGGTTGTTGCTGTTGGTAACGGGTATTGTCATTGGTAACAAATGAGCTGGCGAAATTGTAAGGTGCTGTTTGGGTTCCCATGGAAGGATGGTATATTGTCAAAGAAGAAGATGAAAATGGAAAATGTACCAACATCATCCTTTTCAGGACATTTATCCGCCCATCTGATCAGCTGCTGCTTGCATGCATTGGCTTCACCTTTTTGCTTGGTACATCTTGAAGACCGCTTTTAGTAAAGCGTTGGCTCATTCATAACCACCACCCCCCCCCCAACATCATGATACTCTTTGCCAATGAAAGTTCATTATGCGTCTTGGCATAAACATTGTTGCATGATGTAATACATATATACCATCTCATTTATGATTCCTGCTTGGCGATGGCAGCGATTAAATATCCTTCGCTGTATGAATCAGGATCGAGCAATAGAAAACTATGGCTGAAGATGATTTATCTAGGCTCAGTTATGTATTTGCAATCCACCTAGTTAAGACCAAGTTGGCACACCTTACAATAATGAGATGTCTCTCTGTGATACCGATAGGGGATTTGGAGAAGATACCATGACAGCATATGTATGTCATTGTTTGGAGTATTATCGCCACTTCATCTACTTTGATCATGCCAATTGTAGAATGATGCATACGCAAACAGATAAAGTACCAGACATAATCCACCCAATTAGTCAAATCATGCAGCCACTTTCTTTCTGATCACAATGCACAAATAAAAAGATGTTGCCCCACACAATTTTACTCCCACACATCACTTCCCTCTATTATAATTTCTTGATACTAAAGTTTGGCGTGGGTGTATCATGGGTGGATATTGGTCTTGTGGATTGAAAGTAACATATGCATTGATAAGTTATTGGCCCTTTTAAGTGCTTCATTGCTATTCTACTTTCATAGTCGTCGTCATTGTGATATTTGACGCTTGCAATGAGGTAAGTTATATTGTCAAGTATGTTCGTGAATCACATACTCATATACATATCGGTTGTTTCCATATAAACATTCCAAGGATCAAGTGTCAAAAGATCTATATGAGCTTCAACTTTGAACGAAATAAATATTTCATAACCTTCTCTCATCTTTAAATCTATATTTTTGGATCTCTGTCAAGCGAAGTTACTTCCTAGAACGAGTGGAATTTCTACTGGGTACCAAGCGAATCATGTTATCATGAAGATATTGCATCATCTAATAATGAAAGCAATCCTGAATTAGAATTCACCACTGATATCATATTATATGACCACTGACAACGTTGTTGTTGAAAAGTATATATTACGCTTCTATTTACAAATGGCACGGAGAATAAAGTATTATGCATACAAGTGTGTGATTCCATTATTATTGTTCATCTTGATCACTGGGCACTCTATGAATGCCTTGACGTTTAGATGGATCGATCATCACAGATTGCCTTGACACGAGTGGGAAAGGACAATTTTGAAGGGGCAGAAACTCGGTTGGCGGTAAATCAAAGGGTGTCACCATTCCTGCTGCATTCATGCGTGTACGTTGCTGCTGCTGCTGCTGCTCTGGTGTTAAACTAAACAGTCGGTCAAGATGATATGGTTCACTCGTACTGCTATTTGTAGTAGGTGCTGGTGATGACACTGATGGGGGTGGTTGGGTCATATGGCATCGAGGATAATGTAAAAGCTTTTTGAGTGGGTAACTTAGTGTTGTAGGTGATGTGGATGAGCTTGATGCATGACGTGTATGGGTAAACGTTAAGGTGGAAGAAGATGCATTGTTTTCAATAATAACAGGACATGCACGCATAACAGGTGGTATTTTCTTTTTTGGCATATCCACCAAGGATGATATTTCATCTTTTGATCCAAGCCGTGCTGCCCGTGGTGGTGCTGAAGGTGATTGTACTGAACTGATAAGGTCGGGACAAGGTACGGTATGCGTATCCTCATTATCTTGATGTTGGGTGCCAACTTGATCAAATGCATCCAAGGTGGGTGGTCCAGAATCACTATCATCCTCTTGCGCCAATGATGCCTTTTCATCCAAAGTGTCAGATGATGAAGAGGTAGCTTCAGAAACTGGAGATAATGGTGGCTGTTGATGGATCATGGTAGTCATATCAATTTTTTTTTCCTCATCATCGGGGGATTTTGTATTTGGAGAAAATGGTGGATCATTGACAAGAATACCATCATCACCTCCCCTGTGATGAAGTTGCCACACAAAGAGCGCAATAGCTCCAACAACCACCATACCACCTACACTTGCACCAACAATGACACCCACCACTTTTGTATTAGTGGATGATGATGGGTCCTCAGGGGCGCCATTATTTTCTACCTCGGGGAATTTTGTTGTGGAACTCGACATTTCATTGTTATTGTCCTCATTGTTGTTGGGTGCTGGATGCCGATGTTGTTGTTTTCTTTCTTCAACAGCTACTCGTGCTGCATGAAATGAATCATCATTCTCACTATTAAGCCAATTGGATGGAAACGCGAATACAGATGCTGATAGGGTTGTTGTAGGAGTGCTGCTCATGGATGATAATAAATGATTCGCAGCTGTATTGTCGTCAACTGGTATCGTGCTTGTTTCTCCCTGCTGTATTAGTAGTGTGGGTGATCTTGTGTATTCATTATTCGTTGCTGGTGATGCAAGTGATGCTGTGCAGCATAATATCAAAAAGACAAGTATAAGAAGGTGATCACCTGCCATCGATCGTAGAGTAAGCTAAAAAGACAGTAAAGAAGGTTCACTTGAAAATGCCAACGATCGCATTATATATGGATTGAGGATTAGACCATCTGCTTACCATGTACATTGCATTTAATTTGTTTGCTTCTCTCTCTTTAAGCACAATACACAAATGTTGTCATCATCATTATCACACAGTGCACCCATATTTCCATAACAAAGAGAGACAGGCATATCTTTGTTTCGAAAGTAAAATGACAGTTATGATGTACAAGAACATGAATAGCATGGAGGGAAAAAGCATGAGAGTGGAGGTGAATGTTGTAGCCGTGGTAATAACGGGGAGTGAGTGAATGTGATGAGTGTGAAATAAAGATTAAGGATCTGGGCTGGATGTAATAATGTGTGAATGGGCAAGGGATAAGCCATGTTTATGCTTCGGTCAAGAGAGCAGCATTGAGAAGCTCTTGTTCTTCTTGGTAATGCTTCTTCTTGTTACCAGTAGCCACGGAAGCCGAAGGCTCACGTCCAGTGTATTTAGGCTTCTTGCCAGCATGATGAGTAGTCTGAGAAAGAGCAGTGGTGATTCTAGGTTGAACATGTCCCCAAGCACCCATATTCATAGGCTCTTCTTGACACCAGATGATCTCAGCGTTGGGATACTTGTCAGCATGTTCCTTCACTTGTTGGTAAGGGAAGGGGTTGAGCTGTTCAACACGTGAAATAGCCACATTGGTAAGGTTGTTTGCATCACGAGCCTTGAGCAAGTTGTAATAAACTTGACCACTGCAGAGAACATGCTTGGTGATCTTTTCAGGTGCTTCAAGATTCTCGGGATGGGGTTCTGGCAAATAAAGTTGGAAGCTGCTATCACCAGACATTTCTTCAAGACTTGAACGAGCAAGAGGATGACGCAATAATGACTTGGAGAAGGGCAGAATCAAAGGTTTACGGAATTCACGGTTGACTTGACGACGCAAGACATGGAACACTTGAGCAGGAGTAGATGCATAAACAACTTGCATATTGCAATCTTGGTGCATGCGATCCAACTTTTCAGGCGATGGGAACACATAAGGATTGTCATCACACAATTGGAGATATCGTTCAATACGTGCAGAAGAATGTTCAGGACCTTGACCATCATAACCATGTGGCAATGATAATACGAGACCAGAACGTTGCAACCATTTTTGTTCACCAGCAGCAAGGAATTGATCAATCATGATTTGGGCACCGTTGGCAAAATCGCCAAATTGAGCTTCCCACATGATCAAAGCATTGGGATCAACAAGCGAATAACCGAGTTCAAAGCCAAGGACACCATATTCTGAAAGTGATGAGTTGCTGATAGCAAGTTGAGCTTGGTCAGGCGAGATATGATTGAGCATTGTATATAATTCATCGGTCTTTTGGTCATGAAGAACAGCATGACGTTGAGAGAAGGTACCACGTTCAACATCTTGACCAGAGCAACGCACGTGCTTTCCTTCCAACAATAAAGTTCCCCATGCAAGTGCTTCAGCAGTTGACCAATCAATATCCTTTCCAGATGCCAATGCCTTGCCACGGTTCTGAATAATACGCTTAAGGTTGCGATGCACATTGAAAGTTTCGGGCAAGTTGGTTAAAGAGTTGCCAATCTTTTGAAGGGTCTCCATAGGAACACCGGTAGGATGATGAGGAAGGATTTCTTCAGCACATTCCTTGGGTGACTTGAAACCTAATGATCATATCGAATCTTCCATCAGTATTCATTCGATATTATATTCACCCAAATCCAAATACATACCAGGCCATGAGCTACTAAGCCATTCACGTGAAGTAGGCTTGTAATCCTTGCTCTTTGCATAGCTATCTTCCAAGATACCCCAAACACGCTTCTTGATAGATTCAACTTCTTCACCAGTGAAGCTACCTTCCTTGACAAGTTGATCAGCATACATCTTGGCAACAGGTTGTTGCTTGGCAATAGCTTCATACATCTTGGGTTGAGTGAAGCTAGGTTGATCCGTTTCATTATGACCGTGTTTACGATAGCACACCAAATCAATGACAACATCACGGTGGAAAGTTTGACGCCAATCAGCAGCGAGTTGCATGACATAAGTGACAGCTTCAACATCATCACCATTTACGTGGAATACAGGTGCATTGATAGCCTTGGCAATATCGGTACAATAGGAAGTGGAACGACCAAAGCGAGGATCGGTAGTGAAACCAATTTGGTTGTTGACAACAATGTGAATGGTACCACCAGTGCTGTAAGCTGGCAAGTCATGGAAGCCCATAGTTTCATACACAATACCCTGACCAGCGAAAGCAGCATCACCATGCATAAGAATGGCCATGGAATGGTTACGGTCTTGATCCTTGCTGTAATATTGAAGAGCACGTGTTTTACCAAGCACAACAGGGTTCACAGCTTCCAAATGAGAGGGATTGGCGACCAAAGATAAATGCACACGTTTGCCAGAAGGTGTAGGGCGAACATAGTTCATACCAAGATGGTATTTGACATCACCCGATCCTTCTTCAGAAGGTTCAACAGAACCACTGAATTCACAAAAGATGGATTCATTGGGTTTACGCACCACGTTGCTGAGCACGTTGAGACGACCACGATGGGGCATACCAATAACAATGGATTCGATACCATGGTCCACAGAACGATCAATCTATACAATGATGGATTAGATATTGTTGTGTTGCGTGTATATTATCATTTCATTACTTACCAATGCCTTCATACCAGGAATCAAGGATTCACCACCTTCAAGACCAAAACGTTTTTCAGAAGGATACTTTGAAGCAACAAAGCGTTCAAAGCTATCAGACCAAGTAAGACGATCAAAGATCATACGCTTCTCATCGACAGTGTACTTGAAGGGTTGTGGATTTTCAATACGTTCACGAATCCAATCGCATTGAGCACGGTCGGGAATGTGGATGTATTCGATACCGATGGAGCCACCTGTCAAGGGTGTAATTCTTTAGCATTTTTCCCATTCCGCCATTTACCGCCACACGGTATGTGTATCCAAGGATACGTGATACTTACAGTAAGTGCGTTTAAGATTATCCATGATTTCACGAAGAGTGAGTGATTTGCCCTTGTCCATAAAAGCAGGAAGAATACCAGGACCAAGAGAAAAGGTACGATCGAGATCCTTTTCTGTGAAACCATAGTAGGAATGGGATAATTCGGGAGGGCTGGAATTGAGAATATCGGCGTGTTGGATACCCAAGGGGTCAAGATTGGCCAAATGATGACCACGCACCTGATATGCTCTCACGAGAAGTTGAATCTTCATGTGGTCAATAATCTCGCTTGATGAACCGTTGACTGCATTAGGAACAACAGCATCTGGTAGACTTGGTAAACGTGCACTGGCAGAAGGTACCAAAGTGGGTGGAGGAGTGTATGCGTTTCCAGGGGCGACACCATTACTCATATTCTTGAAATATACTTGCCACGACAAGTGAACAGAAGAAGGATCCTTGAGCCATGCTTCGTACATTTCTTCAATGTAGATGGCTGCATTGCCGTGTAAGAAGCCATCGTTGGCGTCATTGGTAGCAGCCTTTGCAAGTGTAGCGTGCTGGGTATGGAAAGAAGATGCAAAAGCAGGTGCTTTGCGTTGACAAGGACGAGCACCAAGTTGCAATAAAGGTTTCTTGGCAGCACGCGATAATGCTGTTATCCGATACATGATGATGTGATGAAAAGAAGAAGGGGTAAAAGAGAAACAGTACAACCTCCTTCTTGTGTCCTTCTTATTGTCTTGTGTGTGTGTGTTGTTCCAGTGACGTTTATCCGGCACGGTAAATGTCGGATTCTCTTTCATGTGCGCATGAAGAAGTTGACTTTATGTTTTACCGCTTTTAGGCTTTCCGTGTCTGTGCCCTTATAAAACCCATTGTGTTTCATTGACAGTAGTAATAGGATCATTCATGAATGAATAAACTATCGATTCCTAGTAATAATATAATCAACTTGTTTTTACCATCATCTTGTTAATGGGGGTATCCAACTCGGGGCAACATCCGTAATTTCCCATGTCACTGACGAAGACAAATCGGGAAGTGGTCCATTTTCACTTTTGAGCGCAAGACCAATTCTCCCCCACAACTTTACTTACCTAATCCTAAATGACGTCTTTAAGGCTTTGACCACCATCAGATCCCCTTTATGCATTGTTATCTTATCATCAGATTGTTTCTTTTGGCTAATATGATCCTCTTTTCCATTTAATAAAATGATGCTGCATCGGCGTTGTTAGGAGGTATGTCGTACTCCGTTGCAGCTGGCGTATGTTTTTTTTCATTCACTAGGCGGACTTGGCTCCGCCCAAGGCAAAACTTTTTACAGAAGGTGATCGCCTTTCTTTTATTTCATCAACAGCCGAGGAACTATTCACGGAATGGGACAAGATAACGTCATTGCCAAGTTATCGGTAGAATTCATTCCATCATTGTTAACAATCATTATCATTGTACCATTTTATTCATAAGTGCCTAGAACAATGGTCTTATATCCATAGTTTGGATTCGATGGTATTATGTACGTGACATCTATTAATATCAATCGATGTAAAGCAACATTCCACATGTTCTAGTTGCATGCATGCAACATGATGTTTGGGTCGTCGTCATGGGAATCCCCCCACATCCCCTCGTGCTTGATCATTGACAAGAATAAACTTTATATAAAAGATAATGCATTGATAAAAGTGAGATAAGAGGTGTCATGTGTGGAGTGGATCCAAAGATTGGGTTACGAGTTCATCGACCGGTTGCTTGTCGACTAAATGTGGTCTAGGCGACCATCAAGAACGTGTGGATTTTTGTGGCACAGAACATGAACGATGATTGGGGAAGGATGAGCGACTTTCTCCGCCATAGACACGCAACGCAAATACAGCTCTACTAGGTACCCCGATATTATTGGCGCACATAACGACATCATCCATCACATAGTATCTTTCTCCGCTTGCTTCTCTTTCCCTCTTGGTTACGCATCGTTGTCAGTCCCTTTTTAACACTACATTTTTATTATTACTACTCCTTGTCATCCATTCTAGTTGAAACAAATATACACATACACCATTCAATTGATATGATCAACAGCCATACGCAGGCACCCTTGCAACGCTTCTCTCCCGAGCTTATGCTCCAAATAGTTCTATCCCTTGAACCTAAGGATATTATAGCACTGGCATTGACATGTCGACAATTGGCTGATTTCATCTTGAGAAACGATCTTGTCTTTAAGCGTCTTATGCAACGTGATTACGGCATCACCTACAAACGGCCCGATCAGGCTCAATCGTGGATCGATTTCTACAAGACACTGTACCAACAACCTAACACTCGTTGCTGTCGACATATTTCAGATGTTTCAAGTGAACCTGCAGAGACAAAGCGTGTACTTTATCGTGCTATTCGTGACAATAGCTTTAAATGTGATCTATGCAATACTGAAAATGCAAGCTTTCTGGATATGCTGCAAACCGACACAACGGGTAAGGTTACCATGGGGAAATACCATGTGGGATGATGGAGAGATGATAGGGGAATACCATGATTTGTTTTGTATATTGATCCATTGTGTTAGCTTGCATATCATGCGTAAAGAATCCAGCCAATCAATTATCAATCGTTCTCGAATGTGCAACGGGTAACATGTATTGTTTAAAGTGCGAGGATGATCTTTACAAGGTATGTGATGAGATATGGATATATGACAGCAATTATACTCAATGTTGTATATTATGGATTAGTTGGGTACAAGCTATAGCAATCCAAACGAACAATACAAGATCGACACAGTAATGGACCATATGAAGGGTGCAGAATCACTGGACAATCGACGAAAAGCAGAACATTTATTGTATATCCAAGAATTGCGAAGGGAGGATATGACACTTAAGCATTATCTGGTGGAAAAGAACTGGGGAAGGACATGGATGGTGTTTCGAACTCGTAAGTTGGGTACATGGATGATGAATGGAATATGGGATATAACCATGGAAATATAGGCGAGGGAACTCCATTACCAGGTCGTATCACCAATCAAAAACTGGCTCGCAGTAATGGCTCTTTAAATCCTAACATTCGGCTTCCAGTGGATAAATTTCGTCCAGCTCCTGACACCAATGCTGATATTGTGAGCGAGAAGCTGTGGTCATATTTACAAAAGGCCTATGGATTACAGGGACGAGCTTTCAGTGAAGGTAGGTAAAAGGCAATGGGCTGTTGATTGTGTGTGTGTGTTGAGCACAATGTTGGTGTTGGTGGATAGGGTATAGAATGGGGGCATGATGTATATGTATATTCAAGGAGAATTTATTGATATGCGTGAATAGATGATCTCCAATACCCCGAGTATACACGACTTCGTGCATACATTGAGCATTTCAAGTCTAGTCCTCTAGCATATCCTTGATTCGTTTTTTCATTGTTTTCCCCCTACACGCATTGCTTGAAAATAAAACAATATAACAGACCATATGCGATGATATAGTGCCTTGATGTACCATATACAAGAGTCACATGATGGGTAGCTAGACATTCACTTGCAAATAAATATACTTAACGTTCTATGGATATGTTTACTGGATAAGCTACATAGCTTCTTCGTGTAAGAATTTACATATTTCAATGTACTGTAATGATTCTCCTTGTTAGCATCGCGGGTATAGGATGGGACATGTGTTCTGCAAAGAAACGACTACAAGTGCGATATCGTAGAATGGTCCACACATGTGTGGTGTCAGTCATGATCGGGCCAATGCCTAATGCAACTCGAGATAATCAGAGCGTTTATTGTACAGCAAAGCATTCAGCATTCTTTAATTATGAATTGTTCTCTATCAGTCATATCAAATTCATATGTCAAGTTTATTGCATTGTGGGGGATGATGATATATAGCCAATGTGCTTCTAAACACTTCTTGATGCATGCTTCATTTACCGACTAATTACAAATGTTGCACGACGATGTTGCTCGTGGCACCATGACCTTATGAACTCAGAAAAAAAAAAAGAAAAGCATTCCACCACCGCGCTTTTCCTTATTTTTTATACCAAGCGAACCTTGTACTCTCATCGCCATTCCTTGATCAGTTTTGCCGACCTTTGGCCATTTCACATTCGTTATACAACATGATTTCAAACAAGCGCCGTCAAGTGTCATCCACCATGCTCATGTCTACTGCTGTAATCTCGGCAGCAGCCGGTGTGTATGCAGCTCCACCCCCTTATCCACCCACAACACAAGACGACAACAATGACTCGGATGATAAAGGCAAGGATATCATCAATGACCTTGCAGATGAATGGTCTTCAGACAATGAAAGCAACAACAACAACGATGGTGATGCATTACCCTTGGATGATCAGCAAGACGTTGGTGCTGATACACAAGAAACTATCAATGATGTTGACAATGAAGACAGTGGATTGTTATCAGACAATGAAGAACAAGATCCATCATTGGAATCCGATCATGATGACAATGAAACCCTTCAGGAACCAACAACACCCGATGTTGACAACAACCTCGACCCTGAAACTCAAGCATTGGAGGAAGCAGCTGCAGCCGCAGATGCTGGTACTCCTGTAACCAACGACAATGACATATCGAATATGGAAGAGTCAAATGAAGGTGAAGACGATGCCTTGGATACCGTTGATGACGGCATGGATGATAATCAAGATAGTATCGAAGAGGTTGAACCTGTTGATGATAATCAAGATACTACTGACGAAGTCGGACCTGTTGACGATAATCAAAGTTCTACTGAGGAAGATGAATCTGTGGATGATAATCAAGATACTACTGAGGAAGATGCTCCAATGGATGAATTGGATGAATCCGAGAATTACGATGTTGGAGAATTGGACAATGGCAATGATAATAATTTGGACGATGCTGCAATTGAAACGCATGGCAATTTCGATGCTTCTGAAGAGACATTTAATGAAGCTGCATTGGAAGAAGCCGAAGAAAATCAACAATCATCGACTACTGAATTGGAAGAAAATGTTGATACCGAAATCGAATCATCATGGATGGAAGATCAAATCGATCAAGAGTTGGCAAATAGCACTGCAGACGAAGCAGCTGAACCACCAGTTATTGACAACAGTAATGCTGTACCCGACATTTTTGGTGATGATGATACAATGGCAACTGTACCAACAGTACCTTCCAATGACAATGTGGATTACACTTATACAGCAGACAACAACCTGGATGATACCCAACAAGAAGAATCCAATGACATGAAGAATGAATATCCCACCGGTGATATCAACAAAGACATTGATGATGCTCTGGATCAAGCACAAAAGGTGGATAGTCTACCAACACCACAAGCTGCAGTGGACAATGAGAATATGCCACCTGCATTCAATAATGCTCAGGGCACAGAGAATGTATTCCCACCAGCAGATCAACAATCCATTGGTGATAACACGGATACTGAAAGTAACAGCTCTGCACTCAACATGCTCCTCATTCTATGTGTGCTCATCTTTCTGGTGCTCAAGGCTCCCAAGATTAAGGTATGTTGAAATGAAATAGCAATTGTATTTGAGTCTGATAATATCATTGTATTATTGTAGCGTTGGATCTATGGTCGTGCTGTGAACAACTCGTTACCGGTAAGTTACAAGTGGATGATGTGAAAGAAAAGAGAAACTAATGGGTTGCTATAGTATCACGCTGTTCCAAAGAGAGGACAAGACTAGGAAGAATGATAATACGCATAGATCAGTAACCAATACATAAATTTACTTATACATACATATGCATGTTATATCATGTCAAGTGAGAGATCACGAGTCTACCTCCTGAAACTTGCATCGGGCCCCTGCACTTGCATCGTCATTCTTGTTACTAGGTCTACATGTGTACTGTGCATCCCATTGCTCTGGACTATTCTTCTTGGTAATAATGATGATGATGCATTAATAAAGTTGACTAGTATGCGTGTGAGCAAATGTGCATGTTGCAGCCATCACATCGGAGCAGTGAGTGAGTGGGTGTGCGTGCTTTGTGGAAAAATCTCTGCACGTTCATTTCCCTTATTATTCAACTACTTTTTGTACACTATGGACACCACCACTAGCAACGAACAACAACAACAAGCACCTTCTTTCCACCCTGCTGAGGATAGAAGACTATCAATACACAAGTTGACCCATTCATCGTCTTTGCCTTCATTCGAAAGTCTTTCTCCCACCATGCATAATGGTCGTCCTGCACCTCACCATCCCATTCCTAATGTTTTACGACCTACACCTTTGGACCATCGACCTGATCTTACTGGAAGGAATACTCGATGGCGACGTGATTCACTACCTTCTATTGCCAACCTTGACTTTCCACCCTCTTCAGCATCCTCGGTAGCAACCGAACCACAGCCGTTCCCAAGCAACCTTCGTCGCCACTCTACACCTGATACTCCCCCTCCTCACCACCACCATGAACATCTTTTACGATCTCAGCAACCTGATAGTCCTTATTCACGTACTCCAGAATTACGCGAGAGTCATAAATTGGCAGAGCGTAGGCGACGCAAGGAAATGAAGGAGTTGTTTGATGATTTACTCAATGTATTACCTATCGACAAGGGCATCAAGACAAGTAAATGGGAGATATTAAGTAAAGGTAATCCAACACTTCTTCATGGAATTACTGGACTGGCTAAATTCTTTCTCGTATTATAGCTGTCGATTATATCAACGATCTTCAAAGGAGAGAAGAAATGTTTATGCGTGAAAAGGAATTGTTGCTTCGAGATAAGGCAAGCTTGCAATCATCAATACCCAGGCCAGATGGCTGTTGAATCATCCTACCCTTTGTGCTTTCTCTCTCTCTCTCTCTTTATTTAGTATTAGTATTTCATATCATTTGTGAGTAAATTGTATGTGAGTGTGTGAGTGTGAAATGACGATTTGTTTTATTGTTGATGAGATGTTGGTGTGGATATGCATAGGGATGATGATGCACCTATCGTGTGTTGTTGCATAATATCTAGTCAAAGCAAAAAGATAGAGGTCTCCTGCTGCAGTAACCATTTGCAGCACATGCCCGATAAAGGATATAGAGTAGGAGTAGTGGTAGTAGTAGTGGTTGAATGATACGGATCTATGGATGAATAAGGGATCCATAGTAGGTTATTACCCAATGTGAGACCAGATGAATAAGAGAGTTGTTGCAGCAGTGGCCGATGGCTGTCATATAATTCTGTGCGGGGCCAAGTGATACAATTGCATCTTTTCCCTTCTTTCCTTTCAAGTTCCAAATATGTCGACACCCACCCGACGACGTCTTATGCGTGATTTCAAGCGTCTTCAAAGCGATCCTCCAGGTAATTGTCCAATGGCATCCATCCCTTTGTCAGAGTTGTTCTAATGAATATCCATTGATTGTGTAGGCGGTGTGTCAGGTAAATTGGGAGACCAGTACCCCCATCAGAGAGAGAGAGATGCCTACTTGAAAAACCTTGAACGAGCAATTGACATTGTATTCAATAGGTGCTCCATGTCCAGATAATATTATGATGTGGAACGCAGTTATCTTTGGTCCTTGTAAGTGGGATGATTAATAAGTAGGAAATGTGCTGCGAGACCTTGAACACTAATATGGATATTGGTTAGCCGATACCCCCTTTGAAGATGGTACATTCAAGCTGGTACTTCAATTTGATGAAACCTATGTATGTATTTTGTGTGTGTATTATAGGAGATCATATTACTCATAGAATGATAGCCCAACAAACCTCCTTCTGTCAAGTTTGTGTCAAAGATGTTTCATCCCAATGTCTATGCAAACGGCGAATTGTGTCTTGATATCCTTCAGAATCGTTGGAGCCCTACTTATGATGTCGCTGCGATCCTCACCAGTATTCAATCGCTTCTGCACGATCCCAACCCCAACTCACCTGCCAATGCTGAAGCTGCCAACCTTTATCGTGAAAATAGAAAGGAATATGTGAGGAGAGTGCGTGAAACCGTCGAATCGTCCTGGGAGTAAATTCAGCAACAACAACAACATTCCTTGTTATATCTTTAGTCCATTCATCTTTGCACTTATGTATAAATTCCCTTTCTTATCATGAATGAGTGGATATGTAACTTTCAATTGAAGCGAACAATGGGAGATAACAGTAGTAGTTGGATTATATGAGGAATCGATAGCAACCATGTTGCTTATAACCATGTATTGCATAAATGATAAAGCACCCTGCACTAGCATATTACAAACACTGAGTTTTATCAGTGATGTTTCCTGTGAATGAATGGATTTATAAATTGGAAGCGAACAATGAGATAGCGGTAGAAACCATAGCAATCGAGTTGCCATTTATTGTCATATTTGTTATATTGGGAAATGACAACTGTTGTTCACAGGGATGATAAGCCATGAGTTTATTTGCGAGAAGCAATCATCTTTTCTACACGACTCATATCAGGGCGTCCTAGAGCTGCTACTTTGTGGTCCCAATCAATGACAAACGGGCGCTCAAGCAATGCTGGATCTTGCTCTAAAAGGTCAAATGCTTCCTCAAAAGAAGACACCTTGCCTTGCGCTTCTGGACGCAAAAGATAATCCCAAGGTCTATCTTCTTTCCAAGGACGATCGGTATTAGCTTCGTCGTTCATACCCAAATAGTCAACGAGAGCTTGCAGAATCTCGCGTGTTGGTGGCGTTTTCTTGTATTGAATTACGTCAATGGTGAAATCGCACTTGGGTTGCTCATCTTCGAGCAAGGTCTTGGTATTACGACACTTGCTGCATTGTGGGTTATGGAGAATAGTGATACCAGTCGTGGGAAGCGAGGACATGGTTAGTAAAGAAACAACGATCAGTAAATCGCGGTCATTCTAATTTCATATCACGCGAATTTCATCTACTCCAATAATGATGATGCATTGTTGTCAGCACATGTCGATCCTTTTTGAATAAATGTCTATTGTCATATCAGTTGAGCACAATATCTCATACCTTTGTTGCGAAGGAGTCTTAAATATAGCAGCGATAGTAAAGTTATATCAAGATACGATTGATGAAGATCATTCATTACTTTTATTATGGTCAATAAAAAAAAGAAACGATACCAAGGGTAAACAGTTGTTATTTTCTAAATGTATAATGTGCTTATCAAACACCTGCGTCAATGACCCAGGATAGGTTGATACCAATGGGCTCGTAAGATTCATTGTCTGAAAATGGGTATATGGAGCTTATACTTCTGTCACTTTTGTCGTTGGAAAGTGCATCCTGACGGTATAGATTAATCCAGGATACCATAATCTCCTCTGATTCATTGCATTTTGTAATGTAGTTTATTGGGGGATGTGCTCAGGACCTAATTTGGATTGGGTTTGTGAAGATGTAACACGTGACCTGACGTATTTGGTGCACTGTTCCTCATTTTGCATCTTTTCCCTTGGCTTTCCCTCTTTTCTTACAACTCTTTCACTTTTTCCACACACACACCACACACTCACATACACATACACATACACGTATATAAATATGCCATCAACCAACACTTCTCGGCAGTCTTCAGTATCAACAAGAGACCGTACTCTGTGCTCAACCAAACAATCCAAACGACTTGCAACAAGCACGATCGCCGATACCAATCGAACCAACGATAACACCAATCCCAGTACTGTTCATGACTCGAACAACAAAGACGATAAAACGATGCGCAAGAAAAGGTGCATGACATCACTGACAGCACGTAACCAAGATGAGCTGTGGGTCGACATTTCAAACAAACGGTTGCCGAATTCCCGTCTCGGTGCACTGTACGCAGGATCACGATTTGTTGGTATTCAAGAGTGTGGTAACACCAGTTATGAAGTGGTTGTTGATATCCAGGTAGGTTCAGGGAGGGAGAATGGGGATGCGTGGGAACGACAAGCATCGTTACTACTATGCAGCAATATCTCAATTCTATATCCAACTTGTAGCATGTTGATTTGAAAGAGAGCACATTGAGTGGCTATTTGAATATCAAAGGCCTTACAACCGAGTTTCCTGAGCTGACGGCAAGTAATACTACAAGAAACAATGAACATGGCTACAGGTATTAACACAATGATCATAGACATTCTTTCAAGGTGAGATTGTGGGACCCAAATACTCGTTCCTGACTCGTAAATGGCAAGCCTTTCAAAAAATCGATTCAGCTCATTGGGTACGTAGCATGGATTGAGACAAAAGCGAAAACTTTTTCAGCTGAAACCTTGATGTTTCTCAGGAACGGTTCCCATCTTTCAAGCCATATGCCAATGTATTTAATCAAGATGGCTTTGTCTATGATCCAACCGACAAGGATTACGTTTATATGCGATGGAAGGAACATTTTCTTGTACCAGACCACCGTGTTAACAATATTGATGGCGCAAGCTTTGCAGGGTTTTATTATATTTGCTACCGGCGATCCACTAACGAGATTTCTGGTTATTACTTTTACAGACACCATTATGAATTGTATGTATATCTCCTCCCTTTTGCCTCGTTTTCCATACCTTGCTCATATACTTTCTATAGGTATCAAGAATTGAAATTGAGCCATGTCCAACAACGTTCTTTTGGCAACTTTGAATTTCGCTGAACATATAATAACCCCCACCAACCCCCATAATGTCTCCCCGTACTGTGTACATAGTTCTTTCCCTTCGATTCCCTCATCATCCTTTTCCCTCCTATTCCCTATCTCTTTTAAATCTCTCATCAAGCCTTACTACAACATGATACGAAGTCTTTACCGCATACTTTTATGCCTATTCCTCCTATTGAGCGACACTGTTTGACATGTTAAGGAATTCTATAATAAACCTATGGTACTACAATGGTATTCTATTAGCTGGTTAAGCATTACGTAGTACTGCAACGTACAGATTGCTTTGAAAGTTACGTCATGGCAACATCCTCGAGATGGAAAACATGGGAAAATGCATCATGACGCCACTTGGCATCGACTGCATATAAGAAATTATCATTCGTTTATACTTTGAAACAATCTTTGAGCGAATTGAATCATTCATCCATCAAGATGAAATTAAGCATGTCTCAAACTGCTTTAATGGACCTAGATTTTATTCGAACAAATATAAATCCCCAGGAAAAGAGCTCGGCCATTTGCATCCCCCACTTAATGCACACACCACCTAGTTAAAACCCAGCTGGAACACTGACAATGACATGTCTCTTTGTGATGGGAATGCATTTATGGGCACATTTATAACTGGAGAAAAGTAGATGGTTTCATTACTTGGATGATATTCCTTGGCTTACTTGAATTATGTTAGTAGCAGTTTATGCATGAACAATCAATCAGACCATGCAGCTTTCTTTGCGAACATGGATACATATGCTCATATAAACAGATGTTGACACGCATCATTTTACTTCATCAAACATCTGTTTCTTCTAACATAACTCCCAAATGAGAAGCATAATGCAGCATCATCAAAGAAGGAACAACATGCAAGATTACATTAATAGACCATCCTTTCGTACATGTATGATTTCATACAAAATAGACCTTTCTTTGTAATTCATTTATGGTGATAGTGCTCACTTGGTCTCTGTGATCAGAATTAAAGAATCAATTTACTTAAAGAAAAATACTAGTGGCTCGATTAATTCATACACTGAGTTTGGTGTGGCATATGATCGACTCATTGTCATTTTTGCCTCTCAAACCTTTGGGAATTCTCTTGGATGATTCACAGGCAGTTTCAGCATCGAATGCTATCTTTCTCCCCAAAAGTAGATTCACAGGTTGTTAGGATGTGAAAGCAGTATTGCATGACATACATTTTTCTACGATTCGCTCCCATATAAAGAGTCAAGGAAACCATGATCAAATCGACATGTTGGTAGATTAGTGACACATGGATATTGGTGTAATGTTGAATGAGTCACACAGTAGCACTTTGAGATTTGCTGGCGTTTATTGAATGATGTGAACAACAGTCGCATCCAATTTCAGCACTTTTAATGATAATGTATTAGTGAGTGAATGGTGGGGATATGTTGGTTTAATATAATGAGTAGCATAATGAAACACATTACTTTGACCGGAGACAAAAAGTCAAATCATGCCATTCGTGTATATGCCAGCCCAGGTGATGTTACACTGGGTTGCTAGGAAGAAATGACCGGCACTGTTGATTTTTTTTCTTGTCTTGTGCTTTTCCATTTTCTTCTAACAAAGCAAGCAACCCCTACAATGTAAGTTGTTGCCATGGTTATAACTACATAAACGATACCATTCAATGCTCACAATGAAATCTCTTTAGCTTTTATTATTGAACGATTGAAACAACCCCTCTCTTATTTGAACAACCCATTCGCTGTACCATTCGTTCAGGATGGAGCAATACAAAGCAAGACCCACTAAACAGTTCCTTCGACGCAACTCTGCACCCAGTGTGGATGGTATTCAAGGTCCTGATGCAGCCGACTTTGGAGTGATACCATCGACATCGATTATGTTATCTCGTTCTACAGTACTTGACAAGGCGCCATCGGCTGCCGCCAGCAGTACACCCCCAGTACCAACACCCACTCCTTCTATGCAAGCAGCTCGTACCCATCAGCATCGTTTAAATGCAGCTCAAGAACAACGCACTTATCAAGATAGCCGTCAACGTTTACTTAGTCATATTGGCACAGTCATGGGTATTTGTGAAGATTTGAAACGGGAACGGCGATTCCCGGTTCAATATGCCAAGCAACCATTTTCCGTACTTGGATTGGATATGAAAATGGGACATCAAGCTGTAAACGATATCCACAAGCTTGAGAGTGGCACACTTTCATCTTTACTCTTGGAAGACAAGTTATCCCATTGTCTTGGTCATCTCGACAATTTACGTGGAAGAGTAGCCGATACATCATCCAAAGTGTTGGTGACAGGTGATCTCAACTCGGGCAAATCCACCTTTGTCAATGCCTTGCTCAAACGTGAGCTCATGCCAGCCGATCAACAGCCATGCACCAACATGTTCTGTGAAGTACTTGATGCCACACTGAATGATGGTGTTGAAGAAGCCCACGCTATTCCCAATGTGACACAATATAATCGTCTTGACTCATCCACTTATCACGTGATTGAAATGCGTCACCTTAACAAGATCATTATGGATGAACAACCTTCTTCCCGATACCAGATGCTCAAAGTCTATACCTCGGATCGTCGTTCTACCAATGAAAGCTTATTGCACAATGGTGTGGTCGACATTGCCCTTATTGACTCTCCAGGTCTCAATACCGATTCTGTAAAAACCACTGCCATCTTTGCACGCCAAGAAGAAATTGATGTTGTTGTCTTTGTTGTCAGTGCAGAGAATCATTTCACTCTTTCGGTAAGGCATTTTTATTTCTTTCATATCATTTAATCTTAACATGGAATGTTTTCTAGGGCAAGGAATTTTTATTGAATGCTGCCAATGAAAAAACACACATCTTTATCGTTGTCAATCGCTTCGATTCTATCCGTGACAAGGAACGATGCAAACGTCTTGTGCTTGAACAAATCCGTCAACTGTCACCCGCTACGTATGCAGATGCTGAAGACCTTGTGCATTTTGTGAGTGCTGGCAACATTGATATTTCAGAACAAGGCACACCCAAAGCTGTAGATGCACCTGAATTTGCACGATTGGAACAACGCTTGCGTGCATTTGTACTTGAGAATCGAGCCAAATCCAAACTTCAACCTGCCAAGCATTATATGGTCAACTTGTTACGCGATGTGTCATTGTTATCCGAAAGCAACCGAGCCAATGCAGCCCAAGCAAGTGCTGATGCTAAACGCCAACTTGAAATGGATCAACCTGCTTATGAACACTTGTTGCAATTACGTGATCGTTTACTGCACCGTGTCGAAAAAATGGCTAGCATGGCAACGGGTCAAATCCAACGACAAGCTGCTGCACGTCTTGAAGCTGCTGTACAAGCCATTGGTGAACATACGGTGGATCAACTTGAATATCCTGGCATCTTACTCATTTGGCAATATGCTCAAGATTTGGCGGATTGCATGTCCCAACGACTTTTCAAGGAAGTGCGTCAACAAGAAAATGTGACTCGACGTGAAACTACAGCTGCTCTTGAAAGTATCCATACCATGGCCATTGAGCATCTTGGAGAATTCCCTGTGCGTGCAGATGTTGATAGTATGAAACGTAATCGGCATTGTGTCACTATTGACGTTGAAGCTACCGACTTTTTCGATTTGGATGAAAAACTTTCTGGATGTGCCATTTCATTGGGTGCTGCTCTTGCTATTGGTAGTCGCATGATGGGTGTCAAGGATGTTGTTTCCAGCCTTGGTGGTGTCAGTAATATTCGTCGCATGGTGATCCCTGCTCTTGGCATTGCAAGTGCTGGTCTTGTTTTATATGTGGTCTCTGATATGCGTTCAGCTCTTGAACGTAAACTCGTACGCAAGTTCCAAGCTGCTGCTCGTGATTCAGCTCATGCTGAACAACAAGCACGTCGTATGGCTCGTGAATCACGCAAGGTGCTACGTGTGGAAGGATGGGATATTCAAGCTCGTTTGCAAAAGGCGATTGAAACCAAGGAGAACCAGCGTAACGAAATGACTGCTGTGGTTCATACGTCTCAAGAAAGCATTGAATACTTTACTGCTCTATTGGAGAAATCAGACCAACTGCTTGACAAGGTTGCCAGCATTCAAACTGATAGCACAACACGCCTTTACAACTAAGTTTGTGATTATGCATGATATTTACTAGAATGATAAATAAACAGTATATGGATTTCTGTTGTCTATTTCCAAAGGAACATGGCTAAACTAGCAATAACTCCACCAGCAACTGCACTTTCTACTGAATACATGATTAAATCACGTTTACGCATAACGAGGTTCTCGTCCGATGATACGGTGGTGGCGGTAGTGGGAGTGGGAGGAATGGGTTCTTGTTCTTGTAAAGAGGAGGAGGAGGATGGTTGTGATGGCTGAGAAGTGAGTTTCAATTGTGATTCGAGATGTTGGTTGCCCGATGCCACAGCAGCTGCAAGTTCATTTACTGCATTGAGTACAGAGAGCTGAGTATCATCACGATTCTGCATCAATTCACGGAATTTAGCTTCTTCTTCATCGACTTTGGCGATGAGCAATTCTTCAAATCGATCCGTAAGTCGTTTACGCTTGTAAGGTTCAAATATAGATTGCATCATGATGAACAAGACCAAGTTGAGCACCATCAATGCCCATGTACCATAAGTGCTCACACTACGAATCTTATCACTCCAAAGCTGTTCTTCATGATAGCGTTCCATGATGGATTGAGCTAATCCCATATATTCACGATCCATTTGTTTCTCAGCATGCTGGTAGGTTTCTTTAGCGTGGATCTCTCGTTGAGAGTGTTCATGTTCCAAGCGATACAATTCCGTAAATCGAGTGACATCTTCACCCGACCAAAGATGTTTGCGTTGCAATAATTCATTGATTTCCCTCTGTGTTGATGATCGTGTATCAATGGCACTTTCGTAGGCTCGTTTCGCTTGTTGCATTTGATCTCGTGATGATTCAAATGCTTTGGCTATATAAATAAAATGAGTCAATAAGACCATCCGACATTGACCGATAACAAACACACTTGCCTTGGTCAGTAACATGTTGCTTGACTTTTTCAATTTGATCATAACCCGTCAACTGATTTAGTGCCACACCCGCCCGTTGTAGTGCTTCTTTGGGATCGTTAAAGTCGCGTGTAATATTACGCAGGGTATCGCTAGCGTTCCTGACCTTGAGTAAGACAGGGGTCAATCGAGGTTGAATCGTCGCTTGGAGCTTTTCCAAATATTCATTGGCTGAAGTCATTGGTGGTTTATTCTCGGTTGAATAATAGTAACCAAGTCGAGGTCCACGTCGTGGTCGTAACCATGGCAAAATCGCTGGTCGTAATCGAGATGCTGTTGTCATGTCAAACAAAGAGAAATAAAGAAAAAAGTGGCCCAACCCAACTTTCCGAACTTAATTTGGATACCATAGTTTCACACCACCCATATTAATTTATGTATCGATACAATAACCATTGCATGATAGAAACATAGGCTGCTTTCATAGAGTAATATATAACATGTCATTGTTGTTATTTCTACCAAGAATAGAAGTGATAGCTATCATATGTCGTTGAATTTTGTGATAGAAGGATTAATCCATACTGTTGTGATTGAGAATAAGCATTGCATAAAACCAGCATTGTGTGTAGTTTGTATCTTGCACTGATGATCCATTGGCTATATAAGATAGGAAAGGGCACGTGCAAAATGGATACTAATTCATCTACCACCACCTCCTGCTGCAGGTTGAGAACGCGTTTCTTTCTCTATTTTCACTTGCACAACCCAGCTCGTTTATTGCCATGGACCGATTAACTCAATTGCAAGACGGCATTGACGCTGTAAGTCGGATCACTAGAACGATCTGTTATAGATCATTAACTAATGTACTTGTAGATGGCACGCATGTTGACCAACAGCTTATTCTATGTTCATGAAAAGTCGTCCATGGCCCAACTCAACGATAGTATACCTATAGCACAACCCAAAGGTATATCAACTTTTCGACCCAAATACAACATTGGCTCACAATATATTGTTTAGTGCAAGCTGATCCACCTGAAGTCTTTCAACGTAAGCAACAGCAAACATGATCCATTTATGCGATGCTTGACACACACGCTCACGCACCGTCTTTTATGATCAGAAAACTTGCATGAGCTCGCCGGCGATCTCGTTAAAAAAGCAAAGGAAATCGATGCATTAATTGAAGTGTTACCAGGTATCAAGAACACTGAAGAGCAGCAGGTATGAATGAATAACAGAAGGGTGAAGGAGATGCTGTTACTAAAGAGAGTTGGTCACGTGATAGATGCAAATACTCAAGGATCTAGAAGAGGAGAATAAGCGGGCTAACGAAGAGTATGAAGCAGCTGTACGAGAAATGGGTATGTAGGATCACGGAAGAGGGAGATTGCATGTTGCTTATACTAAAGTGCGGATATTAGAATCGGTACAAGCTCAAGTAACTCAAACTTTACGGACCATTGCCGATGATTGGAGTCGATCAGGGCATCCACAAGAAAAAGACGAATAATAGAAGAGCCTATGTGGATTATGTAATATCCCTTCCCTTTGAGCGTAAAGCTTTTGTATATAAAGAAAGATCTGTTTTATCCGAAATCACCCGAGTATTCATTGTATCGCTTGACAATGTACCAAGTACAAGCACAACGGATTGATAAGGATTCAGGGTTCAAGAAATATGTCCATGTAGTACAGAGACCTTGCTAGCGTCGCAAATGCACATATACCCATTGATTCCTTGCGTCAAATATCTCAAGATACCTTTTATAATTAGATTGTATATCAAATAATACATTTTGTAATAGAATAGTAGTACAGTAATGATGGATGGTGGTATATGATCATTGTGAGAAACTATGTGGGTGAAATGGGATCGATTACTATAATCCTTCTCGCTCGGATAATGCGTTGTATGTTGAAGAAGATGGTATTTGAGTGGATTGCTGTTGCTGAAGGATCACGTCATTTTCAGATGATTGCTGCTGTTGTACATTATCAAGCTTTTGATAAAGTAATTCTTGGAAGCGTTGAAGAAACATGGGTGATATGGTCATGAGAAGGCTTTCCATCGTTTCAAAGGGTTGATTAAGGTTGGCAACGACACATTGAGTAGCTGCGGTAGTGGTGGATCCGCTGTACAAAGGCGAATACGATGTGACCTAGGCATTAAAAAAATGTGGTGAGCCCACTTGCCACAAGTAGAAACTCTCATTATTACCTTGTACCCTTGATCGCCTACTTCGATAACAATCATGACTCCTTCAAGAAGTGTAAGATCGAGACGACCGATTCCTTCCAACTCGTCATGAACAAAGACAGTAGCTGATCCAGGCACTATGCCTATTGTTCATTGTCATTACACTTTTCCATATTCCCATTCTCCCTCTCTCTCTTTCTGTTGCTATCTCACCATAATCATAGTTGTGTGTAATGGCGTCCAATTCGTCACTCAGTGTCGGCAGTCTCATGGGCGAAAGACGGTGTGTTGAGTAAAATAGTGTGTGTGTGTGCGTGTGTGCACCAACAATAAAGGCTGGCAACTGGGTTGCTGTGGAAATCAACTTTTATGTGGATCCAGGATGCCTTGTGCAACCGAATCCAAGGCTTCTATAGCAACATGACGCATAAACCACATGGAAACAACAACACTAGTAACATGTTGTATGGATATACCTGTTATGCATGAATGCAGGTTGATGGGTGGCAACGTTTCCATCATGATTCATGACAAAAATATATCTAGATGATCCATGATGAATAAACTATCGCAGCATTTTTTTTTATAATGAGTCGATATCAAGAGCCATTGCCATGCATTCAAAAAGTAGCATTGAAACAAGCACAGACGTGCTGCAACAAGAAAAAGTTCTGCTTTTGTAACCATGGCGTAGCACCACCCCTATTATCATTCGAAATGTGATTCCTCTCAACCTAACCGCCAAATACCTCCTTGAGATCTTCCCCCAGCCAATACAAGCTAACCCCCTTAAACACTGCACCATTCTTGTGTGCATTCAAAACCAATGACAAACTTGTTATCCTATGTATCTATAAATCAGATCGGAATTCTAGCCTTGACCGTATGATGTACGTGCAAAAAGAGGGTCAAGTCTATTTGGACATCAAGGATTCGAGAATCATAAAGGCGTGAGAATAGAATATCAGGGTGTGTGTATTCATGCTGTACTCCTAGTGCGTCGGTGTAGGTGAGGATCTTATGACTATACGCTTGCAGTGCGCCGCACCTATGTCTAAAATAGCGAGTGCGTAACTCTCAGAACCAAAACATCCGGTTGTTGTCGCACCATGTCCAACGTAATGTGCGGGAAAAGGTGGCGGATATATGTACTTTGGGGGTTACCAATGGATGTGTGCAAATGACACTATGAAACATAATCCACTCAATATCATTCTTGCTTGATGGACCACTGAAAGAGGTACCGAGATAATGGATATCATTCAATCGCACATGTTAAGAGCGGAAAAGGAGAATCATTACCATCTTCATTGCTGGGGTCCGATCCTTTTTTTTTTCGTTGTCTGTCAATTACTATCATAATATCGTGATATATTCACAACGTATGGAGTGCAATGTTCATTGTGATGTATTTTTGGCGGGTGTTATTAATGCAATGTATAAGGGATATTGTTTGTTACCATCGAAAAAAATGGGTATCTACATATGGCAGTGCTCATCATTTTAAACGTTATCATTGTTCATTGCATCCTAGAACGTTTTACATATATTCTATATTGACACAATTGTTTGCGACCTGAGAGAGCAAGTGGACATGTGTAAATGCGCCCATGTGAGTATGTTAGAAGGCGGGGCAAAAGAGGGGTTAATGCATGTACGTTGTCTTGAGGTATCGGTTTTACACACACACACACACGCGCAACACATTCTATCTCACTCTCTTTCTCCTGCGTGTGTGTACTTTGTGCCAGGCTTCCTATCTCCCCAACCCCTTTCTCTCCACAAAAAAGTTCTTTCCTTTTGCTTTGGTGCTTACCCCTTTTCTCTTTCACTCACTCTCTTGTTTCCATCTTTTTCCTTTTGCTTTCCTTTTTCCGCTTTCATATTATTTTTATTATTGCTCGTGCGTTGGATTTTATATCTAACGAAAGAGAAGCATACTAGAACTATCTTTCTATCTACTATTCTTGTTGCCACGCGATAACCCAAAGCCACACATACACACTCTTGTATATATTCACGAGAACAAACAACCAAACGACGACTTGAGAACCACGCGACATACACCCACAAATATTTTCTACTTATACAACCAGTTACTGGATAAGCTCACAGTCCTTGACTGGCGTGTTGAACAGTACCTGTAGTCAATAGTTTCCACATTCGAAGTGCCATCTTCGCGGTGGTAGCGAGTTATCCTGCCAGAATTCACGTTGCGTGTCAATTTGAAGAACGATCGGTTGTTACAATGACAGATTTGACAGCCATGACAGCAACACCACCTACACCAGCCACGATGGATCCACAGCACCCTAAAGTGTTATCCGGTAGCCGAGAAGCTGTAAGTTGTTGTCACTAAGCACGGACCATGGTTTTATCTAAATCTTAATCAACGACCGCTAGATGGAACCACTTTACGAGCGGCTATTGGCGAAATCATTCAACGATAGTGCATCCGCTGTTGAGTTTTGTCGGTCATTGTGTAGTGAGTTTGGATTCACTGTCAAGCAAGAAGCCAGTGCCAATAAGGTATGGAATGGATTTACTCATTGTCATCCCATGCTAAAGTGGATATTATAGCATATTTATGTTTATTGTTCTCGTGAAGGACTTCCTGATTCACAAAGACGACCACGACCATCTCCACAACGACGTCGACCTTCCAAGCGATGTAATTGTCGATGGCGAGTAGTGTTATCGGAAACGGATAGTGGACAATGGGAATTTAGGCGCTTCTTGAACCCCAATGCTTCCGAGCACAATCATGAAATGATGTCACCTGATGAAATGATGCATAATTGGCCAAACGAAGTGAATGATCTTATTATTCAATTGGCACAACAACGTATACAAACAAGTGAAATCCGTGACACTGTCAAGCAACAGTATCCACATATTTCTTGGAATGAGCGTCGATTCTACAATCGCCTTACTGAAGAACGTAAACGAATACGACAACGTGATGTGCTTGAACGTAGCCGGCGATTGACCTTATTATCTGCACAATTATGCTCCATTGTCACGATGCATGATACTTGGGCTATGCATGTAGAATCGGAAATGATGCGTTTATTTGATCATTATAGACGATTGGCACGTGTGCAGGATAGTGATACACTTGTTGATTTGGTCCCAGAGGCAATTCAGATTAGCAACAATCTCCAAGATGAGCAACACCATGTCAAGAAACGTAGAGTATCAGCATCTTCTTTATCATCAACAACACCAACACCTCCTCTTAGTACAACATCTTCGCCACCACAAGCATTCCGATCTGGTCAACCTGTGCATGTTCCTAGCTATACACTTTATGTACGACCCCAACCACATCGTGCTTCACCACATACAACACGCCATCATCATCATCAACAACAACAGCAAACTGATCCCTTGCCACCTTTACCACGGCAACAGCAACAACAACAACAACAACAACAACGGCACCAACAACAGCCATTTATTTCATCACCTGTTATATCTTCCCCCTCGGCTTCTTCTTTTCAGCAATATCAATCACCCACCATCCAACAACAGCAACAACAAGTGCCTCCACCATCCACACATGATCTTTTGATGGTGCAGCAACAAAGAAGTCATATTGCATCTGCCACGCCACCTGATACTACATACACTTTGAGCCCTTATTCAGTACAACCCTTTGGATTTGATTGGGATCCTACAAGAGCAGCGACAGAAGCCAAACTATTCGGTTATCAAGTCCCACTACAGCAGCACCAGCAGATTATACAATCCAATCATCCGGCAATGATGCCCCATCATCCTACTTTGGCCACTACTACGAGTACAGCAGTAACTAGTACCACCCATCACCACTCGCACCATCATCCTATGCCCGACGATTCATCACAACCCCCACAATGGGCTGTATAAGTGATACGTAACTAAACTGCAATGGTGATGCTTTCTCTCTTTCTCTTTTTGCATATGATGTTTTTTCCCCTCATTCTTTATATTGGATATAGCAGTGTACAATGTTATTGATTATCTCACATTATATACGGATCATGGAATTCTCTCTCTTTATTATTATTATACTACGATGATGAAAGAAACACAAAAAGAGAAAAAGGGAATGAGAATATAGAAAAAGGGTGGTTGGGTATAATTATATATGTTCTTGAGAAAAGAATGATTGTTATATGACGTGTGTGTGTGTTTTGGGATGAGGATGAATGGATGAATCAAGTCAATGGCAACTGGGTTAAAATATCAGAGAGTGGCGGTAAAGAATTGGAAGTGGATTGTCGAGTAAAAGGTGCTGAAGAAGTTGCTACTGGAGCAGCTTGTTGATCACATCGTTCAATTTCCAGCCTAACCCATCTACATAATTCACTTGCAACCAAACCACGCTTGATAGTAAGCCAACCTTCGAGTAAATCCACCAACAAGGCTCGTTTGACAGGCCGTAAATGCGGTTCCGAAAGTAATTCACAAGTCCTCTGTACTGCCCATTCGATATGATTTTCACTCAAGATCTTGCCCACAAAGGCTGCACCCATCAGATCAAAGCATGCTGATATGCTGTGTAATGCCACTAATAAACTCTGTGATACTTGGGACTTTTTCGTGTTGGAGGATGAGGATGAGGATGAGGATGAGGAGGATCGCCTTGATGCGTTGTGATCTAAGCTGCAACAAAACACGGATGATTGACAAGCGGGACCAAATACCATGGAATAAATATGCTCAGGTGAAACGGCATGACTAGCACCTTTGGATTTAACAGCAATCGATAATAACTTGTAACCAGTGTATTCGAGGAATGCTTTAATGTCGTCTGCCAAAGTAAAGGTAATTTCACGACGACATGCTGGGAATCCAGTATCGAGACGAGTGAGTAAACGCACCATCATGGCAGCTTGAGCACGATTGGTAGAACTCGCATGAGTACAAGCCAAACGAACAGGTGCACGTGAAGAAGCAGCAACAAATACAGCATGGTGAAAGATGACATCCACCGTGGAACGAATACGATTACGAATATCAATGTCTTCAATAAGAACATACTTGTGCTCGTATGATTCAATGCCTGTAATAATGCGTTGATGTAATCGTTCCTCACGTCGCATCAATTGTTGGAAATGCTTATCTTCTTGTTGACTTGCATCTTGTTCCCCTTGTCGTTCTCGCTGTTGTTGTTGTATACTGATTCTTGTATCAAACACGTGATGTTCATCCTCCTCATCATCCCATAATAATAAGCGTTGTGGATTCAATGCTGGATGTTGCTGTTGATGATGACGATGACGATTGCTATGGTGATGTATAAATCCAATATCGTCATGATCTTGATGTTGTGGATAAATGGTTGTGAATGGCATTGAACCTTGATCCATTGGATCATCATCATCATCATCATCTTCATCAGCTAAGAGATCGGTCATGGCTGATGCGGAGAAGGAAGAGGCTGCAGCGGGGTTGGATGAATATGCAAAGGATGTTGTTGGAGTGGATACTTTGCTCTGGGTTGTAGACAACTGACAAGCTAAATCCTCTAAAGCAATAAGAGCAGCTCGGCATTGAATCCTCATTCTGGTTTCTGGTGACAATTCGATCCTCCAACGATAGTTGATTGTATCCACTGCAATGTAACGAGCTGCTCGTGACACTTGAGACAACCGCCATAAGTCACCCAATTCAAGAAACTCTTTAAGAATGTACAAGAGTAACTCATTAGGCAGGTCCATTAAGGCACGGCTAGTAACGCACGACGACGAATCGTTCAACTCCAACATGTGTTACAAGAACAGAAAGAATGGGTTAATATATAGAGTATGTTCCTGGATAGATGTGGATGAATGAATATATCTGTGGAACGTGCGTTGTAATAGTAGAAAGTTGTAGGAGTAATGATAATAAAGTAGTGTCTTGTGAATACAAAACAAGATAAATCGTAGTGAAGGAGAGAGAAAAAGAGAAAAAAAAAAGAGAGAGAACAGGCGTTGGGAAAAAGAAAAAGAGTACAAGTGTGAATGAGAAAGGGAAAATGATACAAAAGATCGGGGGGCTCACCTCACTTCCCCCACCCCCCTTAATAGTGGATAGCATTTACCACCACGCACACTGTACGCTTAACATAACAGAGTTGCCCTGTTTCATCATATCATTATTATATCAAATGAATACCTCTTTATTTTATACAATACCTTTGCCACGTTGATAACATTCATATTTTCTCCTCCGATATGAAAGAGACCCCATGATCGACACTGCATTTGCATTCAATACTCATCCTCATATGTATCTTTTTCTATTTCCTTCTCCATAAAACTCGACGGGGTTACATATTCACTCACATTCACTCACACCAACAACCCCCATGAGTCTGCACGCTTATGCATACATGTATATATACTTTTATATATATGCGCACTACTTGTTCCCATTACACCACTATATTATAACATTCTTGGGGGAATCATCCTTGTCTTGATCCGATGATAATGCAGTGAATTCATATTCAAGTACCGGTGTAAGGGTACTCCCGATAAATATCAACATTCGCATATGATTTCATTGATTCGTTCCATTGGCCCATGAATATAGCCCGCCTTGTCTTTCTTTCTCCACACACGCACGCTCATAACCCCTGACTGTGAATCTTTTTATCTAGCTGATCGTTAACATATGTCATCCTATCAAGATCTTGACTGACAGCATTTTCACTTTTGCAACCTGCAGCACAAATTAAAAAAAGACATTCATCGTATGTCAGAAATTGACGGGTGCTTGCAGTTTGTGGATGTGGCACCATTCAACAACCCACACTGTGTAACACATGCTGCCCATGCGACATTGGTCATAGTTGTGGGTAGCATAGTCAATTCAACCTGTCTTGATACACATATTTGGAACTTTATGATGATAATACTATTATCTTATGTATGGTATGTTCTAGCAAAAGTACAAGATATCATGGAGCATACATGCATGTCATGCAATGGAACTCAATGTTCGTGTAGCTATGGTCTTCGTAGGGAGGCACATCATCCTTGTCGAGTCCCACGCACACGCACCCAAGTATTATTTGGGGTACTCGTGTCAAACTTTATATTGAATTATCCAAAAGATCTAACCATTCTCCTTTGTCAACCAACGATAATATCATTATTATACAGGAGATATATAAAAGGGGATGAAATAATAAAGTATTCTTTTGATATGCATACGTTGTCTGTGTATGTGATGACTTATTGAGGTGTGGACTCACGGTCATTCGGTGTTACGTAGTATGATTGGGTAAGACCTGCATGAACGAATTGCAACTGGGATATGGCAGGTTACCACGACACTCATTTTCTGCTCCATCCTCCTTATTTCATACTCACACACTTGCTCACTTGCAAACGTACACGTTCTTTCTCTTTTTCTTTCTTTTATTTTCTCTTCAAACCGGGATCCATGGACTACATGCCACACATTGCTTACAATGCTCACTCTCCATTGACTGATCTACGACTACACCGTAAGTTGTGAAATATCTTTATTGAACATGATGGATTCACATGGTATTGCATTCATAGGTAATAATGTCTCATCATTCGAATCACAAGAATATGATCAAAAGATGGCTGGTATCATCAATGCTACAATGGAGCAGGTAAGATCATGATGACTGATTGTTCACAGGATGAATGAATAACACTTCATCATAGGGCTTCAAAGGGGATCTTAACCATGTTGATCATTGGTTTCGATTATTGAATGATACAGAACAATTGGCTGCCATCTACACTTTACTTCAACACATGTCAAAGGATAATGCACGATTCTTTACAAAAGTCTTGCAACGCATGTCGGGCGATTTTGAATCATCCTCCCCTGCAGGTAACACTCATTATCCATTCATTGTCCAAAACAATCAATTCATTTCATTTAATGAAAATAGGTTATATTCAACAACAACAACAACAACAACAACAACAAACCTTTGCGTCAAGGAGATTGAGTCATCCAGTGGCCTTGACTACTTCTACTACTAATACCAACAAACTTGGCAATGATTCAACACTTGGGGATCATCGACTCTTTCATCCACTCATGTCATCCGACCTCTTTGGTGGATCTACCATCACTCCTTCTACTACTCATCATAATGCCCGACCCCGATCTGTGATTGAAGGCAGTGGTTATCTTTTAAGAGCAGGAGGAGCTAATACTGCTTGGGGAGGAGGAGATCTTGGAATACAATCATCCATGACTGCAGGTTCAGCATCCATGTCATCTTGTTCGTCAGGTGCTCGAGCATCTGTGGGAAGTATTGGCGATCGAAGACCACGTCCCCAATCAGTGGATATTTCTGCTTGGACAAAACGTCCTGATTTGACAGTAGCCATCGGTCGAGATGAAAAGAAAAACGTAAAGTCAACTCAAACAACTTGTTCTTCCTCATTGGATAAGAATCATGATACATCATCAACATCATCATCATCCTCTTCAAGTCAACGTGGATCATCATCAACATCAGCTTCTAACAACAACAATAATAATAAAAAACCAACCGAAGCAACGATCGACTTGAAAGAATTGGAAGGTATGGAGTGATATTATGAATAGATTATATAGAATAGAGAAGGATCATTGACAATGTTCTATGTTTATATGTAGACATTCCAAGTTGGTTTAGGCGTTTACGTTTACACAAGTATACAAGCTTATTTGAAACGCTCAATTGGAAAGAAATCATCAAGATGGATGACGCACAATTGGAAGCAAGAGGTGTTGCTGCATTAGGTGCTCGGCGGAAAATGCTGAAAACATTTGAAAGAGTCCGTGCTCATTGTGATGCAAAGGTAAGCAAGGGGAATGGATCTTTTATCAATCATGAATGTATTCACATGTGTATGATTCTTTGTAGAACATTGAATACTGAGATTGTTGCCATCCTGGTACCTAGTCAACAGCAAGCTTTATTCAACTTGTTAAAGATCCAGTCATCCATATGCTAGTATACGCATGAAAATAAAGCAAAACCGATCTTAGAAGCCGATGATAGGTGCAAACCATGAATCAATCGATAAAATATTAACTTTGTCGCAAGGTTGCACCATCAGCTTTGATACCGCTGCTTTGGCATATCGCCTTGTTTGGTATCTCTCCTATGCGCCTTTTCTTCACCATCGCCACCATTCATGATAACTCTCGAAACATAGCGACACACTACGAATCACCAACAATGCCACGAGTTTTTACACCGACAATCACTGTTCGTCATGCTTGATCCAGCTCCAAATCACCAAACAATAAGGGGATTACTAAGCACAAAAGCTCCACTACAACAAAGGATATTGCCTTCACATTTACCAATACGATTATAACCCTGTCTCATCCTCATTATATCCTCCACCATCAATAATATTCATTGTTATTAATATAATGGGTTTCATTATAAACTATTTCATTGTTTTTTGTTGTCATATTACTATCCCATTGTTGGGAATAAAAAGATGTGTGAGGACACGAGAGGCGATACCATCTCTTTTATATGTGCATCATGGGTAGCGGAGCACCCGTGACCATCAAAAGAAGAAACGTTTGCCGAGGATGATGTATGGATCAACAAAATAATGCCGGGCGAAGAATAGGCTGATGGAGAAAGGGATGGAGAATCTACACCAGGACTAAGCCTGGTTTGTTAAAAAAGAGACCAAGTGCAATGATTGTTTACCCATAAGCCATCATCCACAATGAAATAATGCCATTCATCTGCTATCATGGTATCTTTATCATCCACTTGATCAAGAATTGCTGGTATGAATGCAGCATGGTGCAAATCACGGCAGGGAGGTACATTGCTGCCATCAGTTGTGTGTCATGAAGGTTTTTGAATCCAGCGTTGCAGCTGTGAATTGAATACGAGTCCTTACAAAGACACATATGATTTGTGGATCCCTTGATGATGATGATGATGGGTGTACCTGTTTGACCAGGATTATTATGTGGCTGATGTTGTGGCCAATGTGGCGACATTTAATGCCAACCAAAACCCGCTGTGTGTTCGGATGGTTAGGATGAAGATGGGGTATTGGCACAAACTTTTACTCGCATATGATGCATACCAATTGAAAAAGCAACCATGGTTTTTCTTTTTGTTTGTAGCATGGCCGGGTTGATGCATGGAAAAACGGAATCATCCTTTGATCACTCATATCAGCAGTGTAGATCACATCGAGTATGGAAGCAATTAGCAGAGAGAGGGAAGCCATGCTGATATGTAAATGACCTGCATGATCAAGTCGATACGCACACCCTTTTGTTGTTTCATTCCTTCAGTAATAATAAAGAAGCATAATGATGGACGTCATGTCATACGGACCAATGTGGGAAAATGCATACCATAGCAAAGTTACATGCACCAAGGCGGGTAAAAAGTATAAAGATGTAATAGCGTATATGTCGATGCAGGCTTATAGACCACATGCAGCAAGTATAATTACTATGTAACAAAGTCGTACACACCTCTTTTCAGTTCCACACAATGAAAGGTCTAGACGTATGGAACAAGATACCGTCATTGATGCCGTAAGGAATAACAATAATGACGACGTATCGAGGAATGATGATGGAATATCGCAAATATGTATTACACAGAAAAACACTGTATGGAAAAAGCAGTATAGATGATAAGCGATGCTGCATAAAAGAATAAGACCACTATGGATCGACATTTCCGAGTGAAAAGGGACATGATGGTCTATGGACATGTGTGTGTCCCTGCATGAAGAGGTCAATATGAATGGTCTTTGTGTGATACACCCTTCGATTGTTTCCATGAATTAAGCGTTTATGCATAACCCATGATGTTACTTGCACTGTATTAGGAATACGACTGCTTTTTCCACCAGGATAGGCGTGCAAGCTCGCCATCTCATGTACGAGCGCGATTTATTCCCTGTTGTAGCTGCGAGCACATTCATGCATTATATATGCCGGATAAGCACCATAAAGATTTTTACCCACTTGTCGTGTTTCATGCATGTGCACACGCGTGTGTATAAAAGACAATGGTGGCTCGTGCTCGTGATCTTATATTCCTTTCTTCTCCTTTTTCTCTCATACCCCTTTCTTACATGCTTCAATTTCTCCATTCTCGTCATGTACACAATATGCGTGTCAGGGCAAGGCGACAAGAACGTTATCGTCAACAGTGCATGGCAACAAGTGTACCTTCTTTGACCCAACAAGAGGAGGAAGAGGATGAGAAAAGGATAAGTGAACAAGAGGATGATCGCAAAGTCACTTTCTCGCGTGTAGTGATCATCAACAATCCCACTACATTTTTGATTGTCAAAGATGATCATTCCAATGGTTCCAGTCTCGGTCGACGCCCGAGTAAGCAAAAAATCGATGAGTGGTTACGTCAAACTGCTTCTGCCAATAGTTGCTGTTGTCCATAGCAACCATCGCTCTAGCAACTCATTTTTTCTCATATCAATGAATTCTTAAAATCGTTATTTTTGTAATACACGCTGTGCGTTTCTTTTATCCTTTGTAACATATTCATAATAAACTGGTTGCTTGGATTCTCCTGGTCGGGTCCAGCAATGACAAAATAATGCAGTCATACACTAAATAAATGTAATCTTCAATAATGGATAAACTTCAATGACATGTGCCATCCTTTTGAGTATGAAAAGTTTGCGTTTTGCATGCACCTGCCTACAGCCATGATGCATATGAAACAAGACCACCCGTGATCATGGTAGTCGTTACATCTCTATTATCTAGGGAGTGGCAAATATGCAACATGTTACAAGTATAAAAAAAAGGAAGGGGGGTTGTGATTGTTTGAAATGATATGTATTGATCAACCATATTATGCTATTATGACAAAGGAACTACGACATCAATCATGGAACAATGTTATCATCCGATGTTCCTTGTTTATTGGTACGCTAAAGTATGAGCCATACAATGGCACTAGTCTATTATCTTCTCGAATCACGGGATGACCTTCTGCTACTGTATCTATCATCTGGGGAGTATCTTCTCTTCCTGGAGCTCGAATATCTTTCTTTGGAACGAGAATCACGTGATCGCTTTCTTGATCTCTTTGAATCTCGAGAACGAGAACGAGAACGATAGCGTTGGCGTCTATGCGAGGATGATTTTCTGCGAGGAGAATAAGACCTGGATCTGGATCGATGTCGCCTATCAGATGATTTTTTGGAAGCGGGTGGTGATGGCGAGCGTGATCCTGATGAAGATGAGCTTGGCGAATAATATCGACGTGTCTTCTTGGGAGTAGGACTTGATTCACGCTCATGTTTCGAACTTGCTGAATCTTTCTTGTAGGTGCTTCTGATTTTATCCAGCTGTTGCTCACGCTCACGCCATCGCTTCTCCCGTTCTTCAGAATGAACTATTTATATAAACGCATGAATAAGATATGTACATATACAATCTGTTGTAGATACTCACTCTGCTTTTCAAGACCTTGGCGCATCTTGAGTTTCAGCTTTTCCATTGGTGTCAGTTTCTTGGGTGGTTCATTTCTTGTTGTTGACCTGCTGTAATGTTATGATTATTTAGCAAAGGAATATAAGTACATGCATAATAAGTTACGCTTACCTATCTTTGGTGCTATTACTTGCTATGGATGATGCTCCTGGAACCCGTTTTGGCTTATCAACATCCGATTCCTGTTTCTCAGTAGGTGTTGAGCTGAATTCAATCACCACATCAGATTGTACTGGGTTATCTTCAACAGATGCATCACTATCAGAGCTCTCATCACGCGTATCCTTGCTGCGATAATATCTGTCATCGTGTCTACTATGCTCGATGAATATATAGCAACCATAAATTCCCCACTGATCTTACCTAGGACTATCTCGATCAGATCGATAGCGTCTTCTTTCCTTTGAAGCATCACGTGATCGACGACCACTGCGTTCCTTCGATTTGCCCTTTAAGCACATATCATTATCCAAGTCGCTTCTCCAATCATCCCTATACCACTCTACCTGTTTTGCTTGTAATTCTCGTAGATCATCATCACGATCTTTCTTGGCCATGCGCAGGAGCCGACCATAGTTTTGGATGCCATATTTTTCAGCCATATCGTTCAAGATGCTTCTATCCTTATCAGTCAAGTCATCTACATATTGCAGGATATCAGCCTGTGAACATTTCAGTCAAGGTAATCGATATTTCGAATTGCTGATAATATGTTGGATTGTTGATTGAAGAAAAAGGATATCTTTTAATAGTTGTGATTCTTGCTCATGGTCCATGTTGTCATTTGGATCATTGGTTCCATAGTCGAACGTGTGGAAATTTTGCGTCTTTGGTCTATACAATAAACAACCGGGTTGGTGTCAAGGAATGGAAAGTGATCATAGGTACATTTACCTGCCGCTATTGTTTAGCATAGCCAACAATGCCTTGTGTCGATCCAGCAACTTGGTCCACTCAGTTTCCACTTCGGTGAGCCGTTGTTTCTCTTCCACTATACGTGATATTAACTTAATGTATAAGCAAACCAATACCAGGTCACACTCTACCTTGCAACCGTTCCATCTCCACCAAATCGTGATATCGTTCAAAGTTAAGCTCATCTTGAATATCCTTATCTTGCTTTGTTGTAAACTCCCGGTTGCTACAGGGACCGGGGATGTAATCCAGTAGTGATCGACCATCAAACCTGCATATGATTGCTATGAATATGCTAATCTGTGGTGCTTCCTTTTGTTGCATACCGATCAATTTTAATGTCGGGATCCACTGGCCATGGCATCCTAGATACAGGAGGATCGTTAAAGGTGAATATAAGGTACATGATTCATCCAATTACTTACAAATTATCAGTGTTCTCATGATAATAGTATTGTTCTGCATCAGGATACAACTTGCAAGATGAACCAATAACACGCAGCAATTGTCGTGGATCACCCAGCTATCAACAGCACGTTCGGATATGCGTCAATGCAAGTGTACGTCGTATAAGGTGCACTCGTTGGTGTTTGTATAACCCTCTCTCACTGCGTGGAATTTACCCGCGACTCATAGTATGCGCGTCGTCTTTCAGCACGCTTCTTGTGATCCACCATCAATTCCTTGATCTTTAAATACAATGAGCTGTCAAACAGTGTTCAATGAAGCCATGGCTTGGAATAATACCCGTTTCTCATTTGCTCTTGCTTCATGCCACATGGTTTGCAATAGAACAAAGAAGGTTTTCCGACTGTCCAATAAGGTGTGGAATAAGCTGGTTAAAAGCTCCAAGAGACCTTTCTTCCTTTTACTATTTCTTGCTCAGCAAGTATGCCTTCGTCCCCCATCTACCAAGCAGTTCCCATTCAAGAAAATGAGCCACAGGCACGAACATCCAGGTCTCTACTTGCTACTGTCATGCTGACAATCTGTGTGGTTTCCTTTGTTCTTCAAACAGAGCTAGCACAGTATGTCCAACGAACTACCAACTACCAGAAGCCATATTTCATTCTGTAAGTATTCTCCACACCATATCTCTCTTTATCCTTTATATCTTGTACCCCTTTGTTATCTCTCTCTTTTATTGATGGGTTGTGGGGGTGTGTGATTTGCAACAATGTACTTTATATCGAGGATAGATGGGTCGGTCACTGTGGTTACATCTTTATGGGAGTCTTGCAGTTGGTTGCCGAATGTGTTGCTAGGCGACATATGCCACACAAGAATCTCGTGCACTTGATCCGATTGACCATCAAGGAGTGTAAACAAGAAGTTATTGAATCAGCAGCTACTTTGGAACCACGTCCACGACGATGGATATATCGCATCATTGTTATCACCATTCTACTCACTTTGCCAGCTTACTTGTGGTTTGTAAGCGTGAATCTGACAACCATGTCCACACTCACTGCCATTTACAATACCGGTTGTTTCTTTGCATATCTCTTCTCGATTCTTATACTTGGGGATGCCATCATGAAATCAAAGGTCTTGGCTGTATTATTATGCATCATCGGTGTCGGCATTATGGCGTACTGGGCCGACGACAATGATAATGATAATGGTGACGATAAATCAAGTCTTATGGGTCTTCTTGGTATTCTGGTTGCTACGACATGTGCTGCTACATATGGATTCTACGAGGTGTTTTATAAAAAGATTGCTTCTCCTCAACAACCATCTGTTCTCTTTGCCAATGTTGTCACAACTGGTATTGGATTGGCGACATTGTTATTGCTTTGGATACCGATCCCATTGTTGCACTGGACCGGATATGAAACGTTCCAAATGCCTGATCCCGCTACTTTTGGATATATTGTGTGCGTCGGCTCCATGAGTGTCATTTACAACGCCACCTTCATGTGCGTCATTTCTTTAGCCAATCCCGTATTTGCTGCTGTTGGTGTCATGCTCACGGTCCCTGCTGTTGCCATTGTTGATGTTCTGGTGACTGGTGTCATGATCCCTATAGCTACTATTGTAGGAAGTAGCCTTATCCTTATCGGCTTCTATATCCTTAATCGAGACATGAAGAATAATGACCAATAAACTATCGATATCAAACCAATACCTTAAGCATTGTTATTCATTCTATATCCTTAATCGAGAAATGAAGCATAATGATCAATAAAAGATTGATGTCATTTATCCAATACATAAAGGTTGAAAACCAAACACAAGCCATAAAGTGCTGTTTTTGCTTTTTTTTATTGTTTTTGTGTGTTTAATAAAAGAAACCAAGAATCTTGCCACCAGCATGCTTGCGACGAGCTTCCTCGTGATCCATAATGCCAGCAGAGGTGGTCAAGACCAAGAAACCAAATTGACGGGAAGGAAGCAAATTGGAAGTCCACTTTTCAAGATCTTGCAACTTGATGTTGAAACGAGGGGAGATAACACCGCACTTGTTCAAACGACCGTTCAATTGGATGACAATCTTGCCAGAGCGATGATCATCAATTTCCTCAAACTCGCCAATGTAACCTTGAAATAAAACATGTTAGCGATGGATACAATACATGAATTTTTTTATTATTTCTTGCTTACCATGCTTCTGCATAACCGACAAAAACTTGACAATCACCTTGGAAGAAGGACGGATCATCACTTGGCGCTTACCACGGCGCTCAGCATTGTTGATGGCGTTCAAGCAGTCGTTCAAAACGGAAACACGGACCATGGCTTTATAACTGTATAGTAGTGGAAAAAGGGGAAATTAGCACGTACGCTTAAATGAGTGTCGTCTTCCTTTTTGGAAGCGATTCATAAAAGCATCGCTGCTGCGTCCCAAGCAAGTGGCATCCATACTTAAGATGGATGCTTTGCAAGTGACTCAAGAGGATGATGGATGGATGGATGGATGGACGAACATACCGTTTGTGTGGATGAAAAGAAAGAAAAGGAAGGATTTCATTGCTCTCATCCCTCCGCTTGTACAAATTTTCGGAGGATGTGAATAACAAGCTCAGCACACCAACAGCGCTTGTGACACCATTGATCTTTGTATGAGCATTGGATCATTGTCACAGATAATATGCTCCAAAGCTTCAGATTTAGTTTTTAGATTTCTTGTTTGAAAAATTTATGTAGAATTTTCTATGGTGAAGCTGATGATGATCGATACCTGTACTTTGCCCTGCAAAGGTGAAGATCAAATATTCTGGTGCTTTCTAATATCTCTGGGAACGCGTGAAAGTTATTATTACCTTGAAAGACCCTCCGAAGCGTTCAAAGATAATGAAACTGCTATTCAAAGGTGATCACTGCATCCAAAGACCTTCCAATGCTTCAAATGGCAAGAGCTGATTCATTCACAATGAAGGTATACTACTTTATAAAGAAAACTATATAGTGACTTTGATAACGAAAGCATAAGACTTGAACACTGCATTGTTGAATTGCAGAAAGCTTCGACTGCATAAGCGAAAAATGAAAGCAAGCTATAATGAACAATGCTTGGATTGTCATACGACCGCTGTATTATAGAATTGCCATCTATACAATGAACTTTTCTATACCTTGACCCACCACATAGATGATAACTATAAGCGATGTAGGCAAGTTTTGCATGTCATCTTGAAGGAAACCATGAATGCGATTCGACCTAGCACGTAACAAATGTCCCATTCTCCCATGCTAGTCCCATCTTGCTGTACCTGCAAAACAATGTGCACATGTGAATTCTCTAATATACAATCTTTAGCTTTCTTCCTCTTGAATAAACATCTTCTCATAGCAAGATCTGATGATGCGCATGTCACAATATTCGAACGCGAGTTTGTTGTACATAAATATGCGCTTTTGTACTGATCACCTTCCTTGTAGAGCCGTTACACAACCATCAGTATCTTGATCATCGACTGCTGCCGATCACTTGTAGGTCTCTGTGTCATCCAATATCAACAATTTCAATGACACGTTAGGCACTCAGGTTGTATATGTATTGTCAAAGAATAGTAATTGATCAACATCACGTTCCATATAACTCAGTTAGCATTCCTGCTTTTGCTACATATTCGCGAGTGTGATGGTGTCATAAGGTTCATAAAGTTGTTGCTGCTATTGGTACCTTGTGTACTTCGCATATAATTGGCTATTAATTTCGATCCGTTATTCGACCAGCATACATAAAGACCACCACCCACCCAACAAATGTGATGTTTCTGCATAAATAACCTATACTGTTATTAGATTCGACATCTCAGAATGTTCAAAGACTATGTACGACATGTGTTTTTGCCTTTTGCCGTACATGTCAATGTTTTTGAACCGGTGTGCGAAAAATAAGAATGGCACATGATAATAACCGCCATGAGTATCATTTATCAGTGAATGTAGTGAAATCCAATCTAAGCCTGATATAGATAAACCCAACGAATGATGCCAACAAGGAAAAGAAAGCGATTCATGGATCAAGTTGTAAACAAAGGAGTGGAATGCGTGCCAAGCCTATCGCTTGTCGCATGGATATAATGAATCAAAAGGCAATGTCTTATCGACCGGCCATGATCCGACTGGGTTAACAAGTCGATTTGTGTGACATGGCGACCATGGGGCGCTTTGACAGCAAGTGCAAGAGATAATAGAACGGATCTTTTGCCGAACCAAGGGTCTGGCCCACCTTTTCCCCACAAAGCACAAACAATTACTGTATGGCTCCTTTTTGGTTTCCCCGGATTGGTGCTCCCTCCTTGGTTGCAGCAATTGCATATTTACGACAGTCGGCAATCAATCGATAAACATCAAGAATAAGCATTCCATGGGTAAAAACATGTGATGCTTAAAGTATGCTCTTTAAGATTCTTTGTTTACTGTTTGAGCGCGCAGCATGCTCTCGATATATGCATCATATCCGAACCATTGTATCCAATCGAAATGTGTGAGAACAAGGAGTGCTTGGTTAAACATAGACTTTATTGCATGCATGGAATAGTCTTTTCGCCTCTTGGTTACGCTGGACCAAAAGAACAAGCTATAGATAAATTAGCATTGTCAAAGACGACATGTCATGGAACATTGGTGCAACATGCAACATCAGTGGGTCCTATCAGCCACAGCAAGAGCAGTTCCCAACATTGGGCTAATAGCCGACATGATCAATTGCTGGATACGCGTATATTTTTTGTCCCACCAAGAATAATGGAATTGATTGGGATTTCGAATTTACCATTCTCGGCGACAAGCCCCAATCCTTTGGAACTGCTTGACTATTTCTTTTTAAAGTGACGACGATGCATTATTTACCTCTGCATCTCCTTTCCCTTTCCATCCTTATCAATGTCTTCTAATACAACTACTGCTACTACTCGCAATGCATGTGAAAAAAAGCCCATTGAATACTATTTTGTTGATATGGCTAGTCCTGATCGCTTTAGTAAGCTCAAGGTCTCGCAAGCATGCGACTTTTGTCGTCGACGCAAATCAAAGTAAGTCATCTAATGCACATGTGAAACACTCTATGATACATATTGACACTTGCTCATTTTGATCAAGGTGTGATGTCGGTATTCCAGGATCACGATCATGCTCGAATTGTCGCAAGGCTGGTGTTGTATGTGTATTTGCTAAACATCGTCAACATGCAACATCTTCATCATCTACAACGCCTAAGATGAAGGCAGTGGCATCTGCAAAAGCATCATCAGCCTTCAAAAACAAGAAAAGTAAGCACCAGCGAGTGCTGATGGTGACAGGAGCCACAACAACAGCTGTCAATGATGAACAAGAACGATCTAGCCCACCATGCCAAAGTCTGGTGCAATGGATATATGGAGTATTCCCATCTCTTGATGTAAATAGCATATGCAACATCACTCCATATCCAAACAGCATTTCTTCATTTGTATACAGCCACCCACAACAATCCTTGGAAGATTTGGAACACGAGTTACTCAATGTTTATTTTTACGATATTCATCCCCTTTTCCCTGTACTTGACGACCACTATCAGCAAGGGCATATGAGTCACTTGTTACGTTGTGCATTGCTTGCACTTTCCTGTGCCGTTACAAGACCTAATATGTTGACATTAGCATCTTCCTATGCTGATCAAGCTAAAGAACAGCTTGAATGTTCACCAGCCAACATTGATACCATACAAGTGTTGCTTATACTTTACAAGTACCAAGAAGTCGCCACTGGATTATTACCTCTCGAGTACAGCACTCCTTATCTCGATCGAGCTAGGGATATGCATAATCGCCTATGGTCGCTCGATGCGTATGATCCAGCTGTTCATAGGATACGATCTATGCTTTATTTGATTGCTTTTTGGTCTGGACTAATAGAGCAAAGAAGCACGTGGATCAAATGGTGCGGTGACTGTGAAGGCGCTTTGGAACACTTCTCATCTGGAAACAGTGGTTTGGATGCATTGGTGCAAGCTACTACATGCTATCGTAAAGGAATAGTCAATCATTATCATTATGATATTCATACGCCACCAACATCACTTAATGGAAGTGCCTTTGAGCTTTATTCGAGTGCGATCCATGATATGACATTATTATCATCACACAACATTTATGCAGCAGAACGCATTGAACAGCATGTAAGCCATTTGCTGGGTACTGCTACACACCATGCTTGCATTCTTGGCAGCCATATGCTTGTCCATGCACTTAAACTTGCACTGAATACGTACATTTGTTATTATGCTACCACCACCAACTCGCTTCCTACTACATTGGCTACCCATGACCATGCCCATGATGATATTGTCATTTGGACGCATACACGCTTGACACAACTATCGCAACTTTTTCAAGAGCTGGGTGCTCAACCAGAGATAGGTATTAGCATACAACAGCTCATACATATGCTTTGTGATGGTCATTTGTAATGAAATTTATAATCTCGTCTTTTATATAAAAGAACCTGAAAATGATTGGTGCAATGTATTACACATGTTGATATAAAGGGAGACATGTATGCGATAAAAATGATCAATAAGAATATACTGCTGCTTCGGATGATTGTTTATTGAAAGTGAGTATTTGAATCGAGGATTCAAGAAGGATTTGGTGACCCGGTCAAGATCCACACCTCGATCGTGGCAAGCATAAATAAAGGAAGAAGATGGAAAGGATAAAAATCTTCCTATTTGAAAACGTGCATGAAGGAAGGGTTGTAGTGCATATTCCGCGGGCTCAATGGGGTTTAATCATGATCTGCTTGGCCAGGATAGTTGACAGACTTTGTTCCCAATGCGTGTGAATGAGTGTGCATATTGGTTGGTAGATGCGCACCATTCTCACCAACTCTACGTTGGGTTCGCTTAGGCATCATAATAAACACAAACAAGTGCACATACACACTGCACGCATAATATACATAAACACATTCCTTTGTCTAGCGTATGTGCCATTGTGGATGATACTGTTACCATCCTAGCGTTTTACCCTTTCTCTTTTTTTCGCGCCAAAGTTGGTTTGCTTAATTATCCGAGAGTGGTTGACCCCAACATCCTTTCGTCATTGTTGGCCCTTTCATATCTTACTCGCTTTCTCTTTTTTTTTTTTTTTACACAATCACACTCTCTTCCTTTACTTCATTGTCACTTGCTCCCCCTTTTTTCCGCTCAGTGTGTGTTATGCCATCATTTAATCCATCATCTCCTGCACCACAACGTCGAATCATTGTAAAGCCACAATCACCCGGCAAACATCACATCCCTCCTCCCAACCTTAGTCCTCTCCTTTCACCAGGCACAGGTCGACGACGAAAAGATATCGGCGATTATTGGCTTGGAAAGACTTTAGGCAAAGGTTCTTCAGGTACCGTGTTTGGGAACATTTCATTCATCTCTTTTCATTCCCGCCTTTATCAACACTGCTACCACCACTACTACTACGATTGTGTTTGCTCATGCGTACAATCCAACAGGTCGTGTCAAACTTGGCATACACAAGGTCTCGGGTGAAAAGGTTGCCATCAAGATCATTTCCAAATCACACCTTGCCACCAATGCTTCTGTCGAACGTGCTGTCAAACGAGAGATTGCCATCATGAAACTCATTCACCACCCGAATATTATGAGCTTACTCGACGTGATTGACCTTTCGGATTCACCCAATCTGTAAGCAGCATGTCAGCACCCTATCTTTACGATCGTATCCATCAAGATTTCGTATCTCACACAGCTTCCTATTATATCCATTAGATACTTGATCCTGGAATATGTGCAAGGCGGAGAATTATTCGATTATCTCGTTTCGCAGGGACGACTTTCTGAACCCGAAGCTCGCAAGTACTTTCAACAAATCATCTTTGGTTTGGATTATTGCCATCGTCATTTGATATGGTATGTGTTTCATGACATGTGTCAATAGGAGAGAGAGAGAGAGAGAGAGAGAGCGAAACAAGGGTTTATTGTACAGGAGATAACACATTCAAGGATAGTCATCGTGATCTCAAGCCTGAGAACTTGCTATTGGACAAGGATAAGAATATCAAGATTGCTGATTTCGGCATGGCATCATTGCAACCTGCAGGATCACTGTTAGAAACCAGTTGTGGGTAAGTGGAAAAGGGTGTTGTAAAGTGACGTAACATATGAATTGACAATTACATTCTAGATCCCCGCATTATGCAAGTCCAGAAATCGTTAATGTAAGCATGAATTTGTGTGTAACCAACCAAACGCGCATTGACCATCATCACCACCACTCTAGGGCGTACCTTACAATGGTTCAGCATCCGATATCTGGTCCTGTGGTATCATATTATATGCATTGCTATGTGGACATTTACCATTTGACGACGACAATATTCGAGAGTTACTCAACAAGGTCAAGATTGGCAAATATAAAATGCCAGATTACGTATCTAGTGGAGCTCGTGATCTTATCCAAAAGATTCTTGTGATTCATCCAGAGAAAAGGTTAACTGTAAGTAGAATGTGGATTATGAATTCATCCGAACATGGCTGACGAATAGAATGGGTTCTTAGATGAAACAAGTACAACAGCATCCTTGGTTTACTGCTGATCCACCGATCAATCCATCCATTTTACCTGATCCTCCAACGGCATCTGAAATTGGTCGACCAGTGTCGGATGCTTCCGAAATTGATGATCGATTACTGGAAACGCTCAAAGTGCTATGGACTGATCTAAGCTCTGAAGAAGTTCTCAAAGCACTTTTGAATGAAGAGTACGTATGATATGGTTTTATATGCACCATATTGGTTATTAACTTTTCATTTAGGTACAACATGCAAAAGGTCACATATGTCTTATTACAACGTCATGCAAATAACTATTGGCAAACTGAACGGGATGATGATATACGGACTGGTAAGAGTACTAGTGAAGCAAGTGTGTATCATTATCACTAACATGCATATAGCTGAATCTCCTGCCAAACGAAGACGACCAGCAACTATTTGCAGTGCAGCTACCACCACATCAGCACGTGACTCACTTCCTGGTATTGACGGAATGATGCATCAAATTGCCGGAAAAGAACGTAACGTTGGGGATGTTGATTTACCACCACCAGTGCCTCCCAAGCCCATCGTCATTCGAGCTGATCTTATTTACAATCAAGCATGTGCTGATGCTTCTGCCAATCTCAAATCTCCTCGACCGCCACACCATAGTCCCATGCGACAACCACAACATCGTATCTGGTATATATAAACATAATCTAGAAGTGTGTGCAATAGTGCTAATCTAGATTCTTTTAGGCGTCAACCAGTACCTACATTCTCACCATCACCTCAACGTCGACCTATCTTTAACTCGCAACCATCAACACAACAACAACAAACAGAGACACAACAGGAACAACAACATGCTGCTGCAGTATACCCACATCAATGTTGTCAGCATCATCAACCATCTATATTTAATCCACCACAACCACCGTCTACACCCCAACAACAACAACAACAACATCTCAACATCGCTCATATGCTTTCTCCTCGAACACCTACACGTCCTTTTCTTGTACAGCCAACAACAGCATCCAGTCATCATCAACATTATCATTATCCAACTCAATTTCAATCACCTTCCCAATCCTCTCGTTACACATCTTCTAGCACCACTACCACTGCTGCAACAAGTGATCATGTATCAGCTCATAGCTCCAGCAGTAGCAGCAATAACAATAGTAGCAATGGTGGAGAAACTTCCAAATTGAATCGGATCATGCATTTATGGCAACGGAATAAGGTTGAACCTGTCACTGCTGCCACCAATATGAAAGCACCCAACAACAAAGGAAGTCATCGATTATCCATGCCTGCGCCCATTGTTCAACATCCTCCACCACAATCCCATTCACCATTCCTTCACCATCATCATTTTCATCACCATCAGCAACATGATGTTGATCCAAATATGGGTAGAACAACACTTGTCACTGGTACCACAGCAACACCGCCCATGTTGACTTCTACATCACGTGTCACCACACCTCGGCAACAAGGAAGCCCACGATTATCTTCTTGGTTACCTGGTTTATTTCACTTTAAGCAACCAAAAGTATGTTCCCTTGATTGTGCTGCAAGAGATGAGCGAGAAGCTATTGGTAAAATCAAACAAGTTCTTGAAGAGGTAATGATTCTCCTATCCACTCGAAGAATGATGACTCATAAACTGTGTATATGAATAGTGTCTGAATGGGACTATTACTGAACGACAAGATTCAGAGGGTAATACGAGGAGAAAGGGTGAAATGGTGCTCCCTGGCAATGGTAAGTGATTGCATCCTTTATCATGTATCAATCCTCATCATACTCGTGTTTAAAATAGACACAACCACCAAATCAATACTGTTACGATTCAAGGTAGAGGTGCAGCTACCTAGTTCAAGTAGGCTACGTATGGTTCGGGTGAACTTTATTCAACAACAAGGTATATATGGAAACACGTACTAGTATACACGGATAACTCACCATGAAAATAGGTGATGCAGTAGCATTAATGACTGCTGTGCGAATGGTGCAACGCACGTTAGAGCTCTATGAACATGAGGCAAATCTTATTGCCACCGCCAATGGATGGATCCCACAATCATCTTTTAGCTAGAATCTTATCTCCTATTCAACCGAACGATCCTTAAGCAACAACAAAACGTAATTTATATACTATACTGGCACTAGTACATTCCACAACTGAAAGAGAGAAACTATAAATGTATTTAAGCGCGACAATAGACACAACAAACATTTTTCAGTGACTCAAATTATCTTATATGCATGCATGCTTAAAGCATGTTTGTTGATTGATATGAATGGATTGTGTATGGACAAAGGTGTATCTAGCGATTTCATTCGTTATTAAAAAGTTGGGTTCACTGTACAAAGAAGGGTGGTATGCTAAGCTGGATGAAATATTCTAATCTATCAATGGTTGGATTCGGTTGCATGGATTTCAGTATGCGAACGCTTAAGGTGATCCGCACCGGTTGACCTTGCATCATCCATTTCCACTTCACTGTCACTCTCGAGCACTGGTAAATAAGTGATTTCCTCCTCCTGATCATCCAAGCCTTCATCTTCAGAATCCACAAACGCTTGAACATCCTCGCATGTTGTAATGTCAACAATGATTTCTTCATCATCCTCTTTACGACGAGAAACTTCCTCTGCTGGTACCTATATCTCTCTCGATTAGTATCCATCAGACACTCTGATCTCCTTTGGCGATAGCGTACCACATCAAATTCATCTTCCTTTTCTTCATATTCAAAATTCTCTTCCAACTCGGTGAAATCAGGTGCAAATGCGCTCCAGTTTTCTTCACGTTTGCTTGTCCAAATATAAATGTTGCCAAAGCTGCTGACAGATGCAATCACAGGTTGTACAGGATGCCACTACCATCACCGACATGGTTATTCTTGTGCAACTTTGTATATGCAATCCGTACACTTACTGTCAAATCATCCAATGGTTCCTTTGGACCTTCCAAGATCTTAAGCAGGTTTCCCATCTTCTTATCCCATATATAGATATTGTGCTCTGCCTTATGCCCTGAACCTATAAGAACACTGTGGTAAATATGGGTGTTAACAGAAGAATACAAAACAACATTGCTTACCTCCAATAACAAATTCGCCATCCGCACTAAAGCATGCACTATTCCATTGTATCCGGTTTACTAGGTCTTGGTACTTGTTTTCCAATGTAGGTGTTCCTTCATGCTTATCTAACCGATAATAACGAATAACACGGTCATTTGCATTGATGAGGATATCTCTGTATCACCAAGTTAGTATGAAACCCTAGGCATAATCCTTCTCTTACTCACTTTCCATTACGGCTCCAATGTATGTCTTTAATAGTAGTGCTAGTCACCCGTGTAGAATAAACCACCTATGACATCCATGTCATTATTGATTATCCAGAAACGTCAATGACGATGATAACCATACCTTGAGCGTTTCACTATCCACTACGTAGAGATAACCTTTTGATGTTCCAATGTATATCCTGCTTCCATTCTTGTTCCATGATACTGCTGATCCAAAGATTGTAGTACTGAAATGGATCTTTTTAGTAACCCAGAGCTTATCAACATGTCTCTATACCTACTTTTTCCCAGATTGCTCATCCAAATCTTCCAGTAGTTTTGTAACCTTGGTCCTGCCATTGACAATATCCACTACTACAGGTCGATCTTGGTATACAGCTGCCACAAAGCGAAAGCTACAAGAACCTGATAAGCAAACATTATCACTGACTTTGAATGAATGGATGGCGCTTACTTGTTCCTTGGATGCATATGTGCCATCATGAGAGGAGAGGAGAATCGTACACGTGCAAGTCGTTCAGCTGTCAATAGATCCCATACAGCACATGTCCAATCCTTGGATGCGGATAAGAGATATCGACCATTCCGTGACCAGCTGTTGAATCATGTGTGATGCAAAAAGCGGTGTGTGTGTCAATAATGAATATGGGTTGATAAAGTGACGCTTGTACCTGACACTGGCAATAGACTTGACATGCCCTGTTAAGCTTCTTGCAATTCCCTTTGTATCAAAGTCCCATACAACGCATCGTCCATCATGGCAACCTGCTGCAAGCAATGTACCGCGTCGGTTGAATCGGCATGTCATGACATAGCCATCTTCGAGCGTTTCTTCAATCGTCTGTGGATACTCCTGTTCCCAAGGATCTGGTTCGTCAAGTCAATACGCTACTTGATTCGCACACGCGATCTAGTGTTGGGCATACTGACCAAGTAATTCCAAGTTCATGGCGTTATGGTGGTGCAAGTATAGAGAAGCAGCAGCACAGGAAATTAGATTCAACACTTGGTACTACTCCATCACGTGCTCAAACACCGACGGCAATTGTTGACGCTTGCTGTGTATATGACGCGACTGGATGATAGTTGGCATGCTTGAATCATATCGTACTAGTAGTATTACACTTTGGATAGAAGAATATTGAACACAAATGATGATTGTTTCTATCATAAAATAAGGCAGGGAATCCTTAATATCCCATTGTAAAATGACAATTTTCGTTCCATGCTCGACTAGGCGCACGACAACCAGTCCTGTATCAACCAATCATATTCCCTATTTGAAAAATACATGTCTTTACCATTCAAAATTGTAAAAAACCATCGCTCTGTGAAATATATCGAGCACTGTGCTACACAGTGTGTAACTACCTATACCATTTATTATTGTCGTGCGCACTTAAAAATGTCGTGCGCATTGCTCAAGTTGACTCTAATCTTTCACGTACTTATGCACTTTGAAGCAGCGGAAATTATAGCTATAAACTATGGATCTGTATTCTTTATAAGCATATTGCTATTTGTATGTCGAATATTGTTTACATGATCATTAATCTATAGTTATAACAGTTCCCTTAGCAGGGGGTGGTGGATACAGATCAACGATTTGCAAGCGAATCCAATAAGTCTTTATGATGGCATGGCTGTCATAACCACGGTCTGTGATTATTTTCTCAAATCTCAATACACGACAAAGGAGGAAGGAGCTGGCTTTAGTTGAGAGCAACGTTACGGTTATAAAGACGCCTGCGATGGATCAATCGTTGATGATCTCCGGGTGGGCAGAGGTTTGAAGTGTCGCCAAAAAGAATCGTGGATGATATAAGGTATAAAAAAGAGCTTAGCATGTGTTCATCAAACTGAGACTGCTCGAAAAAGGTTTAGGAATGGAGAAACTCTCATGATTGTCCGTCAAAGACGACTCAAACACTGATGACATTGCACGTTCACCTCCAGCATTACCCGAGAATATATCTCCAGCAACCCTTCCTCAGCTACTGATACACTGCAACTCCACCTGTGAAGAAACTCTCATGCTTGTCCGTCAAAGACGACTCAAACACTGATGACATTGCACGTTCACCTCCAGCATTACCCGAGAATATATCTCCAGCAACCCTTCCTCAGCTACTGATACACTGCAACTTCACATTGTCGCCTAAACCTTTCTCTGGCAGAATTACCTTTGTAATTCAACGAGACCGAACGATGGCGTTAAGAGATGAGGGAAAAAAGAGGTGACGCAAAGTGCTGAATCCGAAGGAAATCCCCGTTTTCGGGGTGCCCCAACACTTTTTCCTTTCGGCCGATGTGAAGCACTTGACAAGCATGTGCATGCTGTGGCTTTACAAGAAATCACCATAGCAACGGCAGTGAGAGTATGGGTTTCTACATAGGCACCATATCGATAGCAGTTGACATCGTAAACAAGATACCATAAAAATTATCATCGTATGACCATGTTAAATATAAGCAACTGCTTCATAAGACATATACTCGTTTTCTATGCAATCAAGGGGGTCTTCTTTAGTCAATGATCGAATACATTTCCGCAATATTTAATGAATGCTTTTTGTTATGTTGCATAATATGAGATAGTATACACGCAAATTCCATCACATTGACGATAACGGTGATGGACAATAATGAGTGGGTGGTATCAAAGCTGCCAATATGAGTATGTATGTATTCTGATCCCGTATAACAAGGTTGTGGAAATGGTATTGGTTGTATCATGGTGGTGCCTGTGGGTGGTCACGTCTGGTAACCATCATCAAGTGATGGGCTAAGCATTGGCATAATTTAGTTATTTATTATATGCATTCAATAAAAGCATTCTATGGTAGTCATATAAATTTGGGGATGATTGTCATGTTTCAATAAACAAACTGCTTTTATATATTATCATTATCTTGTTCATTGTTCGACCTGATGGTTCCACCAAACAAGTGTTGTAGCGCGACCTTAAATCTTGCCAGCATCTCAGCCAGAAAAAAAAAGTTTCAGCAATGGATTCTTGCAACAACGACAACCTTTTCACCTCGATCGGCACGAGCCTAGTAGCAACAACAGTATGGGTGTTCAGCAACGACATAGGCCAGGGCACCTTCACCAAAGCAACAAACCTTTTAAATCGCGCCATGCATCAAAGAGTTCACTCAAGGAAAAGTCCAAAGGCAAAGTGAATCGCTCTGCTGTCAAACAAGGAGGAGGAGCCAAAGTACTCAACAAGAACGATCGTCGTCATGCTGCCAAAATGGAACAACAAAGGAAACGAGAAGAGTTGACTCGAGTGAATCGTATATTCGAAGGTCGTCATGGTGCACCCAAGATCATTCCTGTACTTTCACTGTCGCCTGATACGGATGTTCATGTTGCTATTGCTTCTTTGTATCGTTCGATCGGCCAGGAACCACCTCAAAACGAATACGAGTCATCTATCATGCATGTGGATCGTTTTAAACAAAAGATCCAATTTGTTCCATTGCGTCGTAACTTTGTGGATGTATTGGATGCTTTCAAGGTGGCAGATATGGGCATTATACTCTTGTCAGCTACTGTGGAAGTGGATCAATTTGGTATCAATTGTTTACTTGGTATTCTCAATCAAGGTCAAGTCAATGTTGCCCCTGTGGTTCAGGTAATGTGTTTATTTCATGCATTCATGTATGCAACTTAATATTCACATTATATCATTTCATGTAGCATTTGGATAAGGTCGCTCCCAAGTTACAATCCTCTGTCAAGAAATCTTTGATCGCGTTCAATCAACAATTCTTTCCTACTGAAGAGCATCTGTTTACACTCGACAATGAATCAGATACCATCAATGTCATTCGTTATATCACATCGCAACGTCCTAAGCCTCTCGCTTGGCGTGATCTTCATCCTTATATGCTTGCTGAACAAGTTGAATATGCTCCATACAATGAGGTAAATCATCACAACCGAATAAAATGAGAATGAATGCTTATATCATTTTATAGGAAAAGGGTACTTTAAAGGTCACTGGCTATGCTCGTGGTAATCCATTCAATGCCAATCGTTTGGTCCATTTGCAAAACTTTGGTGATTTCCAAATTGAACAGGTGAGTGAAAGCAAAACAAGAATGAAATGATATCTGACATGCATATGCATAGATTACTTCAGCACATATCAGCAATGACCAATCAAATGGTATGGATGAGGATGATCAAGTACTGGACACACCTGTTATGGAAGAACAAGATGATCTTCTTGCAGAGAATGAACCTGATTTCATGGACAATGAACAGACATGGCCAACAGAAGAAGAATTAGCAGAAGCAGATGGTATGAAGCAACATCAAAACATGGATACATACATGTAGTGGCTGACCAGGAATTAAAACATAGAGCGTATGCGTGCTATGGGCCATGAGATGTTTGAGGATCGACCTCAAGCTACCAAGACCAAGCGTGTACCTAAGGGCACTTCACAATATCAGGCAGCATGGATTGTGGACTCTGAAGATGAGGATTACAGTGAAGATGATGAAGATGAGGATGGTGATATGGATATGGTCCAAGACGATGAAGAAGACGTTGTACCTGCAGCAGCAACCGAGTTTCCACGTGATGATGAAGAATCTGAGCAACTTGAATTGGAAGGTCGTCAAGAATACCAGGATGAATTGACTGCTGAAGAAGAAAGACAAGCGTAAGTGGATCAGGATTATCATGTTGATATGCAATAGACACTGATGGGAATTTTGTATCATAGTTATGAAGAATACATGAAGCAACGTGAAAAGCAATTTGAGGACAATAAGGAATTCCCTGATGAAATCGATACTCCTATTGATCGACCTGCTCGTGAACGATTTGCTCGTTATCGTGGTCTTCAATCATTCCGTACTTCTGCTTGGGATCCTTATGAGAATTTGCCCATTGATTATGCACGCATTTTCCAATTTGAAAACTACAAGCGTACCAAGTGCAGAGTGATTAATCAAGCCATTGTCGGTCAAGTCAAGCCTGGTACTCGCATCACTCTTTGGATCAAGGATGTACCTCCACAAGCTTATGCTGCATATGATAAGCAACGTCCCTACATTGTGTTTGGTCTCTTGCAATATGAGCACAAGATGTCATTACTCAACTTCCAAGTGCAACGTGACAATGCTTATGAGGAACCTGTGAAATCCAAAGATCCTATGGTGCTCCATGTTGGTTTCCGACGGTACGCAGTTCGTCCTATCTATTCCCAAAACACCAACAAGGGAACCAATCATGTACACAAGTTTGAACGATTCTTGGAAATGGGCAAATCGTCGATTGCTACCATTTATGGCCCCACTGTATTTGGCAAGGTGCCTTGTCAACTTTACAAGGAAACTGATAATGTCAATGAACCCATTCTCGTGTCCAAGGGTGTGTTTGTCAATACGGATGTCAAGCGTATCATTGCCAAGCGTATTATTCTCAGTGGACATCCTTACAAGATCCATAAGCGATCCGCTGTTATTCGATACATGTTTTTCAATCCTGAAGACATCAACTATTTCAAGCCTATTCAACTCACTACGAAATACGGTCGTGTTGGTCATATTCGTGAATCATTGGGTACACATGGTTACATGAAGTGTATGTTTGATGGCCCAATAACACAACAAGACACTATCCTCATGAATCTTTACAAGCGTGTGTATCCAAAGTGGAACACACATATCTGGCAAGGTGGTTTGAACAAGAGCCAATACGAATCGGACAAGATGACCGAGTAAATGCATTATAAAAAAGTAGTAGTAGTAGATGTAGTATATTTGTTTTCATTTTTGTTTTATCCCATTTTTTATCATGCTGCCTTTTTCATACGAGGCGGAAAGAATACATTATACAGATTGCGATAAAAGCCTTCATCATAAATATTATCCAACTCTTCTAAACTTTCGACCTTGCGTTGTCGCTTTTTGGCACCATTGACCCGTTTCTTGGCTGTATCTTTCTCACGGATCGTAGTATCTTGTTCTTCAAGCCATAGTTCGCCACGATCGATAGAGTCTTCAATCAATTCCCATTTAAATGCTTCATTAGTAGTGATGCCACGGCCAGCAAGATACAATCTATAATCCAATGCATGAGAGTCTTGTGTGAGATATACAGATACTTTCCATCCACTTACTGATAAACAAAGAATAAAAACACCACCAACGAAACAACGGTCGCAAGGATACCGATGGCACCAATGACTCGATCCTTTTGCAATACATGCTAAATAAAACCATCATGAGCTAATGCATTCATGTCAAGGCGGAATGATCTACACATACCAAGAATGCTTTACGAAAGGTGATGGGTGTATGCTTGCCTGTTTTCCTATCAATCACATAGGCTGCATCCAATCCCCACTCGATAATCATGCCACGATAAATCTGAAAGCACAAGTAGGCACCATACGCACAGAATTGGACCAATGTAAAGAGAAAGATGAAAAAGTAACGGTGATTGTTGACACCAACGCAACGGTTGATCCAGAAACAATGATGGTCTAATCGTCCAATGCATGCCTTGCACATGGAACAGTGTTTGGAACGTGCAGGTCTAAAGAGCAAAAGTCAATCCATAGCCAATCAAAGTGTATGCCCTGATCCAAACTTACTTTTGTAATCGACATGTGGAACATTGTTTTGGTTCATAGAGTAATCCATCATACTTGAAATGATCTAGGTATTGTTGTACATTCTCGGCAGTAATGGTGCCTGGGTCGGCCGTGCACGCCATGTAGTACGAAAGGTACAGTGACACAATTTGGCTCGGAATGATAATTCTAATCAAAACGGAATTAGGAATGATGATGAGGAGGACTCTAAAGAGGATTGACTTACAAATGAGTAGAGTGTAGGTAAATGCCAGGAATATGGGGTAAGCCATATTTGAGAAATAAATAAATGGAACCGCTTGTGAGGATCATAAAGAAGATCTAGAGTGACCTGTTACCATCCCACATGGTTCACGTGATCATTGTATATCCATCCACCTACCTGCAGGAAAGGATTGCGAGATTCAAAACAATAATGCCATAACTGAGAAAGACGATTCCAGTTTTTCGGACCGAGGATCTTTTTGAATGTTGCTCTAAAATAAACATTGTCAGGAACCCAACTGAGCGGGAATGATTTGCTTAATACACATTACATTATCCATCGAGGTATATACACAGTCAGTGCCCTATTGGCCTTGCCTATAATACCATTCCTATTGCAAAAAGACATGAGCATACTCGACATTGAGCATGGCGATCGACTTGCCTTAATCGAGGACTTTGTCCAAACAAAAGAATGAATACAATGAGACCAAAGAAGAGCAGTATGGCCACTGCAATGAGCAGTAAATTCTGATGGTATTGGAATGGACATTGTGTTTTAGTATGACATAAGTGGGGGTGGAACAAGTGTCATTACCATAAGAGCAAAGGGGCGGTTGGGTGGGAGGAGAGAGGAGTGTGTGTACAAGTGAGAGCGAGCTAATTTCCTACTGCTAATACTTCAACGTCGTCCTCGACGCGTGCTGGTGCTAACATGCGCTACTCGGATACGAATATCTGAAAATGGATCTCCACCTTGATGCTCTTGATCATCATATCCTATTCCCGTGCCTATATCAATAGGATGGACCACTTATATACCATCAACTCACTACTTACGTAAATAATTCATGTTGCCACCTGTCCTCATACGCACAAATCTTTCTACCAATTGCGTATCTCCAATATCGGTTTCCTTGGTGACCATGCATTAGCACAGTTGAACAGAGTCCTAAAATATTATTTTTACCTTTCTAAAACGTTTTGTATTGATGGGCATGTCTGGTGTTTCATCGGCTTTTCGCCGTGTTGCTTGTTGCTGTGATGATGATCGTGACACAACCAAACGGCACGTGGGTGTTATAATCTTGGCTTTGCGTCGTGAATTTCCCTGGCGACCATTTTCAGTAGTACTCGGTGTATCCCTTGATTGTTGGTTCACACCAGAAGTTGTTGTTGTTGTTGTTGCTGTTGTCGTTGTTTCATTGTGAGGTGAAGATGGAGTGACGGTTGGAGAATGAGTGGTAGCTATGGGTTGAGATGTTTCTGCATTGCGAGCAGGTTGAGATATCGAATCGCTGGTTTTGTTTTTCAGTTGTGATGGTGCAGGAAGTGGTTCATCGTCATCATCGCCCAAGATATCATCAAACATATCGTCAAGTGCATTGGATGTTTGTGTTACGTCCCTTGCATAAGATGCTGATCTGTGCATATTTGATTGTGTTGGTAATGAATCACTTTGTTCAAGGTCGAACAAATCATCTTCTTCTTCATTATGTTGTGATAATCGTGGATTACATGCTTTGTTTGTAGAACATTCGATAATAGCAGCAACGATTTCACCACTCTCTATATATCGTCGATGCCTATAATGGGACGATAATGAGTTTTTTGATTCATTTCCTCAGATAATTTACTCTACTTGCCTATCTTCAAGCTTTGCCTTGATCTCGCGAAATACAGCGTGCCGACCATTCCCCGGTGCTACAATGATACGCTGATCTTCTGTAACGGCATCGATGGTATAAGTTCGATTCATGGCGCAATATTTGACTTGTCCTCCAGCTGCTTGAACGATTGCATGATATTGATTGTACTAATCACACATCAATGAGTAATTTTAATCACAAACAACATAAATCACTTACATTGTGCTCATCAAAGAACCAAAACTCTAATCCCTCGAATAAAGAAGCACGCCTATCATTGGGTAAACACTGCTCTGGTTGGACATTCTTGCACTCCTTTCGAATAGGTGGTAAATAATCATTTGCCGACGGCCAAGTAAATTCGATCGTTTTTCCCATCTCGATCAAAGCTTCGAACCATGCAAGGGATATAATAGGCTTTGCGTGAATCAAACAAAGCGTAAAGTTTGCAGTGTCATCAATCTCCTTCATGTACAAGTGTGTGCAATCATTATCCCATTCCTTCTTCAATTGGATGCCTATCAAAACAAGTCAGTTTACATGAATCAATGAAACATCCAAGATTGTACCTAGTGAAGCGGCACGCTCTGCTACTTCATTTTTACCCACCGAAGACATGGAGGAAACACAAACAACCACAGGGTGCCATCTCAATCTATAAATCTATGTTACCAAGTGAATAAAGAAGTCAAGCTTGACATACCTGAAGTAGCTCTTGAGAACGCCAAATCGGATGACATCTCCATCACAAAGGTACAACGAGGTCTCAAGCTTCTTTCCATTGACAAATGTGCCGTATTTTGCTTTGATGTCTTCAAGGAGAATGCAGGGTTTGAACTTTTTGTTGTACTACAAGCATCACATCAGTAATTCCACGCGCAGCAATTCCTATCTTACTCACCACTGATCGTTTCGTCGCTTCATCCACCTTGAGTATTGCATGATTTCTGCTGATAGAATGATCATTCTGTATTACAATATCCCCCACTATGAAAAAAATTAATATTCAAGCATATCCACCTGCACTTGTTCTCTACCTTTTCGACTGATTGTGTAGTTTTGGTTGGGACACAGCAAGATCTTTCCACATTCTAAATAATAACATGAGCCAACATGGAAATGAGAGCATGGGTCGTTCCGAGTACCTTGATTTTGGTCATCGAGAGGATGCAATAACCACATTGGGTACAGGAGAAAGATATAAGCTGGGTTACTCGTCACACGAAAGCCTGCATGATATACGCGATTTCTCGCTTTAAATATATTATATTTTATTGTGTTTATGTTTGTCTACATTGATTTCTTCTATAGCTTAGCCTGTTGTTGCTGTTGCTTTTGACGAGCCTTGGCTACCATCAATGCAGCACCTGCACGAGAGTTGGTCTCACGACCAAGTTGTTCAGAGATCCATCGTCCAGTCTCAATAAGCGACTCCATATCGACACCCGTTTTGAAACCCATTCCATGGAGCATATAGACAACATCCTCGGTAGCAACATTACCCTTGGCACCAGGAGCATAAGGGCAGCCACCTATATTCTCAACCTGATGAATTTTCCCCGTCCTTTAACATTCGAATTTTTGTTTTCTTACCAAGTCCTGCTACTGAGCTATCGACAACACGAATACCATACTATACAATACAATGCATCAATACATTATTCTATAAAGCAGTATACTTTCTACTTACATCAAGAGCTTTGAGAATATTGGCTAATGCTTGTCCATAAGTATCGTGACAGTGAACGGCAAGAGCTTCCACAGGAACAACCTTGAGTACTTGATCAAGCATTTTGGCCATGGATCCTGCAGTACCCACACCAATGGTATCACCGAGACTGATTTCATAACATCCAGCATCATACATTTGCTTGGCCATATCTGCTACAGCATCAGGGGAAACTTGGCCTTCGTAAGGACATCCGAGAACACAAGAAACATATCTATTGCATGTTTAATTCATAGTCGATGCTTTATATCATGACTTACCCTCGTACTTTAAGACCCTTATCAAGAGCAGCTTGGGTGACCTGACGGACACGTTCTAATGCTTCCTTGGTAGAGCAATTGGTATTCTTCTTGTTGAAGGATTCTGTGACAGCAGCAAACATGGCTACTTCCTCAGCACCGGCCTTGAGCGCATTTTCGACACCACGTACATTGGGTGTAAGTACTGGATAAGAAACACCCGCCTTCTTTTCAATAGTCGTCAACACCTCGTTGTGATCACCCATTTGTGGTACCCATTTAGGACTGACAAAACTGGTTGCTTCGACAACAGGAAGACCAGCATTGGCAAGACGCTGAATCAACTCGACTTTGACTGGTGTAGGAATCACTTGCTTTTCATTCTGTAAACCATCGCGTGGTCCCACTTCGACAATCTTTACGAATTCAGAAGCTGCTGGTGTAGAGTAGAAACGCTATTCCATAGTGTCCAAATAAGCATACATGATACCCATTGATATAAATATGAATATTACCTTTGAGCACATGGATCGCCAAGCAGCTGAGCGAAGAGCGGGTGTAGTGAATCGTTGCATGGTGGTTGTGAAGCTAAACAAGGTGTGTGATAGGGAAAGAGATCATCCACTACATTATTTATGATATCAAACTTTCTCACGGTCCAATGCAAATTTATTTCCTTTTCTTTTGAATGTGTCGCTTATTCTTTTTATGTTGAGGACCACCTACTTGCTCCTCTCTATCTTGATTTTCTTCTTCATCATCGTCATCATGCTTGCGTCCTCGTTTGCCTTTACTAGGACCACCCCGTTCCTTGAGCTCCAATACAGCTAAACGCTGGGCATCCGATACACGCTCCGAAAGTAACATGACATCGTCTTTTTGCACAGGGTATTCATCCAACTTGCGACCCAAATCCTTTTCAATCCGTTGAATCAATTCCACATCATATTGTGTCACAAATGTCATGGATTTGCCGGATCGTCCTGCACGTGCTGTACGACCCACACGATGAATATAATCCTTGGAAGAAAGTGGTACATCGTAATTGACAACAATGTCGACCATGGGAATATCAAGACCTCTATATATAATAAATAAGTCTACTCCATCCTTGTCTCTGTTGTACAATTCCTTTTTTTTTACCTGCTTGCTACATCAGTGGCTACCAAGATGTTTCGAGATCCAGCTTTGAATTTGTTGAGAGCACCAAGACGCTTTGATTGTAACATTTGACCATGCAATGGGATAGCAGCAAAACCAAGCGATCGGAGCATGACGGCAATCTTTTGAGTATCATTACATGTACGAGTGAAGATGATGGTCGAGTTGCCAGCAAGTTCATTGAGCAAATAAACAAGATAGCAATCCTTGTGCTTGAGAGGAAAGAAGAGATAATATTGTAACAATGTCTTGACAGTGGAATACCTATCATGTCACTTAGAAATCATCGATTCCCAAATACATTATTACTTACTTTGTCGCCACTTCTACTTTGACAGGCTTGCTTAAACTGGCACGTTGTAATTTGGCAACCTTGGTTGTCATGGTAGCGGAGAAAAGGAAAGTGTTGCGTTCACGAGGAATCACCTTGAGAATCTGATCAATCTTTGGGCCAAAGTCCATGTCGAGCAAACGATCGGCTTCATCCATAATCAAATATTTCAAAGCACGCAAACTAAAGCCCTTTGTGTTTTCCAAATGATCTTGAAGACGACCTGGCGTGGCAACAATGACGTGGGGTCGTTTGGAGAGTGCGATCGATTGAGTCATCATATCCATACCACCCACAATAACAGCACATCGAACACCAATGACAGATCCCAATGCTTCAAATGTTTCCGAAATTTGATAGGCCAATTCTCTATATATAACATATAAGTCTCATGATTTCTTTTCCTATTGGATTCATTTATATACCTGGTAGGGGCCAAGACACAAGCAAAGAGGGGTTGTGGATTCTCCCAAAGCTTTTGAATGATAGGAAGTGCAAAGGCTGCTGTTTTACCGGAACCCGTTTGTGCCAATCCAATGATATCACGACCTTCAAGTGCCCATGGAATGGATTCCTTTTGGATCTCGGTAGGGTGCTTGAAATTGAGCTTGTCACAAGCTTCACACAATTGTGCATTGACGCCCTGAACAAACATTGTTAGCATAAAGGTATCTTGAACAATCTCAAGATCATACCAATTCAGCAAAGGTGGTCTCTTCTGGCTTCTTTTTAGAAAGTGCCTCTACGTCAATGGCAGTGGGAGCGGTGGTGGATTCTGGCATAATCGATCAAAGGAGAAAGAAGTTTTCTTTTCCAGTCGAGCGAGCAGCTACCTCTCCGAATTAATTCAGGCTTGCTACCCGCCACAGTTGTTTCACAATCTCCCACCGCATATATAAATAGATAATCAAATGCATTCATGATCCATAGAATAGAATCATGACAAGAGAATAGTTGAATTGAAATAGAGTCATTATCGAGTTTATTATATCATGTATTATTATTATCATTATGATGGTAACCATGGTGATTGTATTGAAACTCATTGTTGCATGATGGGATGAGCGGGAAAGAGTAGCTGCCAAGCCACTGACCAAGTATCCAAATTTGGAGAGGAGGTCCAAGGTCTCTTTGTCCTTCCCTGTTTATCACTTTTTACAGCCATGGCCAAGATCCAAAAGAAAGGAAAGAAGGGAGCAGCAGCCACCTTTATTACAAGACAACAGGCACTCAAGAAGCTTCAAATCTCACTTGCTGACTTTAGGTAAGTTATCGAAATGGTCGAGATCGGACACTGGATGCTAACTTTTTCGGATCAGACGCTTGTGTATCTTGAAGGGGATCTATCCTCGTCAACCCAAGAACCATAAAAAGGCCAACAAGGGATCCAGTGCACCTGCTACATTTTATTATGTCAAGGATATTCAATATCTTATGCATGAGCCCCTTCTCGACAAATTCCGTCAGTACAAGACATTTGCACGTAAACTCAACAAGGTCCTTCACAAGGGTGATTATAGCACAGCAAAGTCCATTGAAGAAAATCATCGTCCTGTGTATACTTTGGATCATATTGTCAAGGAGAGGTAAATAAGAGATCCATACTCAAAGACAAGGATCACTGATATCCAGTTTTTTTTTTATAAAGATACCCCACCTTTGTTGATGCATTGCGTGATCTCGATGATGCCATTTCCATGTTGTTCTTATTCTCAAAGATGCCTGCTGACAACAAGATCAAATCCCGTGTCGTTCATGATTCTCAACGTTTGATTGCAGAATTCCAAGCCTATGTCATGAAGTCTCGTAGTTTGAGAAAGGTGTTTTTCTCCATCAAGGGTATTTATTATCAAGCAGAGATTAAGGGTCAAACCGTTACTTGGATTGTTCCTTATCAATTCTCTCAAGCGGTATGTTTCTATCGATCGATGCATCTATCACACTTTATTAATCCAATGACGCTTAGACCCCTACGGATGTTGATTTCCGTGTCATGCTTACCTTCCTCGAATTCTACATTACTTTGATGGGTTTCGTCAACTTTCGATTGTACAATGAGCTCAACATGAATTATCCACCTAAACTCGATGTGTCCAGTGGCAGTATTCAATTGGACAATGTGCCAGCAAGCTTAAAGCAAGCCGAGGATGATAATGCAGCAGGTGCTGATACCACCGCCACATTGGATGAATTCAAGACGGTGGGATCCAAGGATGAGGATGAGGATGAAAATGAGGATGCTGGTGCAACTACATTGCGTCAAATTCAAGAACATTCACTCGAAGTATCTTCGTTGCGCAACTTGTTCTCGAAATGTGTCTTCTTCTTGTCACGTGAAACCCCTCGCTATGCTTTGGAATTCATGATCACATCATGTGGTGGTCAAGTCAGTTGGGATGAAACTGTAGGTGCCAATCCACCCTATCCTGAATCTGATGAACGTATCACGCATCATATCTGTGATCGACCTACTGTCAATGATCGTGTTCTTTCGCGTGTTTATATTCAACCCCAATGGGTAGCCGATTGTATCAACCGTCGCAAATTGGTGCGTCCTTCTCTCTATGAACCTGGCAAAGAATTACCTCCTCATTTGAGTCCATTTGTGGAAGTCAAGGAAGGTGATTATGTTCCTGATGATATTGAGGATGATACCGTCGACCAAGATATGGAGGAAAAGGAAAATGCTCAAGCTGCTGCTCCCGTCAATGAGGATCAAGTCTATGAAGAAGAATTGAAGGCAGAAGCTGAAGGTGTCACTTTCTCTGAATATAAGGGTGATGATCAGAAAACCAAGAAGAAATCAGCTGGCAAGAAACGATCTGCTACTGAGATTGATGAAGACGCTGAACAAAAGGAAATGGCTATGGGCATGATGAGCACCAAGCAAAAGAAACTTTACAAGATTATGAAGGCTACCAACCAGCGTAAGGCAGATGAGGTATGTATAAAGGATTGTATGCAAATAATTCAGGGATGGATGATTAACACGATGGTGTTTATAGACTGCCAAATTAGAACGCAAGAAGAGAGCTCTCAAAAAGTCAAAGAACTAAATAGACATGATCAACATTACTTTTTTTCCTTCCTCATTTATCGTTGTACACTGCATTCCATTCTTTCCACGCTCGCTGCATATTTTTTTAATACAAACTCAAACACACACTCTTGATTTAATTACAATAATGATGGTTGCTATGGAGGGAAAAAAAGAAAAGAGAGACAACTACAATAAACCACCTTTGGAGAAGATTTGATCCCAGTCATCTTGTTTCATTTCATGGGCATGTTTTGCTGCTGCTTCCACTTGACCTTGTGCATGACCTAATAAATGATCGCGTACCATAGCTAATCGTGATACTGCAGTATGGTTGGATGCTGGTATCTCTTGTCGTGGTGGATCCATGATTTCTTGCTGAGCTTCTTTGATAAGAGATTCAATCGCGGGTGGTGCTCCATAAATATCATCCGTGTATTTCAATGCCTGTAAATAAGCAACGATATCTTCTGCAGCTAAAAGCTCAGTCCATTGATGACGATGATGCTCAGCAACACTATGTTCATGATCCGTTTGATGTCGATGAGATCGGTATGTGTGGGATTCTTGTATTAAATCATCACCATGAATGGCATCCGTATACTCTGCAGAACCCAGAATGCCAAGTACTTCAGCACCATCCATTGCTGGTGGTGGTGGTGGTGGATGATGAATCATGTGTGATTCTCGTATAGGTGGAAAAGGCTGTTGAGTAAACGACGATGATGATGATGACTGTACAAATGTGTCAAAGCCGGTATTGTCAGTAGACTGATCTTGAGCGAGAGACGATCGAAAGCGTGTTGATTCTGCTTCACTGGTACTATGATACTGATGGGTGTTTGCAATGGTTTCATCGCGACGAATGGAACTAGAAGTTGATGACGAAGAACCTGCTTTATTGGACCAAGGAAGCATATTGATAAAGAGAGAGAGAGAAACAAGAACAAGGGGTTGGGGGGAGGAAGGAAGGAACGGCTAAATCTTCTTTGAATCTTTGATTGTATACTTGCCGTACTAAGGAAAAATACGTCATATTAGCATGTGATCTCAACTGTCATGATAGATTACTTACATCCTTCTCTGGATCAAAGACTTCCCAACGACTCGCAGGGAAAATGTGCTTGTTCTTTTCATACCATGATCGCTCCACAACTTTACCGGCATGTGACTATTACAAAGCACAGGTTAATCATCATGCTCCTTCCAAAATACCCGTTCCCAATAATAAACCAACCTCGTCCTTTTCGACTGTAGCATCATTAATCAATCGAACATCGTCATGAACATCGAAACTGAAAAGTGGACCTGATTTGCCACGAGCCTTGTTGATGATAAAGTCGTAGAATGTATAATGCTAGTATCCATGGTGATGAGTACATGGTAACAATGATGATGATGATACTTACATGCGGGATAATTAAATCTTCCTTGACATAAATAAGATTGTCGACATTGACACCACGCAATTGGGGGAATTGTTGACGACATGCTTCGAGGAATTGAGCGATGCTATCACCTTTTTTACACTATGAGCAACATATGAGTACCAGGATCCTTCTAGAATAATAATGGACATTTTACCTGAACAGACTTGCGATGTCCACTCCCATCCCAATAAGAGTATGTGATTTGGATAGTTTCATCTACATACCAGTATTACTGGAATCCATCAATACCGATGTGTGTTTATGCCAATGTTGACTCACTCTTAATCTCCTCTTGTCGTTTCAACCATTGTTGCCGAAGTTCTTCTCGTTCCAAACGTTCACGTTCTTCACGTTCACGATCAGGAAGAAAACTTGTATCCACAGTCGGATCCTTGAGCATCTTGCGTTTCTTGGACGTCACTTGCTCTTGTTCCTCTTCATCCTCGTTATGCTCATCATCATCGGCAAAGGATAACTTGACACTGGCTTTGTTCTTTTTCCTCTTTTTCCTCTTTTCTTCACTGCAAAACAAACATGTCAATGATGGCGATGCACCGTGGTTACACCAATACTTACCCAAGTGGGGCAGTTTTGGCTGCTTCACGCATTTGCTGTTCCTGGAGATTCTCTTTGATCTTTCTGTAATCGCGCAACTCGGTCAAGCCAATCGTGCTGCTCTTGAGTTGGGATTCAATGTCGTTCTTGGTAGTGACAAACTTGTCGCTGCCTACTCGTACTTCATTTTGCTGTGTCCAATTGTGTCAGTGTCAATCCAGAATGAGCTTAACAATACGTTACCTTGGCGATCTTTTGTCGTTCTCGTTCAGACTCTTCGTAAATCTTGCGTCGTGCCTTTTCAAGCATCGTTTGCCGTTGTCCCTCTGCTTTGGAATCCATGGTGGAGTCGATCGGTAGCTGTGCGAATAAGGTGAAAGAAACAAGAGAAGAGAAAGAAAAGGCCGATTGATTCGCTATTTCCCTCGTCATGTCACGTGCAACAACAGGTTAACAAGCAATTCCTGTATCCAGGATACCGTACAAATATGCACATCTCATACCATAGCAAAATAGATCTTATAACAGTCCTTCTATTATTAAAGTATGATATAGCAGTTTAGATACACTGATTCAAATTATTTAATAAAGACAATATGAATAAACTTCAAGTCAAACGTTTGCATACCTTTGTTGTGCGATTCAGAATACATTGTCTTTAAATGAAATTGAGAGAGTTCCTATTATCAAAGTGACCTGACAAGAAGTAGCTGCATATCAATCACACCTTTATTGCATACATCTCCTGCATTCAGATAGAATATAGAATATACAAAGCACCATTGTAGTCGTTGATGCATCCCGCCTTATAGCAGCGAATATTATCCCCATGCTTCTTTTGTATTATCTAAACTGGCAATCGACCTTCCAGCAAAAGGATTGATTGTGTACCCATATCTCTAGAAAGTTTATAGTTTCTTCATTGCTTCTTGCCTTGAATCCATGTGTCATCACGTACTGCACCCATTCACTCTTGTAATGAAAAACTTGTGTAGATGATATAGCAGTTTCAGTAGTGCATGGAGACTCTGTTGAACGCACTTTTATCCATATTGATGTAACCATACAGTGTTGTGCTACAATAGGAGATATCAGCTACATGATTGTCATGGATGAAGGATTGGGAGTTTTAAAGTGTTTGCTATTATGCTTTGTGGACCATTGAAACGTCTCTGGTTTTAATTGAAAACCACATCATAATCGATATATGCCAACTCGTTGTGTGGATTGGATGAACATGACACAGTAGTAATCGATGAATAAGTCATATGTACAGTATAGATGTTGATCAGTGGATATCACTATAGCTTTGTTAGCATACACAATGCACGCCATCATCAACAACGTATTTAATACTCGAAGAACAGCTTTGCTTAGTACCAATATGTGTCTCTGCTGTACGCATCTTTTACTATCATTGTCATTCAAGTTTTACGAATGTAAACAAGTGGTCTTTCTCATTATGAAGGATATGAGATGCATTTTGGTATTGTTGTCATTGGAAAGAATATCTTTTACACACAAGCATACGCACATACACATATATATGCTATCTGAAAGTGTAGCATGTTTTGGGGATGTATCTTAGACCATTTGCATCATTAAAGTAGTTAACAATATCTCATGAATTGATGTTTTATTATAAGGACATTGTGTCTGCATAAGGCAGCTAACCATTGCACTTGGCAAAATGTAATATCATTGGCCAATATCACCAACAGGCTGCAAGTGTAACACGTTACACATTCGGAGACAGAACCAACAAGATTGAACAAAGGAAAAAAAGTGTTCTTTTTTTTTTTTTTCTTCCTTACTCTTCCACCATTCGCGCTTTGACTATGGACCCTGTGGTTCAATACGACGAGAATGACAACAAAACGACCAACAATGAACAACCCATAAATCACTGGGCTGAACAAGACGATTCTGATAATGACTCTGATTACACACCCGATGGTAGGTGTTTGACACGACACTAAAGAAAGCCTTGCCAATTGACATTGCAATAGTTCAGGATGGCACTGACGCGGAATCAGACGATGATTACAGCAGCCAATCACCAAAAACACCAGTAGAAATAACCACTGTGATTCCTAAACGAAAGGCAAGCGACGTGGAACAAGCAGATTCATTTGACGATGCTGCGGCTCTCAAGAAGACAAAGTAGGTTCAAAGACGATACGCTTGCAAGTAGATTATGACTCATGATATATCTACGCTTTCATAGAATTGACATGACGGATTTGGATGCAGAAGCCAAGCGTAAAGCACGCGTAAACGCTATTTGGGCTGAAATGAACCAAAAGCAAGAACCCAAATCAAGAGCATCAGTGCAGGACACGACCAAGCAGCCGCTGGATGATATTTCTGCTACCTTGAATGATAACAAGGATGAAAAGGCATCATCAACATTGGATAAAAGGCAAGTAGAAAGAAAGTGTTGTCATAGTCACTAAGCTAATTTGTTTATTTGTTGTTATAGTAAAAACGCTTCAACGATCATGACGGGGAAAATTGCCACTACCAACGCCAAATGCACCAACAATACACGAACCACAACACGTCGACCTGGTATTGTACGACCTAAATCAACATTATCTGCGCTTGTGTCACAATACAACATCAAAGTGCCCAAGATGAATACACTTGAAAAAAGTCGATTGGATTGGAATGGTTATGTTGAAAAGGAGGGTATTCGTGACGAGCTCAAATACAAGAACAAAGATGGGTAAGTAGGAGAAAGATTATACACAAAGAGGGGAACAAAGACACTCATATCGTATCTTAGTTATATGGAAAAGGTGGCATTCTTGCAACGTGTTGATGATCGACGTTTATCCCACTTGAAGGCAGGCCAAAAGGCATCCAAAAGATGAAACCAACCGTGTGCATATCCCCATTTATCTACATTTTATATATATATCTCTGGTTGCTAGGTTTCACAACCATAAAAAAACCATCACCACATCTCCTCTCTCTCCCCTTTCCTCTCTCCCTTTTTCCCCTCATTTGTAATTAGGTTCTCTTGATCGATTTAACAAACAAAAAAAAGTCCTTGTCTCTCTCTCTTTCTCTTTTCATGTATAAAGTAACTCATCTATTGTCTCCTATTATTGCCACTTAAAAGCGTCTACAATTTCCTTTTTCATTTCTTTTTCTCTTGCCGATCGAATCCATGCAGATCATCATCCTCACGTGGAGTAACGGATGCCTCTTTATTTGTCTAATACTGCTCTTCGTATGCAACTGCAACGGGATTCGAGGGGGTGTTTATACGCATAGGGAATGTCCCAAATGGGACAAGAGATGCCATTATGGTTCAAAAGACAAAGACCACTCCATTTTCTTCTCTTGTTCATTTCTTTCATGCATTCTCGTTTTCATTGTACATTTCTCCTTTTCTTTACTTTGCTATCAACGATAGTATTTGGCCAACAACAAGATGCCAATCCATATTATACATCCTTGCTAAACAATTCAATGTGGTTCTATGAAGCCCAGCGGAGTGGCAGATTACCACCAGATAATCGAGTACCTTGGTACAGCTATTACACCTCTTCTTTCTTCTTCACACAAGATGGTTTGCTAATGGCGTGTCAATTGAGTTAGGCGAAGTGATTCAGCACTCAATGACGGCAGTGATCACAAGATTGACCTTACTGGAGGATACTACGATGCTGGGTAAGTGTTGGGCAGCTGAGTGATACTACTGCTTCGATTCATTCACCACTTTATTTAGTGATTATCTCAAGTTTACGCTTCCTTTGGCACATTCAATCACATTACTCGCATGGGGAGCCATTGAATGGTTTGGTGGTTATAGCAAAGCACAACAAACTGATTATCTACGCAACACCATTCGTTGGGGAACTGACTATCTCATCAAAGCTCATCCAGAAGCCAATGTGCTTTATGTTCAAGTAAGAAACTTGTAAACATTCATGCAAACACCCCCACGTTCTTATGCATTGACCTATTTGTATCTTGTTTTTAGGTAGGCGATGGTGATATCGACAATAATTATTGGGGTAAGGAAACATCCTTTATGATCTGCATCCACATGTACTGAATCAGAATGTATTAGGTCCTGATACTAATATTCCCAATCCACGACCTTCATACGCGATCACTGCCGATGCACCTGGTACTGACATTGCTGCACAAACATCTGTTGCATTTGCATCGGCATCTTATCTGTTCCGCCACTTGCTCAACGACACCCATTATGCCGACACGTTACAATCTCATGCCGAAGCCTTGTTCTCATTTGCTGATACTGCCATGCCCCAACAACTGTATACAGAAGCTGTTTCAGCATCAAAAGAATACTATACCAGCAGTGGGTACAAGAATCCATTGGTGTATGCAGCATTATGGTTATACCGAGCTACAGGCAATCCATCATATCGTGACAAAGCATCAGCGTACTTTGATCAATTCAAGTTGTACAAACAACAGCCGATCAATATCATGGATTGGAGTGATCCCGCTGGTGCCATCTATGTCCTGGGAGCACAAGTCGACAATGGCAATACCAAATACAAGGATTCCGCCATCTATTATCTGGATACCATCCTCCATAACAATGATGTGTGTGGATTTACAAATGGTGGATTGTTATGGTGCGAACATGAGAGTGAAAGTAATTCATTGGTACCAGCCATGGATACAGCATTTCTTGCCCTGATTTACAGTTCATTGGATTCATCCAAATCAAGTGATTATATGCAATTTGCAACCAGTCAGATTGATTATGTGCTCGGTAATAACTACATGTGAGTTAAAAAGTTGCTGTTTCGATTCCATCTCATGCTTCGATTAGGCGTACACCCTATGTATGTGGTATTCACATGAATTCACCACGTAATCCACATCATGCGGGAGCTTCGGGCGGCACAGATATCAGCAAGGTGGATACATCTCCAGAACAAGAACAATATATTCTTTATGGTATAAAATAACGGGTGATAGGGTTTATTTATTTGGAGGACTAATTTTGGGATCATGGACTTAAAAGGTGCGATAGTTGGTGGTCCCGACCACGACGATAAATTCTATGATCAGCGTAGTGACTGGGCACAAACTGAAGTGGCACTTGACTACAATGCCCCTTTTCAAGGATTGGTTGCTTATCAGCTGAGTTTGGACAAGGTCAATGATCCACCTTACGCATCCATTACTGATCCACGGCCTAATGTCACTCGTCCAAAACATCTCGAAAAATGGATCGTCGCTGTTATTATCGTCGTCATTGTGTTTGCAGTAGCGGGAGCATTATACATTTGCTGGTGGAAACGACACGCTATCATACAACGTTGCTGTGGTGGTGCAAGGAATACAAGCAATAACACATTCGAAAAAGATTGAATTAGGATAGTAGTGCAAAAATAATTTAGTGTTGTTCCCGTCTATTGTAAAAAACAAATGTCTAAAGAGTTCTACTCTAGAGATGAAGCATGATGATACATAATAATAATAATGCGAGGTAGAATTAATGGGGAAGGAAGAGGGATTGTACAATAGGGATATAAAAAGGAACTTTTTTTTGGTGGTTTTGATGTGTGTGTGTGTCTAGGTAGGATGAAGAGAAAAGATGCATATAATGGATGATGAAGGGATGCGTAAAATGAAAAAGATGATGTGGCGCGCCAGGATATATATACAGCGATAGAAAAGAGGAGGAAACATGATGAAGCATAAATGAGAGATATGGGATTCTGCATGTGTATAATGAGATGTATGAGAGTGTCTAGCATGTGTAGTATGAAATGTATGTGTGTATGGCTTGAACAATGATATGGGAATAGCACGTGGGTGAGCGAGTCGATGAGATCAATGCAGAGATCAATGCAGTAGATGGTTGAATCTTAGGCGTTGGCCAAAAATGTTTGCCAGTAGCCAGTTGATTGTGGTTGCTGGTAATATTGCATTTGTTGCTGTTGTTGCTGCTGTTGTTGAGAGTACATTGCCCATGTGTTGTCATCGCTGGTCATGATGCAAGGATCTTCCATATACAAAAAGTCGAAAGGTTGTTGTTGCTGGGATTTCACCATGTTGTTATAAGCGACAGAATCGAAACCAGTGGTAGTCATGGTGTTGTTGGTAGTAATGGGAGCATCCATGTGTTGAACCATAACATTGGTGTTATCGATTGCAGATGTATCTTGCCACAAACCATCGTATTGGCGAGGATTTTCCCAAGCGAGTTGAGGAAAGTGGGGTGACACGGGTGAAAGCGAAGAAGCTGAAGCTGATGAAGCAACATCATGGGTGGCTGCAAGATAGTTGTATCCCAAATCAGCAGACAATGGCGAGCTTGACAAAGGTGATGTGTTGGTAGTCAAAGGTGGTGTGATGTTGATGGGTTGTTGTTGATACATGTCATTATTGGTATTGAATGTAGAAGCACCAATCACACCTTGTTCTTCTTGTTGTTGTTGTGCAGTTTGGCGCTTCTTGTAGGGACCACGCTTAACACCCTTCTTGCGTTCCTTACGGGGTGAGTTGGTGCATGTTGCAGTGAGACCAAGCTTGATGCAACGTTGGCAAGGACGACCATCATCACATTTCTTGCATGCCTTTTGACAGTTAACTAAAGAGGGATAATCAACATGAGCCATCCAATCAATTTTATATGACATATATGGATAAGACCCGAGAAAAGACATGTTTGTGTCACTTTGTGTCGGGTTAAAAATAACTTACCACATGCATTTTTCACTTGCTTGCGTTTCGGTCGCTTCCGGTTGTTATCTTTAGCCGATGTTTGGTCTCGATCATTGTTCTTTGTATTGTTGACAACTGCAACATCAGTCGATGGCACCATGTGATCATATGGCTCCAACAACAATGGTGCAGTGGGTGCACTAGTAGTAGTAGCAGCAGGCTCTTGTTGGTAAAAGTAACCGTTGGTGGTGCCAAACGTAGTGGACATAAGATTGGTATAATCGTGTTGATTGTTGAATTGCATTATGAATTGTTGCAAAAGATATGAGTGGTAATATGTGTTAGAGAAGAATAAATGGGTTGAGGAAATGACAGCAGCCAGGGTCAAGGTGGGTTTATATATACTCGGCAGGAACACTATTTTAGTAATACGATCATTTCATTGGTTCAGGGCTTACCAACAACTTTTTGGCATAGACTTTGGATTTCTAGTTAGATTGATTACGAATTTCTATACCTGTCCCTCTACCCTTTTTCGTTTGCTTTACTACAAATAAACCATTACCCGGTATCATTTCATCATCTTTTTTGTTGATAGCTTGTCATTGTGTGCCTGTGCCACACATGGAAAACCCTGTGGTCGGCTAAACCATGGTTGTGGCCTTGGTACAAGCCAATAAAGGGAAACCATGTAGACAATAATAATGTAGCACGCACGGGTACTAAAAGCACAAAGTGGGGGGAATGAGCAATAAGGGGTAGTACTCCATTACGTATGATACACACACGAATACCATTCCAAAGAGACAACACACCTATTCACTTGGGGGATGATTATAATAAGCTGTGCTAGGCCACATGGCAAAATCATTTTTCTCCTTGACAAGGAGTGTGCAATCGGGATATAACCGCGCGGGGGAATAGTAGGTAAGCAGTTGGCATGAATGCGCTCACGATAGGGTTCCACCACGCACACAAAAACAACCGCCATTTCTTTTTTGGGCAGTGCACGTTGTCGTCGTATTGTGCTTATTCAGCGCAGCTTATCCCCGTGCAACCCTTAATTGCCACGCGAGCAAAAGGCAAACAATTTCAGTAAGGGAAAAAAGCGCGGGTGGATTTTTCGGTCGTACCCGGTCATTCGGTCGGCCAACCATGATCGTTTTGGCTAATATCTCAGGTGTCACGAACCCATAAATCTATCATATCGTCGTGTACAATGTACGTGGATTGTGTATACGTGAGTATCTTGGCGCATGCTTTAATCAATATTACATTTATCTCAAGTTTTTCTGGTCCCTATCCAAAAAACCATTGTCGGTGTATTAATGGAGCACCCCGAGCCATTATCATTACCACAGTATTATCCATCATTGACGATCGCTTCCAAAACTGATATGAACCCATGCCATTAAGCTGACAATGTCTATTCCATCTCCCTATCTCCTTAGAAGATTAAAGAGAAGAAAAGCAAATATGACGAAATAACAAGGGGCTCTGCAAAGAATGTACGTGCGATCATGATGGATGCCACGCACGATGCTGTCTCCCAAAAAGGTGCACGGGCACCCGAATAGCTAAATATCTCCCATCAATCATATCATGGTGGCATCCATTGTTAATATTTCTTACTACTACTCCCCCCCCAACATGACAAATGTAGGTTTCAGACAATGTCTTAAAGTAGCAGAGTCAAGGAGGTGGGAATGTTGCAAATCCATTTTGGTATATCTATTAGCTAATCATAAACTGGCAGTAATAGCATCATTACTTGCAATAGATTTGATGATCGATATACCATCAGAAAAAGTTGCAAATCCATGAGTATAATGTAACTTTGAGCTTCCTACCACGAGCTCTCAGCCAGGGGTAGCGGTGAATAGTATGAATTGCTCTTAGCATGAGAAAGATGAAAAAAAAGTTGGGACACTTATCGTACTACCACACGTTTCGTATCAATGGGTACATGTGCCGCTTTGTTGGTCGAGATTATGTACATGAATGGATGCAGGTAACGGCAAGTATCCGTAAAAGCCGACTTGTGCATGTTGGTCCAAGCTTGCTTTCTCTCTGAGTTCAAGTTGTTGTTTGACAGAAGCGGTAGCTGCATCATCCGAGATAAAAAAAAAATCTTTATTTTCAAAAAGAAATAATACACAATATCCACACATGGTCTTGTCCGTACCGATAATAGGCGACATAAACAGTATAATTCTTTGTTGTCATCATTTACCGAGGAAAGAGGTGACAATCAAGGGGAAGTTGAGGAGAACTATAGCAATACAAGTTGTGATTATGATAGTGGATGAGACGGTTGTCATGTTGTACACGCGGCCTGTATCCAGCACTATTTTTGCTCCTTAATCTGGTGCACAAAAGTCAAATTTGCGACACATGGCAATAGTGTTTACACTGCACTGATCTGCATGACACGACAGGTGCAGTTCATTCATTGCTGCAGAGATCAACACACTTGTTTGTGAATATATCAGCAAAGATATACGGGCCTGGGGCCCACCTATATTTACATATCAATGTATACTAACAATCCTTCAAATGTCGCACACGCACGCACATTTCATGTGGTTACTATTACTTTTTCCTCCACATCTTTCACATGCTCACCAGCCCTTTGCTTTTTTAATATCTTTGTGATTCATTGTTCGACTTCGATTATGATATTACGAATACCATGATGGTTGATTGATAATGATTGGTGTGCCATTATTTCAATAATAACAAAGAACCAAAACTACCAACAATGACGACACCTTTACCAAGTCTGGAATTTGAACCCCCAAGACACACAGCATATAATCGATCCATCTCCTAACTATGGAATGATGAAGGGTACAACTACTCCGCATCGTTGCTAAGCTGCGTATGTGTACCTTGCTAATGATGCCTGGATAAGCAACCAGGACCTACTTTTCTAAGCATGCCAATTAATGGCGGTTGTTTAACTTTGTGCAACATTTCCAACACTAACTTTCGATCCAACAGACACAAGCAAGGCATCTCCTTGAGATCTATCTCCCTGAATGTATCGATTACCTAATTATGTAATCCATCCTTCACAAGCATGCTTTCCAAAGACGAGTGTGGAACGTGCTTATGTGTATTATGTATACATCATTCAGGGTCAACGATTCTTTTTTTACATGATGCGACTCATGTGATGGTGTCAGCAAGTAAAATCATTTCTTTCCTATATGATGTGAATAATGTGGAGGAGAATGAGGAGCATTTCAAAGCGACGTATAACTCAGTTTCTCTTCTGACAGAGATTACTCCTTCACACATCCCTTTTGCTTTGAAAACCTACCACACGAGCAAAATAGGCTATACAACCTCCGACCATGTGGATGCATATCCTGTTTTGATATTCCAAATCCATGCACTATGACGTGATGCCACATGAGCATCGAGACCAGAAAAAAGGAGCAAATGAGGGAGAAAAGTGAGTGAATGATGGGTGAGAAACACCGATTACAATCGTGACAAGATCCAAAAAAGTTCCCTAGTCAATTAGCTAATCGTTATTTTCTAGTTTCTACCAGGTCATTCATTTCCCTTTGCAGTGAAGCGAAAGCTTGTTCACAACAACAAATGACTGCTCTCTATGGAGTACAAGAGAACAACCCGCATATTTCAGTTACCACGCGAACACACACACATTTGTATGCAGCAATCCCATACAACAGGCAACATGATTGATTGTACAAACAAGCTCCTTCAGTATTATGATACTGATAACCAAATGGAGCCAAAAAGTGCTCGTTGTGGGATGTGCATGCAGTAGGTAACGTCATTTGTACATGATTGTTTAACGACGACAATAGCTATTTTAAAGAGTATGAAAAAACACGCGTGCATATCATTGTAGATGTGTCCATGTTACCAGTGAAGGTATGCCTAAGCATAATATGGGGTCATGGTTTTTTTTCCTGGTTCACATGGTCTGACAGGGAACAGGCTGATGTGCCATGGGGCACCCCCTTTCCATGCATTGAGCGGCAATACCACCACAACATACACGCACACGCACACACCTGATACACCCACATCGACGATGTGATATGGCCATAACGCATGTGAAAGGGTATCATTGAGATATGGCAGCGATTCATCTCAAAGGAAAGGATAAAATGTATCCTAGGATCATGATGAACAACACCGGCAACATGCGTGCATGCGTATATATGTCGATGTGATCCATACAAATATGCATATCCCAGTCATCAGGTGATAAAACTTTGTCAGTAGTGGTTTCAGCCATATCGCTTCGGCACTGACACAATAACAACAAAACCTTAACAGAAGGGTATATACGAATTTATATCGGGTGATAGCAGCGGGGATGATGGTATTGGCTGGAAACAAGAAAGGAGGGATTTGTTACATGAAGGCAATCTATCGACTAAGCAACACAACAATGGATGCTTGTTTACAACGTAGTAGTAGATAAGGTTGGTAAAGTATACAGAGCTGCCGCTCTTGGGTTGTCGAGAAATAAATATATGGCTGTATAAAAAGTATGTATAAGCTCAATCCAATTTTGAACCCAAGATATCTGGATAACGCCTGTGAACAGCAAGACGTAGTCTTGAGCTCAAAAACGATAAGCGAATTTGCATGGATTATATATATATGCGCAAGATATTGTATAATCGATCGAGAAGATGGTAAAGGAAATGATGGATTGTGAGTGGGATCCTTTGCTCTGTGCGTATGTGTGTCAACTCCATGGATCCCTGGTATTAATTATTCTTTCATTTTCTCCCTTTCACGGTATCCATGGCGATGCACCTGATATACCAGCACCACCATTGCTGCTAATGATACTAGTGTTTTCTCGATTGCAGCTGTTATCAATTGTATCATCATCAGGCGACGATGTAGCTGCCAAATGTTTATGATCAAGCCAAGCATCGGGTTGCATGATCCGCGATAAGCGATACTTGACGCCCAAATACGAGAGATAGTTATTCTTTGGAAATACACGCACTCGCTTGACTTTTGGAAAATGTGTATCGGAAATATCGACGAAGGTACCGCCCAAAGTAAGTGTTTGTTCCAACTTTGATTGATTCGCTGCATCAAATGGAACCCATTTCTCATGCAAGAATACTAGCCATGTAAAATAGTACATGGATGGTGGTGATAATGTTCTTGCTGGTGTCACTGGTGGTAAACAGTGTGTTGTGTTAGTATTCGTTTTCGATGATACTGTGTGTGCGAGGTGGTTGTAATATCCTTGGGGAAGGTGATGAGGAAGTAGTCGAAGAAGATGAACAAGATGTGGATGGTGATGGTTTTTGTGCTTCCACTGGAATAACTTCTTCGAGCAGCAACAGGCGATCGGGTGATGATGGTGACAACAGTGGTCTACGAGATGGATAAGGCATTACGGTGGATGACTTTCTTGACTTATCCATAAGCACAGCTGTTTTGCTCATAGATAACCGCTTGCGATTCATAAGATGATGCTGTTGCTGTGATGATTGATGCTGCTGTTGACCCATGGGCATGGATATTTGATCATAGTGATGATAACTATTTTGGTGATGATGATGATAGCGATAATGTGGAGCCATCATATGAGGGTGTTCAGAGTGAAAAGCAACCGTTGTGGTGCTGGTAGGCTGTTGCTGCTCGGCAGGGATCATTGGAAAATGAAAGACAAAGAATGAAAAAGAGAAAGAAGTAACGATGACTCTGATTTGAGAGCGTGAGAGAGAAAGCAAGAGAGAGAATGTGGGGAGAAGAAAACAAGGATTTGCGGATGAAGATACAGCTTTTTATATGGAAGATGAATGATACAAGGTTGTCGACTCAAATGTCGTTTGGCCGGGGAAGATAGTATCCTAAAATGACGAACAAACCAGCAATAACAGCAACTTTGAAGATACGATATACCAAAAGCGTTGTGTCCGCAAGTTGTTGCCATGGGATTATGGTCACGGGTCTCTTTCTGTTGCTGAACACCCCCAATTCATTCAGTTTTGCGTTTCACCAAACTTAGCTGAGTGAACAGGTAAATGGGCGGTTGGTTGGCAACTTATTTGTGTTTGTGTACATTTGAACGCATATGCACACACAGCTTATTCATAATGGCGTTTTGCGTTGGTTCGCTCATTATTCCATGATGTAATGATCGCTACCACGGGGTGTCGTCGTACACATGCTCACATACACATATGCCAGTCTTTTTTTTTTGTGTACCATCTACCGAACCAACCTACAGGTTGAATTGCCAAGATTAATGCATAATAAAGTGGAAGAAGCGGAACAGTAACCGCGCGCTGACTCCAATTTTCCTTTTCTTTATTCGAGCGTTTCTTTGACTCATGCGTTTTACAATGCTTGGTTCAGGTGACAGCTCGTAGATTGTTGCACCTAACCGATAACAACGCCAATTATGTCTTCACTTGTTCCCTTTTCTTTTGCTTGTTTACCGTGAATCATGTGACTCGATTGCAACGCTCTTTTTTCCTTCATCATCTTTTATTGTTATGAGTACTCATATAGTGCTACGTACTCTGTGTGTGTGTGTGTGTGTGTGTGTCAAGATTCCATTTTTTCCCTTTACCTTCTTCTCTGGTCGTTCTGTGACACAAATGTAAACCAAGCCTATAATTTCGATGAATTGTGTGCAAAATTTGTGTACACACAAGTCCTGTGCAACCTATGATCGTTCTGCGGATCCACACACTTGTTGACGATTGAGTCTAGAAAGATACGGTACACAAGGAATAACTTTATGATTCACCCGTAGCATCGTTTGCACCACCCAATGTAAAAAGAGAAAGGATGTGCTACATAAGCGAAGCAAAGAGAGGAAGAAACAAGTGCAGTTTTGCAGGAAAAGTAGGTGCTGGTACAACCATTACACACATGTCTATAAAGGACATACGCACAACACAAACAAGAAAGCAAGTGATTCAGCCGATTGTTGTGCATCCTGCCAGGTTTTGAGGAGGCTGAAAACACATGAGGAAAAGACCCTTTGATCAAAGCGCCTCACTTGTGTAATCAAGCATGGTATAGATTATTGTCAGGGATTTTCCAGGATACTCGTGGATGGAAAAACTGGTGTCAACATGTAAACAAGTTACCTAGTCAATGTCGATCGATATACAAAATGACGCATATATACCCAATCTTTGACGTAAATATAATCCGTCATCATATCCTTTCAACACTCTTGGCGATCACAAGCAAATTCCGCAACAACAAAGGAAGTTTGGGATCAGCAGCTAGTTATCAAGGTGAATCAAACACAAGATCTGTCGTGTTATTGTTGGATTATGATGGGGGAACTCACACATGCAATCAGTTCAAATGGATCCATGTTATTGATATGTAGGGGAACGTGGCTTGCTTGATAAATTGACAAGCATCATGCAATGCATCATCAGATCTTACTTTGTTGCATCATGCATAATCCAGTGGGTTGTGTGTGTGTTGTATTCCATTCTTGCTCTCTAATGCAAAGGAGGAGGCTGAAACACGAAAATGGAGTCTGATCAAAAAGCATATCTCGCCAAGCTCAGCCTTCTCCTTTCTCCCTTTCTTTTTGATACAACAAGCAGCACCCAATACATGATTCTGATTCTTTGCCACACCCCCCTTGCCGGATATAGTGATATTAAGGTTGCTCTTTAGCGTGTGATCAAAGCCATGGGCCGCTCTTCCTACTGTAACCTTTCACATCTGCTTTCCTACCACAAGGTCTTTTATGCAGGTGTATATAATTCCACGACACCAATGAGTGAAGCTTCCATATATCCAATTTCCATGTTTGTCACGAGAAGTTGAATCAGTTGCAAGCAATCCAAATATAACGCGTATCTCTTGTCTTATCGATATCTCTCATAGTTCACGTCAAACGTCATACGAGCATTCGAGGAAACAACCCGACCCAACAATCCCAACGATTTCCCATGCTGAAAAAAGATCAATACTCAACTTTTATGTCAATGTGGAACGATTGGTTCTATGCCGTATTGTAGCTGATTCATGTAAACAAACGCACGGACAAGCAGTTAAGCACTGGCTCTACTCTATTCACTGCACTAGCAAGTAACATTTCTGCACAAAAATGACACTAACATTGTTTCTTATACTAGATAGTGTCTATGTGACTCTAACGAGTTATTTCTCGGATGACACATGTGATATACAAGTTTGATGTAAATGATGGTTGCTGACACATTTGCATGTGCATAAACATGTTCAGTCAAGCGATGCCACCTTGCTTGGAATTAATTGTAAACCTGCATTTTTGTACAGGTAACACGTATCACTAAACGGTGAGCAATATTAATCATCATTACACTGATCCCAACATTGTGTTGCGGTGTAAGCATATATTGACCGTGGGTAATATATTAAAATACATTTGATCCCGTAGGATCTATTGAGCGATGGTAGGTTAGTTATTGTGCCATATTATGTTGTGTGCGTACTATGACGACGATAATGTATACTTGGGATAGCATTTTGCAAAGCTGATGTGAAAAACGAAATGAATGGCAAAAGATGCACAAACAATGGGGAAAGGGCGGGTGAACATCAACGTGATCAAAGCTCTTAATGTTTGGGCGCGTTTTTGACCTTTTCCCCTTTTTGTCATCCAGATTTGGCAATGACAAGCAGACATCGATCGGTCCTTCTCGGGTGCATGCCCCTGTTACATCATGTGCACAAATCAGCATAAACATCCCTAACAGTGCACGAGTAAGAAAGCCCGTGGACTTTTTAACCCCTCCCATTCTCACACGCATATACGTACACACTCGTCAGGGTTCTTTTGTTTTGCTTCATACTCCTTTTTTCATTGTTGCCGCCTCCGAAAGTATTCGTCATTGTGTACACATAAGGGATCATTATCGCTGATTTTGACTTATGTTTTCTTTGAATCGGCAAGAAAAGAACCAAGTTTCACATGAAACGGTTGGCAAAGCATTTGATAATGATCGAGCCAATGCACCACTGTAAATCCGTGACACCATTCTATGGTCTTGTGATATCTCGATGGAAATGGCTTAGAAAAGAGCAGAGCAAAGTATCGTAAGAGACAAAGTGACAAGCAATACTTTCTCGTTAGTGGAAAAAACCAACGAGCGTAGAGGAGTGATTTGGCTAAACTCAGTCGATATGAAGAACACTCCACACACGCTCTCTTTGGCTTTTGCTTTGTTCTTACCTCGTGTATTAGCACGCTTACACACACATCATTTGACTACCACCTTGCTATGATAAACCAATGACAACAGGGATAGCCTTGTCGATCATTTCACGAAAGGCACCTCTCGTTTTCCCCCTGATAATCTCATTTTCTGGTAAGTATGTCAAGCTGCAGGGCAAAAATACGCTAACGCAAGTCTACATTCACCGCATCTTTGGATGGCACATTCTATCACCCTTGCTCCTCACAAGTTTCAAATCTTCATTGATCATAGTCAACGACAGGTGTCCCCTGCATCTTTGGTTCTTGTACGACTAGGCAATTTGTACCTTTAGCGCGGGAGAAGAGAGGATTGGTTATGATTAGAAATATCCATTAACGAAGATGCCCCCATCATTCCTTTAGACTATTTTCATTTTATGACTCCTGGTAGTATCGCTCCATACAATACGCCCATTGTTTGACTCCGAAAAGGGCGACTGGCCATTTATCAATTGCCTGGTGGTGTGCAACATGTGGACCATCTTGCACATATGCAATACGTACCACCTATGTGACGATGAGCCCAAACAGGGAAAGTGCATTCAACAAAAAAAGCTTCGTGCATCCTTTTTAAGTTTTTCTTTCTCTCTTTTCTCTTACTTCCTCCCCATTCTTCTATCTTATGAATTCACCTTCACCATCATATAGCGACTCACCACGAACGTCGCAAACATTATCATCACGTCGAAGACCATCCACCACATCCAGACGCAATCATCCACAAAAGTACCATCATCATCACCAGAGCATTGTTAGCACCAGTAGCATATCCAGTAAAGAAAGTAGCAACTATGCAAGTTCTCGTTACCCAAGCGGGTTGACTAGCATGACTGGCTATACATCGGTTGAAATACCATCGATATGCGCGTCACCTACCACATCCACAGCCACTTCGCACTACCAACAACAACAGCAACACACATATGACGCCAAGCAATTAACTGAAGACCAATTTGATATTATCGACAGCCTTGATTATGATGATGTAGATGATGCGTTGCTAGGTAATGCATTCCACCCATTTTACTACAAGTATGACGCGATATGACAAACACACTGACGATAAACATTGAATCATCCACCTATGCAGATCATGAATTGGTTCATAGAAATCGTGAAGCCTTGGTTCAACAGCTATACAATTCAGAACATGCTTATCTCGAATCATTGCAACTGGTCGCCAATATCTTTTTAAATCCAATGCGGAAAGATGCCAAGCAAACAACATTTAGTTTTCTTGGAATGAAAAAGGCAGCTTGCACCGAACGAGAACTTCGATGGCTATTTGGCAATTTTGACCAAATCCTTCAAGTCCAACGTGACATTTTGACTAGTCTTGAACAACGGTACGCTTTTCTCACGCAATGCGTGTAGCATTTCTGCAAAGCACAATCATTGACATGCACGAGTCTAGATTACAGATATGGGGACCAACACAAATCATATCCGACGTGTTTCAGAATTGGGTAGGTTTCTGATCTGCTATTGCATCTCATGTAATAAACTCATCGGGTGATCATTATCCAGTTCCAGCAACTCAATGTCTACAAGGCATACCTTGACAATTATGATGTCGCTGTCACTACCTATGAGCGATTGACACGTTATCAGCCTTTCAAGAAGTTTATTGATGTAAGTTGAATACATAATCTCGGTATTATGCCTACCCTACTAACCGAAGGGCACACACACCCATTATCTATATATAGTCAGCACACAAGAACCCGACTCTGAAAGGTGCAACACTATTATCCTTGTTACAAATTCCAGCAGGTTCTATCAATCGATATGCACACCTTATTAGCAAACTAGCCGATTTGACTACACCAATGCATCCCGATCATTTTGGCCTACAAACATGCAAGCAACGTATCCTTGTTTTGGCTGAAGAAATGAAACCAAGGTAAAAAAAAAAAGGGAGGAAAAAACAAAGTTGTGTATTGTGATTGTATACTGATATTTGGTATTGTTAGAGTGGATGATGCAGATAATGTCGATCAAGTGCTCATGATTCAGCGTGCTCTGATGGGAGCACCCTTTGGTGTTAAGGCACAAAGACGACTTGTGCTTCAAGGAAGTTTATCCCGTGTGGTTGTCAGCTCAAAAACTGTGGGCGAAGAACAAACATACTTTTTGTTCTCAGATCTCTTAATGTTTGTGCGTCCCAAGCAAGAATCCAAGCGCACAGTACTTCAATACAAAGGACATTTACAACTGGAACAAGCACGTATTCGTGCTCTTTCACCTGAGGATGCTGCAGGTCATCCCTATTGTTTTGAAATCACTTCTTCACTTCAGGGCGTTGATACACTAAACTCAACTTATATGGGATCACGTACTGTGCATGTTATCCGTACACATAGTCAGGCTGAGTGTGACGAATGGGTCAAGCAACTCGAAAATGTTGTTCATGTTCTTGATCGTGAATCTGCACGCGCTCGGCAAAGTAAGTATATAATGGAGATGATGGAATCAATCTACATGGATATCTAACACACGCACACGTGCTATAGTAGCTGCTAGTCGCAGATTAGCGCATCATAGAGCAAGAGCCGCGGGTGACATTAAACGCTCCAGTTCCACAGCCGCTAGCCAGTCCTCTGGTAACAGTGGTGACAGTAACACCTCTCGGCGATAAAAACAAAAAGGATACCACACAAACACATTCATTCACTCACAGCACAATCATCACTCTCATCTTTTCATTCAAATCATTTCATTCCTCCAACATCTTTCATTCATCATATAACCACTTTAGGACCGCTCTTTTGTTGTAATACCATCCGGGTCTCTCTCTATATACCATCTTTCCTCACTCTCTTTAAAAATTAGTACAGTAACCATCTTACATTCTTCAATTCTCAATGGATAATATGATCTAGCCAAATACACGATTCAATTTTTCCCATTCCCTAACAGTAAAAGGCAAGAGAATAATGGGACGGGGTGGTTGGGTAGAGGGATCTGGGACATTGGGGAATTCCCCGACATCGATGATATAGCTTATCGCCATCTTGATCACAAAATACATGATGCTTTTCCCGTTGGTTGCCGATCATCATGATTGTTTATCATCATCAGTATTGATGCGATCTGGAGATCATGCTGTGTAATCCATGTGCTCTCAACCTGACATGCTATCCATTGTCACCATCTATTAATACATCATCTTGATTTCATATCATGTTGCATTCTATAATCATCATTCCACATTGACATGACTCTTTAACGAATAGAGGTATATGATACATGAATCTTTTTTTGATTGTGAATAGAGAGATCGAGAAGAGGGTGTTGATGTTTCAAGTTGCATCGAATGGAACAAATCTAATAATATGGGGTGTTGTATATATGGCGGATGTATGTGCAAATAACTTCTACATGTATATGTGTGTGCGTTCCATTAGAAATGTTGATGTGATAACATGTGGATGATTGTGTGTGCGTGTGTGTGTGTGCGTGTGTGTGTATCGCATGAATCGGTTAGGCGTTGTTGATGATTTAACTCTTCATGTAATAGTCGATGGCAGCACTGAAAGCAGCAAAACCTGCACAACCAAAAGCTGCCGCTTGAGGACCAGCTCTTGCAGCCAATGCACCTCCTGTAAAGCATCCAGCAGCCACACTATTGTAAAGATCGTTCTTTGCACGATACTATCCCAAGATATCATTAATAACCGAAAATCCAATACCAACATCCAATTCAACTTACCGATTCGATACAGCACTCAGTACCAGAGTAAATGGCACCCACTACTGCAAAGTTCTTTGCCATCGAGTAGGACCTTGTACCCATATCCTTGAGAACAGCTTTCATTTGAACCTTGGTACTTTGTTCCAATAACTCTGGTCTCATGCTTGGTCCTGAAAACTCAAACGATGACATGAACAGACCAAAAGCACCACCCATAACAAAGCCTAGTGTTTTCCAAAAAGAAAGCGTCACTATACGATCTTGAAGGAATGAACAAGACACACATACCTGCACCACCTGCCATGGCTGTTTTTACAGGACATGACTCCATCAAGCCTGTAATCATTTTAACTTGTTGTTGCTGTTCAGGCGTCATGCCTTGTTGCTGTGCACCACCGGCCAGTGGATTGGTTGCCATGTCTTTGAGTATTGGTGGAAGAACAACAAACCAGGAATTAGCTTTTCGCTTCCCGCCTAACAACTTTCTGCGAGCATGTATCACTGCTGTAGTTGCCTGTCAAAATTGCACCAGATACAGTTATCATGCAGTATGTCATAACTATGGCTGTTGTTATGCATCAAGATACGTGTTCTATTGGCATCCATACTGTTATAGTCGCATACATGATAATGCTCAAAATATCCAAAGATGGGATCGATGACCTGCTGTTTTGTTACATACAATCACCCTACGTTGCAATTCCTGGATACTATAATACACACTTACATGATAGTTGATAGAAAAATATTACTATGGCGTGGATCCTATCCTTATTGGAATTATTAAAAAGGGGGACATGTAAAGTGAAAATGTCATTGAAGCAGTAAAAGTGTTGACACAGAGTCGAATGAATAAGAGTGAATGATTATAAATCGAAAGCAGGAAGCGGGATGCTGCATGGCCTGGTTCATTGAAGGGTGCTCTAACAATAAGAGTCTAGTGTGATTGATTGTTCATGCAATAATCTGAAAATGACATAATCAAAACAAGACCAAGTGCCAATAGTGTTCCATTATCCAAACAACGATACCCTTCTCCTATCACGATACCTTCTCCAAGTTGTCAATCAGCTGTTGTGTTCATAACATATTGCCACCACAAAGAGACATGTCATTGTCAGCGTGTGCCAACTGGGTTTCAACATTATGGGGGCGTAAAAAACCGTGAGTTGGTCCATGACAGGCATAATACGAATTGGACAAGACATGAGCACACTCTGGTTCTCCTTGTACATTGTGTATAAATTACTTTATGTTCTTCACTAGTACGGCATCAAAGAATACTATTTATAATGATGCTGTTTCCCATATTTCTACATGCGAGGACATGAAATAGGGGAATTTCATTTCTCCAAAGTATCAGGAACCACTGTAACGCACATATTTATCTTGAGACAAAGGGGATGCTAAGACCCATTTAAAGGAGATTGTATTTCATCGATTTGGATGAATGGTTTACTCATAGTTCTGTATAGTACAACGAAGGTTTAAAATGGAACACACATCAAGAAAGAACAAGCATTCCTTCATTGGATAAGGATTTTGCATTGGATGACAATTGATTGATACTATAATAAAATGGAAGCATCTATATATGGTGATTGTAAGAGCATGCTCTGATGTTTATGTGTGAGTGTACAACCAGACCCTGTGTATGTGTGCTTCAATTGCTCTCATTAGGACATGTGATACAAAAGCATTTGCGGGACAAGGTTGTTTCTCTCCGTGCCTGTTGTACCTTTTTTCACTCTTTCCACACTCCCTCTTTTATTCAACTTTGTCATCCTGTGGCGATGTTTGGCATTAAGGGAAAAAGCAAACCAAAACGCCCACCAGGCAATGAAGTTCCTCCATCGCCGGCATTACCGCGTCAAGGTAGCGGACATGCCAACATGTCTCAGCAATCATGGAACACTGCAGCTACCGGCAATACGTCTTCCTCCATTCCCACCAGTAGTTTACCACAAGCATCGCCATCTTACATGTTGGACAGTTATTATCAAGGCAAGTGTGTATAAATATATGTAGTCTGACTCGTTGGCATATATCTAAATAAGGTCTTGTATATCCAGGTGATAATTTATCGATCGCGAGTTCCCGATCTTCTAGTAGAACTGGATCATTATCTGTGGGAGATGACGCAGGGCGATTCAATGGCATGTCTGAAAAACAAGTGGAGGATTTATTTGAAAAGATGTTGGTATGTTAATTGAAGAATATGAGATCATGAGTGAATATTAATGGATAAAACAATAGACACGACGTGGTATCCACGATCAGAATGTTCGAAGTGCAATGCTTGCTTTTCCAACAGAGAAAAAGTGGCTCATGGTGTCACAAGATATGCAAGCCGAATCATCTTTGCCAGTACCATCCATGTCAACAAGCAAGAAAAGTAACAATGATCCAAGAGAAGTGGATAAGAGCACGCCTGAATTCTATATCAAGCAATTTCTCGAACCTGACATGAAAGGTGTCACACCGCGTTTGGTTGCTCACTTGGCTGTGAGTCTCCGCACCATGCCACTAAGGTGATTATAGAGAGTGTGTGTTTGGATTTATGCAATCGGGGCTGACATTAGGTTTCACTTTGTAGTTGGGTACGTCAATTCATCGATGCAAGAGGTTTACAAGTGATCACCAATGTCATTGGTATCTTGAACAAAAGAGATACAAAGTAAGTCATTTTTAAGGGTATAGGAGGATAATTGTATTCACATAACACTTGGGTTTTTCTAGGACAGAGGAGGATTTGCAGATGGAAGCTGAGATATTGAAATGTTTCAAATCATTGATCAACAACAGAGTAAGAGAGCATTCTAGTGATGTAAAAGGTCATGGATACTAATCTTATTTCATAGTGGGGTGCTCGTGAAGTAGTTTCACATCCAGAATGCATCTATCATGTCGTATTGTCATTGGTGTCACCGCCTATCCAAACACGAAAACTTGTGTGCGAGGTTCTTGCATTTTTGTGTCACGTGGATTTACCCAAGGGACAAGAGATCGTTCTCAAGGGATTGGACAAGTTGCGTGAATATGGACGTGAATTTGGTCGATTTGATGCATGGCTCAAGCTTCTTGATGCAACATTGGATGGTCGTGGTCGCATGGGAAGTTTGGTGGGTGCGAGTGATGATGTACGACGACTTGGTGGTCAAGGTGCTCCTGACAATCATCTCAGTGATTATGCGGTAAGCAAAACATGGGAATCTAGATGGAGGAGGCATTATCTTATTTCTTTTTCAAGTTATCCAACATGATGCTAGTGAATTCATTGATCAGTGTGGTGGAGGATGTCGAAGTACGAGTTCACCTGAGAAACCAAATGAACGCATGTGGATTACAAAGTATTACCGACAAGATGCTTGAATTCAATAATGAACACCTTGCACGTCATATCAGCATCTTCAAGCAAATGAGCGATAACGATTACGAGGAAGTGATTGAGACACATACTGAGAACATGCTGGAAAACATGAATGATCCACGCGATGTCTTTGAAGCCATCTTGGGACGAGTGGAAGGAACACGTGGTTATGATTTCTTCTTGAGTGCTCTGCAACATTTATTACTGATTCGAGATTCTGGAGACACACAGTAAGTATAAACTTTACTAGTTTATTATCCACATGACTAAATAGTGATTGCTGTGTAGAGTGCGCTATTACCAGTTGCTCGATAATCTGATTACACAAGTCGTGTTGGATCGGAAGGGTTTATCAGCAGAAGACTTTACTGGAGGATTTGGTTGGTCGGTAGCATCCTTGGTTGATAAGTTTGCTGAACAAGACCAACTTGCCAAGGCGATTGCTGAAGCCAAGGAAGCGAAGCAAAAGTATGAGCAAGCTATCAAAGAGAAACAAGATCTTGAAACAGAAATGAATCTACAAGGAGGTGAGTGTGAATTTGATATGGGGTATTCTATGGCTATTAAATCTAACATGTTTATTTAGATGGTCTCGTTGGTCAGCTACGTGAAAAGACCAACTCGCTCGAGGATCTTTTGCGCATGTCACGACATACGATTTCCACTCTGCAACGCAAAATCAAAGACTTACAACAAGAATATGATCGCAACATGGCTTCTATGGATAAGCAACTTCGAGATTTATATTTGAAAGCTTCGATTGCCAATGCCAATGATCAAAATGAACAAGGTGATGAGGATGCTGAACATGCCATTGCAAGAAAGGATATGCCACGAGCCTACGATAAAGCATGGGCACATGCTTTGCTTGAAAATCGACACCCTGAGCTTGATAGTGATGGCAATGAACTCGAGGTAAGACAATACTGATCATTGATGATCCCTTCTAATATGTGGTCCTTTATAGGGTATTCCCAAAGCTGAAGGGTTATCAGACTCGTTCAAGGCTTCTTTACGTGATCAACTTGGCGGTTCTGGAGTACCATCTGGATTTATCACCCCTGGCTCCATGCCATTGATAGGTTCTACCAGGCGCCGTGGTCGCGGATCTGAATCAGCTGATGACAGTGCAACAGCAACATCCACAGGAATACAACGTGATGTCGAAACTGAAAAAGAAATCCAAAACCAAGCACAACATACTATGGCAACCAATATTCAGCGTCACGATGCAAAACAACTCACATCCACTGACAAACCTATCTCAGCACGTGCTGCCGAACTTGAAGAGAGATTGAAACCAAAGACTATTGATTCGGCAGATGGTGATGTTGTCAGCAAGAGTGATACACAAATACAAACAAGCGTGGGTGATACAAGTGCACAGACCACACATGGCGTGAGTGTATCAACATCTGCAGGAACTGAAATATCGACGCAAACAGTACCAGCTTCTATTGATGGAACAGTATCATATCCACAATCTCAATCTCAGCCAACAACATCAGTATCCACCTCTACTGGTGATTCGACACATCCTAGCAACAACTTGACAGCACAAATTGCTTCAACCGTAACACAAAAGCATACAGCAGGAAAAACTTTGGATGATAAATCTACAACTACTGTGTCAAATGCAACTCAAGATCCACATATATCTTCATCCCAGCATCCTGGAAAGAGCACTGATAACAGTACTGTCATTACATCTGCGAAAAACAATGTTGTTTCACAGGTTACTGATATACCTCCTCCAACATCAGCCACAACACTTCTCACTGGATCAACAAACGATTCATCTATTCCACCACCACCTCCACCTCCACCAGTTGCTGATGGTAACTTATCAACTAATGCATCTATTCCACCACCACCTCCACCTCCACCAGTTACTGCTATTGGTGGTAATTCAGCAACTTCTGTACCACCTCCACCACCTCCACCACCTCCACAGCCATCATCATCCATATCAACTTCTAACACTGGTATTCCACCACCACCTCCTCCTCCTCCACCACCAGGATCTACGGGTATTCCACCACCTCCACCACCGCCTCCAGGACCATCAGATTCTACTGGTGCAATTCCACCACCTCCTCCACCACCTTCTTCTGGTGGTGCAGCTCCTCCACCACCGCCACCACCACCTCCTGGTGGTGCTCCACCACCACCACCACCAGTTCCACAAGGACCCAGTCGTAAAAGAATGAGATATCAACCTGATGTCAAGACACGTGCTTTACAATGGACCAAGATGCATAATCAAATGGTTGGCAAAACAATCTGGGGTACTGAAGATGTTGATGAATTGGCTTTGGAAGATGAATTGCAAGATCTTGGTGTGTTTTCATCCATTGAAAACTTGTTTGCACAAAAGGTGATTCAGCGCAAGAAACGAGATCAGCAACCAAAGAAACAAGAAATCCGTATTCTGGATCCCAACAAAGCACAAAACATCAGTGAGTTTTTAACAGGTTATATACAACATATATATAATTAACATGATTTTGTTTAGACATTGCGATCTTATCACGACTCAAATATGTCCCCATTGAGACCGTGGTTGCCAAACTTTTGGCTGTGGATGATGGTTTATTCAAGGAAAACTTGCTCAAGAGCATGCAAGAATTTGCACCCACTCCAGATGAAACTGGCAAGCTGAATGTTTTTGTCAACAGTGCATCAGAAGAAGATTTGGAAAGGTTGTCAAAGCCCGACACATTCTGTTACGAGGTATGCAACTTGGGATCATGATGATGGCAACAAATCACTCATTTATTATCCATCAAGGTGATGAAAGTGGATCGTTACAAGGAACGAGTGGATAATATGCTTTTCAGAGCTACCTTCAATGAGAAGCATCAGCAGCTTAGTCAGGTATGTATTCATGGGTGACATGGCACGTTAGAGAAATTCAAGTGAACTGACATGTGGGTTGTATTTTAGAACATGGCATCTGTGCTTGATGCTTCTATCGCTGTCAAGGAATCCAAATCGTTCAAAGAATTACTCAAGGTATATATTTCTGGGACCTTACATGCTCTGTTTTGCCATGGATTATTGATCATTTCTTTGATAGCTTATCCTTACACTTGGTAATTACATGAATGGGTCCACTTTCCAAGGTGGTGCATTTGGTATTCGAATTGCTAGTATCAACAAGGTGAGTGAGAACAAGTGATCCCTATGCCTATTTTGCTTATATAGTTTGTAGCTCGTGGACACCAAATGTACAGATGGATCGAGTACTACATTGTTGCACTTTTTGGTGGATACAATTGAAAGCAAATTCCCTCGACTTCATGGTTTTCTGGATGATCTTAAAGAAACCGGTCAAGCATGCCGAGGTAAGGACAAAAAGAAGAAAAAACCATCTCAGCTTCTCTTTTAACACAAATTCTCTTTTACAGTTACTTTGCAAGATGTGATCAAAGAATACAATGAGCTGCGGAGCGGATTGCAGAAATTAATTGATGAATTGGATGCTCATTATGGTGACGATTACAAGCCTGACCAAGGTGACAACTTTGCCAAAACTATGGTCGAATTTAGAGACAAGGCATTAGAAAAATTTGAAGAACTCGAAGTACGGTACACATCGATGGATGTTGCCTACAAGGATGCTGTATCATTCTATGGTGAGAATGCCAATGAAATGAAGCCTGATGAATTCTTTGGTATCTTCAAGACATTCACATCGAGTTGGGAAGTAAGTGATAATATATATATAAAGAACAAGGTCAATTATGTACTCATTGTGTTATTAGCGTGCCATGAGTGATAACAAGAATGCACGCAAGAAACTGGAGCAAATGGAACGAGCACGACGTATGGAGGAAGAACGACGCGAACGTATTAAAGCACAACGACAACGTGGTGTTGATACCAGTGAAGGTAATTTATTTATTTTGTGCATCTATTCAAGGGAAACATGGTATATTGATCCAATGGTCATGTATAGATAATGGATCGGCTGGTAATGAAGAAGAGAAGAATCTTATGGATAATCTGCTTGATCGGTTACGAGCTGGTGACTTGGATACTGGTAATAAACGAGCACGAGGAGCAGCACGTGAACGACGTATGCAACGAAGTGAATCAGTGGCTGTTATGGCCGAAGATCTTCTCAAGAGCATTCAAACGGATCAAGATAGTCCACCTGTACCACGATCTAGACGCTAGACTTGCTTTATCCTTACTCATATATTCCCTTATTAAATGTTCACTTTTCATTCTCTTTCATATATATATATGTGTGTGTGTGTATGAAACGTGGAGACCCTGCATTGGATCAGCGGCATTGTAAAGAATTCATTCATTTATTATCCACACTCTTTGTTCCCATATCTCTTGTTCCTTGTTCTATCCATGGCAACCAAGGGCACTATCAATAGCTCTGTCCAGTCAACGGGAAAAAGCAACGACAACAATGACAACTTGCTAGCGTCTACAGCCAAGGGTGCTTACTACCTCGTGTTATTGCAGTTCTCTTCACGCATGTTGACATTTGGTCTTCATCAGATTGTGCTTCGTTATACAACTGCAGAAACGCTCGGCATTGCTTCTGTAAAGCTCGAATTACTACTGTCAACGATTCTCTTTATTTCACGCGAGGGATTTCGATGTGCATTACTACGTGGTGGAAGCGAGGAAAAGGAACGCAGTGATAGTGAAAAGGAACAAGAAGAACAAAAGGTCACCAATCTCGCCTATATTCCTACAGCCATTGGATTAATTACAACGTTACTGGCGTGTGGATATTATCTATCAACCATTGATGATGCGACATCTTTCAAGTATCCTTATTATCGTACATCAGTGATTCTTTTCGGTGCAGCAGCATTTGCAGAATTGCTTGTGGAACCGTTGTTTGTACTCGCCATGAATCGCCTTTACTTTTCACTACGTGTCTCGGTGGAAGGTGTAGCTGTACTAGTTCGATGCTTTATTACATTTGGAATGACACTACTTGGAGCAACATCATCACACAATGCATATGGCGTACTGGCCTTTGCTGTGGCACAAATGGCATTTGGATTGATCATGATGATTGGATACTTTGCTTTCTTTATCAACAAGGTCCAATCACGACACATGAAGATGAGTTCATTATTTCCACAGAAACTTAAGGCATCCAATGGAAGGTATGGGATCATTGTTATAAACAACTTGATACATCTCTCTCACAATCATGTTGTTGTAGGTCTTACTACTTTGATAAACCTATGCTCAACCTGGCTTCCACATTGACAAAGCAATCGTTACTCAAGCATGTATTGACTGAAGGAGACAAGATGCTGATATCGGCTATATGTTCGGATAATGATCAAGGCATTTATGCTTTTGTTGTCAATTACGGTAAGAAATACATATATCATGTTTGCTATTCTTTGACCATGTGTTGGAATAGGGTCTCTTATTGTGCGTATCTTGTTCCAACCACTTGAGGAAACCACCCGAACACTCTTTTCAAAACTTCTGAGCAATGGAGACAAGAACAAATCCAGTATGCAAACAGCAGCCAATGTATTGTTGATGACACTCCGTGGCCATATGTTACTCGGTTTACTCTTTACATGCTTTGCAACCAACTATACGGCAACATTGATTGATTTACTTGTTGGGAAAGAGTGGTCAATCCATCGAAATGCTCCAGCAGTATTGTCAGTGTACTGCATGTATGTCCCCATCATGGGCGTCAATGGTGTGACCGAAGGATTTGTGCAAGCTGTTGCTACCAAGAAGGACTTGTCCCGCTTGAGCTATTACATGATTGGGTTCTCCGCATGTTTTATGGTCGCTGGATATATCTTTATGCATGTTTTGGATTTGGGTGCCATTGGTCTTGTGCTGGCCAATATGGTCAATCTATCTATTCGCATCGCATATAGTTGGAATTACATTTCGTGCTACTTTGGTGATACTATACCTCAATTGCGGATACGAAACTGGTTCCCAAGCAAGAGTACTATCGTAGCATTTATGGTTGCATGGGGTATCACTCGATGGTCTGAACAAATCGTTGGTTGGAGTACGTTGCAACAAAAGGCGATCCACATTGGCATCGGTGGGTTATGCGCCTTGATTGTCGCAGGTATAACGTAAGTGGATTATTTAATATCATGCAACATTGGATATTGATCTGTATTTAGTGTTTGGAAGGAAAAATCATGGATTCGTGATATCAAGCAACTTGCCAGGTCACGCAAAAAGGAGGAATAATAATGATCCAATTTACCGCATTACGCAACACTTTGTGTAGTAGAGGATACCATAGGACGGAGATGCCACTTTGTATAATACGCATGTTTTACTTGATACACAATAAATGCTATACTGCATTCAGCATTCATCTATTCATTTTGCTAACTGTGAACCTTCAACAATAGATGTTTATCGTTACTCAATGAAAATAAAGCATGCGTTGTGTTTGACAAACTATTATTCTCTGCAATCTTTGATCTACGTTATTATTGTCTTCTTGACATTCGATGCTCGAAATCCTGGTGTATGTGTAATACTAGTCATTTATTTAATATTCCTGATGAAGCATGTGAGTTTACTGCAAGCTGCTGATGCATACGGATGAAGGCATATAATTGTCCCACATGCTTTCTCAAAGCGACTGCATCAATAAACAAGTGGACAAGGCTGACGGGGCTGATGATTCCCCAAGCTTGTACAAAATGATGACGGAAATCGGAAGGGATTGCTCTGGTAACCAATATAACACGTGGCTGGTTTGCTGTGCCGATTCATCAGTAGTATCGTTATTATATCAAGGAAAGCTAGTTAGTATTGGATTATAAAGTAGAGGCAGAATCATGGTGAGAAAACGGGATGCGGGGCGGTTGTTGTACGTCGCTCCCATATGTTGCAACCGAGCTAATTTAGAGCGGTAAGGCTTATAGGTATTGTTTCTGCCACCAAGATTTCCTGTTTCTCTTGTTGTGATAATATATGAAAGGGAACTACCGGAACGTTAATTAACTTTTCATCCATGTCTGTATGTAGGCAAGGATGGTTTTCCAGGAACTGGCAGAATGAGAAACACCTTCGAAAGAGAAGGTTTCTTGCAACATCGCCCATTATGGATATTACGTTACACATGCTTAGGGTCTTGAATCATTCGCTGTATCTCTCCTTCACTCTCCCCCCTTTCTTATTTTGTATAATAGACACAGATCCATTTGCAGATGTTGCCTAAACCTCTCTTTCACTTTTATTTCTCTTTTGTATATCGTTATAAACCCCCATACTTTCCTTTAACATTACCATGCAAAGTGCACGTTCCTTGTTGCTGTACATTGTTTCAGCATTGTTTATATCATCTGTTCTCGTTTCCGCCATCCCTATTCAACTCCAAAAGTCGTTCACAGGCTCAACAATCGCACCATCCACTTTTGTGCAAGATACACTTGCTGAATATTATGAAGAGATTGTAGATCAAGTCATGGAAGTTGTCAGCGATAGCATGTATGCATCAGCACCGACCACTTTAATGAGTGCTCGCCACTACCAAATTAAAGACGATGGCAAGTATACAAAGAGAGAACGCATAGTGGAGGTGACTGTATTTGGATCTAATCTTTTTATCATGTTACTTTACCGAAAATAGTCGAATGCCGCACATCACTTTCACTATTAATGCCATCGCTCGAAAACCAATTGTCTCAGTTGAGAGCCAGTCTTAATTCATCCATACGCCCCTTACTTGTAAATAACTTGCGAGTGGTCGTTCGTGGTCAAGACGCCATGATTGATCTCAATCACCGACTTGCTTATCAACTTGGAACATTGATTCGTGCTGAACAAACAGCTTCGACTATTGTTCGAGAATCCATGGTAGATTCTGCAAGTTACACACATTGTGTGGAAATGGATTCGGCTACTGTGATCAACGCCATTCTCAACTCGTTGTTTTCAACCTCCACGACTTCAAAAGACAACACCATGTCATTGACACCACCGAAAGCAAATGAAGCTGTCAACACACGTCAATGGCTTCGCTCTTGGTTCCATGATATTGGTGGTATCCTTGCTATCGAATTCGACAAGCGTATCCATCAAGGTGTAAAGGTCGTGCTTGAAAACTACCTTGCTGAAGGAAACATGTAAACGACCCATTGTCAAAGTTTCTTTGTACATTGAAAAAGAACATCCCTTCCAAACGTCGATATTGTATTCCCTCTTGACTATTACCACTCTCCATGGCTTGATGCTTATAACTGCCATCTTTTTCTCCACCACCTCTTCTTATTCCCGCTAGTATTCTCTAACTTTTACACACACTCTCTCTCTAGTAGTAGTTGTATATAATTTTCGATTGACATGAGCAGTATCTTTTATCAGAAGAAAGATCATGATTGGCATGTGCTAATCAAAGTAGCTGCATCTGTTTCTCCTAGTTGACAAAGTTTCAAGGCATGTAACCAAAGGGATTTATGTACATCGTCAGGTTCAGAACAGGGTGTGGTATGGGGGATATGCTGTGGTACAGTGTCGGAAAAGTATTTTCCACCATGCTTGACGAGATCACGCATTGGAGCAAGGCACAGATATAAAGGTGTCAAACTTCCTTCGCTGGGAGTGAGCATAATGAAATCAAATAAAGCTTTAAGCCATGGCAACGTGAATACGGTGGTATGTGCAAAGAGCTTGGTTCGGACCGCTCCAGGATGATAACCTATCATTCATTACAATAAGTAATGATGCGTGTGTATCTATGCTTATACTCACAGAATGCTTTAATGTTGACATGATACTTGTCGAGATGATCTTGAAGACACCGCGTCAATAAAGCAACCAGTCTTTTGCTGTGAGCATAATGTGTCAATCCATCCACGATATATCGCCTGCCAGCAAGCGAAAATTCCACTTTGGATGATGCAAAGAGAGTTGAACTGGATGCAAACAAGATACGACCACGCTTATTGTTGATCCATGGCAGCAACATCAATGTGAGTAATAGAGGTGATAAGCAATTCTACAAAGCAGACTGAGTGGGATTGGCATGAAAACGATTATAATGAACTTACGATTTGGATTTGGCTTTCGATATTATCCTCTGTGATACGGCATGGTACATTCATTACGCCTGCATTATCTATATATACAACAGGGTCAATATTTCCAGTATAGATCGTAGACCATGTCGAGACTTACTGATCAAAATGTCAATCGATCCTTTGGGTATATTTTCTTGGACGTTGTTGACAAAGGCATTGACACTTTTAAAGGATGCCAAATCCACCAGAATATACGATAACTCCTTGCCAGCATTTAATTCTTTTTTGGCTGATTCTGCCATCTCCCTTGACCGAGAAGCTACAGAAACCATCATATTCATGAGTTGATGAACACTATGCATTGAATGGAGTGTGTTTACCGATGATAACACGATATCCAGCCTTCAAGAGTCCTTTGACAATCTCAAACCCAATACCAGAATCACCACCTAATCATGAATCATTAGCATTTGTATTGCCAAGTGGTGGGGGGATAAGCTGTACCTGTCACCAGAGCTATTCTATCCTTCTTGTCACATGATCGTATAAGCTCGTCAACTGCATCCTTATACAATATAGTTCCAGAGACTCCACGTCGCCATAATACCGTCGTTATAGTATCTGTGACACCGAGAACATACACACGAAGAAACGTAGGAACAATGCTTAAAGCACCCACAAGGAGATTGAATCGCTGTGTCCATCGAGTTTGCACATTGCCGGATCCCAATCGCGTTTGGACCGATTTTGCATTGTTATAAAGGATAAAGACAAGCGGACCTACTGCGCATGAGAGCAACAACAGGATCAGGACCAACATGGTGGAATGGCTGACAACGAGAAAAAGAGACCCAGGTTTCGAGATAATAAGCGTAGCTTGACTAGTCAAATCTCATGTGAAATATATTCAATTCATTTGATTTAAAGCACGCATAATGAAGGATTGATCCATTCTGCAACTCCAGACACAGAATTGTTCAAGGGGCGATATTGTTAGGATGGTGATGGCATGATAGTATTTAATCCATCTAAGAGTTGAAACACATTATGTTGTTTGTTATGTGAGATAATGAAAAAAGATGCACTCTTTATAGTGGTTGCTAGGGTATACAATGGAATGTGTGCTAATTATTGGAGAAAGAGGATGCTTTTGGCAATGAAAGAGCAAGTGACATGATAACAATGGCAAAGAGCATAATGACTGTTGCAGTGGTATATCCAATCCATCCATGACCCACAGTCAAGTATCGATTGACGATCTGATGAAGATTACGCATATAAATGCGCACACCTACACATATAGTGATGATACCCAAGGCAATAAAGGCATATGACATGGCTCGTACTTGAATTGAATCCACTTGTTCGGTCCATGGTAACGATTGTGATGGTGCAAATACCTTGGTGCGTAAATCCAGCATTGTCATGAATCCTTTACCCGTTCGGGGATAGTTAGTAATGGACATGCATGATTTTGTGTGTACAATCCCCTTTATTTTCCCACAGCATTCTTACCAATCAATGCAAGTATCATTCCAGTACGAAGCCAGATGAGCGTATTGCGTTCATTGGCAAAGTGATCTCGTGGATCAGGACCATCAATGAAGGTATGCACTGTGGCAAAGTCAAGGTAATTGAAGCGTTTACAACATTGCTGATCGTTACAAAGAGTGAATCGTGTAGGTGCTTTTTCTTCCTCCATAACGGCTAAAAGGAGTTCAGCTCAATCCAATTACAAGGCGTGTCAAGGCAGAAGATGAGGTGATGAATCGAATACAACAAGATGAATACCGATCAAGGAGCAAATATTGGTAGCAAGGGCAAACCACGTATTTGTGTATGATATTCGTGTTTAGTAATAGAAATGTAAAAGAGATATAGAAAGTAGGTTCAGGGGAATAAAAGAGATAAATATACAATTTGCAGTGTCTGTGTATCATTCATTGACGATCTCCTTTTGGCTGAATATGTAATCCACACTGCTTTGCCTGGCATTCAAATGCAGGTACCAATAGTGATAAGTTGCCATGTCATATCCATGTGATGTGGGTGTGTCACAGTGGGCAGTAATGGGCTTTATAAATAATATGACAAGCTCCCATTGAACCATGCAACCACATGGGTTGATATGTGTATGTGTTCGTCTTTGGTCTTTGTTCTCCTTTCTCTCATCATCAATCTTGTCTTCCCCCCCTCCCTGGTTTAGTTTGATCTCTCTCGCTTATCTATTTTCTTTTCTTTCTTTTCGTTCTTCCCCCGTTCATTCAACCATCCTCCGATCTTCTCCCTTCCACGCATTCATCCAGTCATTCTTTTTTTACATCAACTCCTTGACAAATGTTGCTTTGATCACATCTTTCTTCACATACTATCCATTTTACCTTTTTGTATGATGTACTATTCATATTCCATAATATTGGTCTTGATCACGATTTTAGTCCCAAGGTCTAATGCGTCATTGTTCAATTTATTCTCCAACCCTGCCATAACACAAGGTAGTCAATGAACCTTTTACACTGATGATCAGTATAAAAGAGTAATCGATACCGAAAAAATAGATGTTGTTTGGCTCTATGCCAACTCAAGTTCAATTAGCGAGGTGGTAACCAGCATTCCTGCTGTCATGTACGACGATGATGTACGACCAGCAGCCAATCTCACACAACCCAGTGGTACTGGATTACGAGGGATCTTGTACGATCGTGGCAAGTCATGTCCATCACAGCAGCAACAAAATATCACGACTTTTTTCAACAATGATTATCAACATTCAATTCCACGTGTTGCACTTGTCAAGGGTGGTGGACCATGTACATTAGTCGAAAAGATCAAGTTGGCACAACAGGATGGTGCTCAGGGCGTCATTGCTTTTAGTGAAGACGCACCATCGAGTGGTAACACCTTTCCAGGTGATTATGTGGATAATGAAATGGTAATGATCAATGCAAATGAATCTCTTGTGTATTAACACCATTATTCTCATTATAGCGTGTCCCATCGGATGCAGGTATCACGATTCCTGCCTATCACATTGATCCGGATATGGGTATTCATCTTGAACATTCGATTGCTGATTTGGCATCAAAAGCATCCTCGCAACAACAACAAGCCATACGTGTACTATTGCTACCAGGGAATTCGCATGGTCCAAATCCATGGGAACTGACATTGATCATTATGATCGTTTTACTTGGCATCGGCTTTATTACATCCGGTATGTATAAAATCACATGTCCTTGATCATGAAATGTAGTGCATTGACATATCTATCATTCCCTTATAGTGGGCATGCATTTCCATCTTGTACGCAAAAACCGTATTCTCAGACAACAAGTAGAAGCTGGTCTTATTCCACCACCGCCTGAGATGCTCCCCATGGGCAAGCAACTTCTGGATTCTGACCAGTTGGCTAAAATGCCTACACGCACGATTGGTGGTGAACAAGCTGCCCATGAGCATCGTGCTGTTCGTCGTAAAGCATCACGAATTTCCAATGCATCCAAGATTGATACATCAGCCATCCATAACAACACCAACAACCAAGAAGAAAATGACGATGATGAATATACGTGTGTGATTTGTTTGGAAAAAATGGAGCATGGTGATACTGTACGGCAGTTGCCATGTGAACATGAATACCATTGTGAATGTATTGGTAAGTCTTGTCACTCAACAAAGAAAATGTGATATTGACAATGAAGCGCCATGTAGATCCTTGGTTGACATCCAAGTCCGGTGAATGCCCATTATGCAAATTTGATTGTGTGGCTGCTCTAGCACCTCCACCTGAGCAACAACCAAGTAAAGATGAGAATCTATCATGGACATCAAGAATGAAACGCCTGTTCGTGGGTAAACGTCGACGACAAACAGACATAGAAGAGCACCATGTTGAATTAGACAGTATTGAGTTATCATCCACCGCTACAGCAGCTCCAGCATCACGATAATCATTTAGTCTCCTCCATATCCTTTTATTATCAATGCATCTTTTTACATAGCATCTTTGTATATATTGATTTTCCTCATGTTGAGCCTTGTCAAATGCAAAAATGTGTCTGTGTAATGAATAGGTCATTAGAAAATGATACAAATTTGTTATCTGGGGGATACACAAGAATGATATAAGCGGATTAATAAACCTAATGAAGAGGACATTGGATTTGGCATTCCCACAGCTATTGATTTACCCGAGTCAATTAACCGCGGTGCATGAGAATCATGGGAGAGCATTTCATTGCTACGGACTTTAGGAACAAAGGAACATGATCTATCGACGTGATATTGTCCTATATTTTATTTTCACTATGTTATATGTAGTAATAGAATGTGTAACAGCTCATCTTGAAAATATAAAAGTGTTCTTCAGCAGTGTATGGAAGGTGCTATAACAATGAAGACAATGAAGTTCGTACTGTTGTACGCATTTGCAGCGTGCTATAGTTGTTTATTGGCTTCTGCTGCACCCACCACCAAGGACGATAAAATTGTCAAGGTGAATCAACACAGTCAAGCAAATGGCCATTTTCATACTGTAAGCGATTCCATATTGGATGCACTTTGACGGTCATAAATACTCACTGGATGAAAAAATCATTCTAGATTGGCGATGCACTCAAATCGCTTCCAGACAACTCGGATACATATATTATTGAGATTGACAGTGGTGTATATCAAGAGCAACTGGTGATCGATCGATCAGGTCCAGTAATTTTGCGTGGCAAGACCAATGATGATCAACGTTCATCATACAGGGATAACACCGTGACGATTGCATGGAACTCGACTGCAACCAATGTGAGTGGAGGAATGTATACGATGATGCATAAAAGCTAACTTGAAGCATTTTAGGGTGTGAGTGATGAGGATTCGTCAGTGGTGTTGGTCAAGAATGATGGTTTTCGAGCCTACAACATCAACTTTAATCAAACATATGGATTGTCATTCTCAGGACCACAATCTGTGGCAGTAACTGTGGATGGTGATAAGGCAGTGTTTGATCAATGTCTATTTACTAGTTATCAAGACACTTTGTTTGTGGGAAATCGATCATGGACCGGCCGTCAGTATTTCAAGGAGAGCTATATCGCTGGTGCTGTGGATTTTATCTTTGGCAATGCGTCGAGTTACTTTGATCGCTGCATTATCGCATCGAATGGTCCTGGTCATATATCAGCTCAAAAACGTCAATATCATGATGAAAATGAAACAGTTGCTTCAGCCATGATTTTCAATGAGTGCCAAATTATTACAGATCCGAATACCAACGGGATCGATCTCACAAAACAAGTTGATCTAGGTCGACCCTGGAGAAAGTATGCCAAGGTGGTGTATATGAACTCGTTTATTGGTGATCATATCAAACCAAAAGGGTGGGGTGATTGGTATTCAAGTACACTGGGTGATTATTCAAATGTTGAGTACTATGAATACAATAATACTGGACCAGGATCATGGCAACAGGTAAGGTATGCGCTATGATGTGTGAAACAAGTCATGCTAACCGATGGCCGACACTATAGAACCTAGATGCTCGAACCGAAGTGAATTACACTCGTCTCATTAATGATGAGGAAGCTAGAAAATATGCGCTTGATGCGTGGTTTCATTCGGATCTTTCATGGTTAAACTAGGGTGATTGTTTATCGAATAAAGAATAATGGTGTCATGGATGAAAATCAGGGGGGTTGGATAATAATCTAACTGATATGTGTGGATGTAGTACAACAACGACAACGCCATTCCATCGTTTATGCATAGATTCCAAGGAGTAAATGCACTCCTTACATTGGGTAGAAGACAAGAAGGGTTGATAACAAAGAACAAGTCAATACTGCTGCATTCATGTAATATACTTGATAAAGGATGGACACATCAAACAAACTGGGGAACCTGTCAAATGAAAACTGGATTGGCTGTGATGATCCATGCACAAACCACCGCTTATTCGCAGTGCGATACAACTTGTTGAGCTTTATCCAACTTACCGGCTCATATATAGTTCAACCACCTTTTTCCTAATTCCTCATTCCTTTCTCCTTTATAACATGTTTCGTTTTGGACGATTCGACATTGGTGATGCTTCTTCACCATCCATCGAGGGCGAGCAACAACCACAGCAACCACAGGACGGTGTTAGCAATACCAGCAGCAGCAACAGCAGCAACAAGTCGACAAGCTTTTTACAACGAATGGCCAGTGCAGACACGTTGCTTCGATCATCAGCACCTCTCATGAAACGTCCTAGCTTTTCAAGTCTTCAAAACAGCTTCTCGTCATCTTCAGGCTCATCGATAGCTTCTTCGTTTTCAATACCAGTGCCTACCAACTCGTGGGGCATGTTGGCACTATCACGCCTTCGAGCAGCAGACGACGGTGAATTTGATGATGTTATTGACCTTCTTCTCACACGCGACAAGGTAAGCTCTATCATAGTGATTGTTTATATATGTGTGTGTGCACTGACAATTTCCTTTTGTAGGCCGTGTTATTGTTACCAGTCTCGCAACCATCGCATCCATCCGCTATCATTGATCGTGAATTTATTCAAGATCATGTCATTTTATACCAAGCAAGCAATGACATGTCTCAAGTCATTTCTTTGAGTGGAATACGAGGCACATTTCAAAGGTATGGAAAGAGTTAGAGAATGCAACTATCCGCTCACCTATCGTGACTATAGTGACCAATTCGTTGCATTGGGTCTCTTACCATCTGAACGAGAAATATCATCTATCATTTCAGGATCTTCAAACAAAAAGTAAGTGGCATGGATGTGTATAAAAGCGTATGAAACTCATGTTCCTTATGATAGATCTTTATTTGACACATTCAGCTTGGATCCTTCATCCATTCCATTGGATTGTCCAAAGTACAACATTCTTCATAGCCATGTTCAACTACCACTCAAAGACGACAAGATAATCTCAGCCATGCTTATTCAGAAGCCTATATCAAAGAATGACATTGTTGATTGGGAGACAACTCGCAAAAACAACCCAGATGATCATGTATCCAATACTGGTTCCAATAACTCAAATATCGAGAATGATCGACGTGTCAAAGAGTAAGTAATGTGATGGTCGTGCATATATATGGTGTTGACCAAAGACATAATAGCTTTATCAAGAGCTATCGAAAACGACCACCAAGAAACTTAGACCATGCTAGCAATCAAGTGCTTGACTTTTTGGATGATATGGCTGCAAGAAAAAACAATGACGAGTATATGGATGCATTGGAGTGTCATGTGTGCTACGAATTATATGATTGGTATGTTGCAGATCTATGTATATATGTAAATGCGAGCGAATATTTCATCTCATTGCTTATAGCTTATTCTCAACACCTGGTGGAGATGAAACATTACAGGATGAAGCACTCGAATCACGCATTGCAGCATTGAATCTACTGGATTTGAACCTTTCACATTTGGGTATTGTTGTGGAGGATGAATCGGATGTCAACGATATCGATGTGGTAGTCAAGGACGCTGGCTTGCAACTACAGCAACTCAACTCAATCCCAGATGCCAAGAGTAAACTTGAAGGACTTGTCAAGACACATCAAATCATTGTTGGCAAGTATATTCTTCTTTGTCCTTATATAAGTATAGCTGACACAAAGAAATAGAGGCGATCGAAGGATTTGCAGAAAAGTATCGACAAGCGAAATTGGACACAGATTTGGAAGTTGTGCAAGAAATGAAGCATGCCATGTCAGCTGCCAACGAAGAGGAAAAAGCCATGAGCCGGAAGCCATCTGCTACAGGAAGCAGCAGTATCCTTGGTGACAGTATCAGCAATAGCGACGATCATGGTCCATTGACAATGAATGAAGTTAATGAGCACAAGGAAGAGGATAATCAAGGAACAATCAAACAAGATGAGGAAAAGGATCAAGAAACTGCTACAGCTGCTGCTGAAAGTCCTGCATTATCGGATGGAGGACAAACTCTTGGATCTGCCAGTGCCGATGTCTTGTTACCACTTCTTATCTTTACCATTGTGAAATCGAATCCAACCAACTTTTTATCAAATCTTCGATTTATTCATCGATTCCGACGACCATCAAGGATATCAGGACAAGAAAGCTATTGCTTGACAAACATGGCAAGTTATTATTATACAAAATCGGTTATGTGGATCTAATATTCGTATCACGACAATAGATGGCAGCTGTATCGTTTTTGGAGACGACCAATCTAGTGGGCCTGGGTTTATCAGCGGATAAAGTTTTAAGGTAAACAAAGAATTGGGATACCATATCAGCAATATGTGTTCATTCACACGTTGAATATTATAGTCATGTTACGGATTTGAACAGTAGCAAAGAGATGAGCGGTCGTATATCACCTCCTGCACCACCAACACCACCTAAAACAACGCCAGCACCATCAGAACCTCCACGTAGTAGCAGTGTCGATGCAACAGCTGGATTGAAACTCATGTCAGATATGGTGGATAGTTCATACAAGATGTTTGATGGACTTGGACGATTATGGCAACGTGATGCTGGAAAACCACAGAGTAAAGTAGGATTGCCTACCGCTTCTGATTCCACTGCTGCTAATCGAGGACGAGCTTCAACTGTGACGGAAAGTGAACTCAAGGATATGCCTAGTAATGGCAGTAACAATCTACGTGGTGCACTGAGCCCTAGTAGTAGTAGTAGCACTGATGGTGGTGGTACCACACGTTCACGACGACCTGATGCATTACATGCATTATTGCAAGCACCTTCACAATTGATTCATTCAGTTGGTAATCCACGAGGACAACAATCCATCAACAAGGGCGAAGGACCAATGCAAAAGTTCCTCGATAAAAAATCAGTGGAGGATCTCAAAATTGGTGAAGTAGCTGAGCTATTGGCGGATTACAAGCGATTGGCTGCCATGATGAAGCAAGCAGGTCTTTGCTGAGCATGTCTCCCCCCAACAAAAAAATATCACACCATTTGCATTGATTCATTCTCTAGTTCCAGTATACCATCACACACAAATATATGCATCATTGTCGACACATGCTATAACAACGATCACATATGAAGAGAGAGGAAATGGGTTTATATATGTATAGTGTACAAAGAGAGTGGTATGATATGCAAGCGAGAGCAAGAGAGAGGGATAATGTGTATGGATGGGATGATGGAAAACGAAAAAATGGATGGGTAAATTTCAACATAAAAGAGTGGATGGCTTTTTTTTTCTACACAACCGAATAACCTGAAGAAGATTTGATATGTTTCTTGCTTCTGAACAAGCTTCGAACCATGTTGGTGAGCCGTGCGGGTCGTACAAGGATAAGAATGAATACACACACGCCACAAAGCACAACCCAGCTTGCAAGATGGATATCGTATCCTGAATCTTCCAAAAATGAAGATTCTTGCTCTGAAATGGCTCCATTTGTTGCCGATGATGATGATGGAGGTGGTACGATAGGTTGTTCATTTACGATAGGTCGCTTGGATACCAATTCGTTAGAGAGAGCACGATGACCAGCTAAAAAAACATATAACGCATGAGTGCTACTGCGGAAAGAAAGTGGAACTTGTTCCGAAGGAGAAAGGTGACACCAAACAATTATTTTTGGGTGATGGGCTATACACCTTACCTCCAGTCATATGCACTTGATCCCACCATAAATAGTTATCGACAGGGTCAAGACACGATCCTTGACATGTTTCCCAGTACGCGTCCTCGACATTATCCATATTATATTCTGCAGGATCACCGAGAACATAACTGAAAAGCGTATATGTATCAACAAACTGAGCATTCCAGCTATCAGCTCCATCTTCGAGTCCAACATTGTAACCTTGCGTGCGTTGTTTGATGATGGATTGATCCTTTTTGTGTGCAAGATAATATGGCGAGAAATCAAGAGGTAACAAGCCAATGACAAGGATTTCTGCATTGGGGTCTAGACGATTCAATTCAATCTATACCAAATACGAGTACATATATAAGCTTCCCCTTTTTCGAAAATCATTATATTACATACCACATGCTGCTTGACACAGTCAACCAAAGGCTCTACATCAGTTGTCTTGCCTATAACAATCGTGTCATCAATATTGAAAGACTATAAAATGGTATCCTTGTGTATATGTACCATCAGCAATATCCGTGTTACCGATAAATACGGCATGGATGTTATTTTGGTCTTTGGCGGTTTCAATGGCAGGCTTGGCTGCTTGCAACTGCCGTGTCAAGTCCGAGGGAAAATCAGGGCGAGTGCATGCTGATGCACCTGATTGAGCATAACTCTTTAGTGGAATATCCCATGCTCGTGCCAAATTTTCACTCCACAATGGACCATTCGTTTGTCGAGTTCTATCATTGATATCTGTTTCTACGGATAAGCATGTTGCTGCATAATATTCGTGATCAAGTGGAAAAGTAAGCGCGCACCTGAATAGGAATCACCATACACAAAAAGGGTTGACATGGTTTACAAGGATCGGCTCGTTTAGTTGATAGAGAAGAATGAATAAAGAAAAAGTAAAAAGAAGCTATAAAAGATATTTATGCAACTGAAAAAGAATTCATGGATGGCCTGACATTTCCCTCTGCTATTTTTAACCTGTGTTTGAATTTGTCGACTGATGAAAAATTGGGCATGGGCTCAGCCTTACGCTCTTTGGCTGTGTAACCCAATAACCCATACAAAGCTCCTGCCTTTCTCCACAATCTTCTTTCGACTTGTGTGTGTGCCATTAAAAGGCTGCTTCGCAACCAAAATAAGGTGTTCATTAAGCCATCTTGTTTTTCTTTTACCATCCTTATCAAAACAACAGACTATCACACCACAGCCCATAATCATACGTTTTTGAAACATTTCGTTTTATGTTGATCACTCATACTCTCTCTCTGTATATAAATATCTTCTTCCTTCAACCCTATCAGAAAAATCTATTATTGCAATCGTTAGTTACAAGAACTTGTGAAGCTTGCTGATGATATGAGAGATATATGTTGCTTGTAATGTACCAAACGACTAGTGACTGCATTTGGTTGCTACTATGGCAGTGAATGAAGCTTTATCTACACAAGATGGTGTAATATAGTCTAGTGCATTGGAATGAAACAAAGACATGTCTTGGTTGATGGAAAGTGTCAGGATAAACGGATCAACTGATTTGGCATGGGTCTCTAAACAATATAAAGGAGTATCCCTCTTTTCCAGCCAGCAATATCATTGTTTCTCTTTGTGCATAATTACATAGCATAGCAACCCGGGAGTTGTGTTATGCATGCAAGTGCGTCATATTCCTGCATGAACGGGGTAAAAGGTGTTTGAGAACTAGATGAATTAAACAACGAATGGGAAAAGAGAGATGATATCGGTGGTGCTTTATAAGCGTCATCGATGTCGCGGAGAATGAAACGAGGGTCCAATTGAGCAAAGAAAGGGTTCAAAGGAAAGTTCCTTTTCGTTTAGGCGGTCGGGTATTCTCACACTGATCGATGGAAGCTATCTCAGTGCCTTTTAGTCAGGGTGGCTTACCTATAATAATACACCTTGTTACAAACACATGTGCTTATAGCACGCTTCCTTTCTTGTGACCATCTCATGTGATTTCATCATTTTATATTGTTGAATCAAGTTGTGGAGTTATCTTCTTTATATTAAAAGTTATCGACCAAGATGTGCTTATCAAAAGAAAGGGTTTCAGCGATGCTGCCTTTTTTTTCAGGGTGCACATATAAAAGATCGGGGACCCCATCGTTATAGGCTGAGAGTATTATGTAATTCCAGGGTCCCTACTGGTGCAGTAAATGACGATTAGGTAATGGGCCCCGACCCTTTTAAATTTTCACAATCCACAGGCTCTTTTGTCTTTTTTTTCTCTCTTTCTCTCAACACACTCCTCTTCTCTTTTTCACCTTCCCCTTTACATCCGAAAATATAATATGTCACCTGTCAAGGATTCTTCAGCACCCATCTACAAGATTGTGAATGCCAAGTTATTGCTTAACCATGAGCTTGTCGAAGGCTCTTATCTGTGGTTCCAAAACGGCAAGATCATTCATCCTCAGAATCTCTTTTTCGACCTTCATCGTGAAGCTGATGAAATCATTGATGCAAAGGGCATGCTGGTGGTGCCTGGTTTTATTGATACCCAAATCAACGGTGCATATGGTATCGATTTCGCTGATTATGAAGAACCAAATGAAAAACTCTCCAAGGATATTGATACAGTGGCCAAGGGATTGTTGCAATATGGATGCACTGCTTTCTGTCCTACAGTAGTAAGCTCAGAACCCGCTGTTTATAGCAAGGTAATCAAAGGAGGAATTGGTTATACCAAAGGGAAAAAATGAGAAGTGCTCACTCTTATTTTTTTCCATGATGGATTGTTTCAGATGCTGCCTTTACTTAGACCCCGCAAAGGAACTGCCAATGGCGGAGCAGAGATTTTGGGCGCACATGTGGAAGGACCCTTCATCTCACCCGAAAAGAAGGGTGCACACAAGATTGCAGTATTGCAAGATGCCAAGAACGGTATTGAAGACTTTGATAAAGCTTATGGTCCTGAGCTCAAAAAGGGCAAGGATGCTGTTAGCATCATGACATTGGCTCCCGAACTTCCAGGTGTCACTGATGCTATCCCTGACTTGGTCGCACGTGGTATTACTGTTGCTCTCGGTCATAGTGCATGTCAAATCGCCGATGCTGAGAAAGCTGTCAATCAAGGTGCTAACAGCATTACTCACTTGTTCAATGCTATGCAAACTGTAAGTAGCAAGGGTATAAAGTGATAGCAAGTAAAAACTAAACATGTCTGGATAGTTCCATCATCGTGATCCCGGTTTGGTTGGTGTACTTGGTGCACATGACTTGCCTATTCCTTCGAAATCCAAGGGTCATCCTTCACCTTCCAACACATCTCCTTGCCGTACAAAAGCTGATCCTCGTCCTTTCTATGGCTTGATTTGTGATGGTGTTCATGTTCACCCCAACTCCATTCGTATTGCCTATTACTCTCATCCTCGTGGTGCCGTTCTTGTTACTGTAAGTACACTTGACACATTATATCATACATGTGAACTCATGATGTGATCATATAATAGGATGCTTTATCTGCAATGGGTCTTCCTGCTGGCACATATTCCCTTGGTGGTCGCGATGTTGCTGTGGATCACAATGGTGCAGCTTATATCAAGGGTACCAATACTTTGGCTGGTAGCACTTTGACAATGGATGCCTGTGTTCGCAATTTCCAACGTTTTACCAACTGCACCACTGTTGAAGCATTGGAAGCTGCTACTCTCCACCCTGCACAGTTGCTTGGTATCGCTGATAGAAAGGGTACACTTAATGTCGGTGGTGATGCCGATCTTGTCTTTTTGGATAGTGATTTGAAGGTTAAGCGTGTCTTTGTCGCTGGCGAGGAAGTCAAGTTATAATGCTGTTTTATCTTTTTCATTCTCTTTATACACCCACACACACACTACATCATATACGCTCAATCACCCATTCAATGTACGCATACACATGCAAGAACCTATATATGAGCCATAACATTTGGATTCCCTTTTCATCCCTTTTGTTCATCCCCATTTTTCTCTTTTTCTATCACTCTGATGTAATCTATTGTCAACCTTCGAATATAATATAAACACTTGCACAATATGCATTCCCTGTGTAACTGATCTGTCCCCGATATGGAAAAGTCGGTTCTGTCAATGATCTTTTTTCTTCGGGACTCTAATCCATGACGTCTTTCAACAGGTCAGTCAGCATTATGATCCTTCTTTTCTGGTTTAAGCCAACATGGAATGTTTTTGGGATGTAATAATAAAGATATAACTATGTAAAAAGGACAAAAAACTATACGGGATTGGGAATACATGTGGATTCTGCCGAATACAAAGTATTGACTATGTACTAATACTTGAAAGCATCAGGTGTGGTGGATCTTCGACGGCGACAGCAGCATTGGTATGCATACCAACCAGTGGCTAAGGCAGATGCAACCATTGAACCGAGCAACATCCACGTGCTTGGACCAATGTGTGCAGAGATATTGGCTTGACCTGCTGCATCTTGAATCTCTGCAGCTGCTACAATCACCATGATAAAGATGACGCATAATGCACCGGTAGCCATAAGTGACACAAAGGCTAAAATGAAGTTGGGAACTCGGCGGAAAAATGTGAAAAGAGTTATCACCATAGCTAGACCATTAGCAAGAAAGGCGACCCAGAAAAGAATAAATATGGCAAGGTAAATGGTGTCAGGCAAATCGACGCTCAGCTTGACGTCCAATCCTTCGGCGTCGGCTATGTATATGATGCATTTTAGTTTCACATTAAATGATAACAACCAACATAATATTAATGCAGAAATCACTCACGCCAATTAAATGGTACCGTTGGTGTGCTGCATTCATCCACTGTGTCGCCAGTACCATAACAGCTTCCCCTATTAAAAGATGATACTGGTATAAGAAGTAGTGGATGACACATTTATATTCTTTCCTTACCATAGACCAAGACGTGTAAACTTATTCTCATAATCCACAGCGACAAAATAAAGGGAACGTAACACTGGCAGATTCCCAGATCCGCTCACCAGAACGAATATCTCCAATACCAAGGCAGCAAATGTTAGAAATGTCGCAAGAACTTCGCCTATGGAAAACATAAAGATGAAATGAAAAACGAAAGGGTAACTTGGGAGAGAAAAAGGGGAAAAGAATATACAATGGAAAAACTCTTGGCTTATGGTGGCACTACTGTCCCTGTGCGGCGGAGGTATGAATCGCAACACTTTTCCTTGCCGAACCTTTACCACCGGGTTATGTACCTTGTTAAACACCTTACAAACTCCATCCTATGAAGCATGTGTATGGTAAACTTTTATTTTTGATGACTGCCATCATTTATACAGCCACTGGTATATAATGCCATTACTTTACAGTGTCGATATTATCTACATGCGCAGTAGTATATGCAGCTAGAATTAGGAAAGCGACAGGAGTAAATCATCAGGGATGCTGCACGGTGTGTTAAGCGGGGAGGTACAAAATGTGTCACGGCATCAGTGTCTGAGATCATTCATCTTTCCTGCTATCAACTCTATGCATGCCACATCTACCGACACAAGGAAATCAAGCAATTCGAGATCACGTGATATTTCTGTTTTGATGAACGATACACACGTCATTGTCATATAGACTTTCATTCACAGTTTAAACAAAGAACGATTTAGGGAGAGTGCATGATTCACACAGGTACAATGGCACATATTTATTGAATGATATCAAAGTTATTCACAGAACAAGTGCATGGGATTATCCATGTTGACAGACTTATAGGGATCAAATAATTATCTCCAAGATAAGGCACGCAATTAAATATTGTTGCCATTGCAACCGTGTACAGGTCAAGTTGTGCACAACGGTGCTTGGGGAACACTATTTCCAAACTCAGTGAACCAAGCTTGCACAAAGCTCTTTCTTACTGTTGCCGACATCACCATTTACTGCAGCTCATGAGTGGAAGGAAGGTCACAGTAACTTGTATGTTGATAACATTATTACCTTGACGGCATTTGCCTTTATTCCACTTGACAATTTCTCACACGCGACGGTAATAGACTGCGACGAGTTTGGTGTTTGGCCGCTTATTGCAGACGACCTTTCATCTCGACTCCCTCTCAAGAATCTCCATTGGCGCCCATCGAGTCAACGTGCTGAACGTTATATTCCTTCTCTCGAAGTCGACTTGCAACGATTCAACTTTGAGCAGATTCCTCAACCACTCCTTGCAACTCATACAACGTATCTGAACCTGTACTTTGTCAACTGTGAGGTATGGATGATGGATATATCACATGTTCCTGCCAAAACTCGTATTCATTCGTGTTTAGGATAATGATACCTACAAGAATCGTGTGAAGAAGCAAATCAAGGCTTGGGTGGATATGTGCAATATGAAGAAGAATCAGGAGTGGATGATTGTATTCGTTGCTGGGCAAGATGCGAAACGTAGCAACAATTATCTCGGTCTCAAAACTACAGTATACGATAAGATACGTGCCGACTTTAACCAGGGAAAACGAGATAGGTAAGCTTATCTTTGGAAAAGGATGCAAAAAGAGTGGTTTATCAATGAATCCATGGATGATCTTTAGATGCACGTATATTCGCATTCATGATCCTGATGGCACCAAATCGGAAATGTGGGATGACTTTTATCAAAAAGTCAAGGAATGTATCATTCTTGGTTTCGACATGCACGTTGTTCAAATTGAAGAAGATACTCGACGTTTGGATATGCAACGACATATGCCTGGTTGGAATTATTGTACTTTCTTTATATTAAAGGTATGAAAATGAATTTATGGATGTAACATAAGTGCTAACACAAGTACCATTTCTCATCACAGGAAGGACTAGCCCAAGCATTTGAGATCATGACATTATACGAAGATGCGTTAATCCAATATGATGAACTCGAAGCTTCCTTCTTCCAAGTACTTAGAGGTAAAAGCATAGGGATGGGTCATACGAAGAATGTGAAATTTAACAAGGTTTCTTTAATTTACAGATAAAGCTCTCGCATGGTTTGGTCATTTTGGTGCCACAGAACCTGGAGACGACAGTGACAACATTCTCGATTTCAAACGCAAGAACTATCGCGAGCTGATCAATAAGAACGTGATTTCAGTCTTTGATTTCCGATGTTATTTGTTTGCCAGGCAAGCACGCATGCTCATCAAACTCCAGCGCATCATTGAAACATGTCGTCGTGGTCAACTGTTTATCAGTAGCTTTATTCCAGCAATTAAAGAGAACGAGGCAAGTAAGCATAGATGTGTTTGGATTACGAAGCTTATTCATGTGTCATATAGGATATGTTGGTGGAGAACTTTGTGGAATCTTGGGTTTTCTCAGCTTGCATGAACATCGTCAATGAATGTGAACCTTTATCAGTCAATCTCGCGGGTGCAGATCCCAATTTCATTGGTCCATTTAATGCCGTCAAAGCCGACCTTTTATTGACAGCAAGACGACAGGTACAACAATATCCCATCCCAAAACGACCTCTCGTTTCTCACTGGTTTTTCAAATAGCTCGATAAGCTTGGTGTCAAATACAAGCATCTTCCCATGTCACCTCCGTTTTCAACCTACATTGATTCCAAGGACTTTGAACAGGAAGCATCAAGTAGTCCGAAAACCAAGAAAGGCAATATGACCAACCAAAAGCTATTGGAAGGAATGGATTCAGTGGAAGCCTTTGATAAAATGTATATGGTACGAGGAGAAATTGAGCAAAATTGGTTCCAGTCGCTCACGTATATAAATCTGGTAGGCTTTAAGTGCACGTGCCATCAAGAGTTACGATGTGAGCTTTCGACCGAGAGCTGCTTTGACAGTACATGGAGATATTGCTGGCTTGAAATAGTATGTCATTGTTGACAATGGTGCACGTGACCATGTGATCGCTGAATGCTTTTTATATATTACAGTACGCGTGATAAGCTCGATGAAGCTGTGCGTATCTACGAATCTGTGATTTGGCGTTATGGCGAACAAGATTGGGGATCAATCGAAAACAGCTTATTGATCAAGTGTGCTGATTCCCAACGGCGACTTGGCAAGATTGATCAGTACATTGAATCCTTGTTGACGTTACTCAAGAACACAAATTGGCTCACGGTGGAAGAAGCTGCTCGTTACACCGAGGAATTGTTGTCAAACGTGCATAAACTTGACACTGGTAGGTTGCAAAAGAAAAAATGCTTACATTTCGTACATATGGATTGAACTTTATCTCTATATCAGATTTGCGAAGACTCTTTGAGCCCATGTTCTCCATCGCCGTCGTCACAGTTATAGATGATGAGTCAATAGTAGAAAACAGTAGCGTGGAGATCAATATTGAAAATCATCTACCAAAGGTAAGCCAATGAATTAATCATCCTTTTGGTTTTACAAGTACTCAAACATGCTTTTTGTTCTATAGAGCTTGCATTGTGATCAACTTAGCCTGCGATTGGTTGGAAACGATCCTGAACAAGTATGGTTTACTAAAGAAGACCTTGATCTTGCTCCTGGAAAGAATAAGGTTTATCTTACAAGCAAGGTATGTATGCATGCAACAGCTGGATGATGAGATAATTCACATTTGCTATAGACATCTACATCTGGAAACTATGTTGTGGAAGAATGTGACATGCATGTGGGAAAGCTCGTCTTTACACACAACTTCATGCGCGATGGTCAAAAGAAGCGAATTATGAGATTGAATCACGATATGAAACGCCTTCAAGCTACAGTGTCTCAACCTGATGAAGGTATGATCTGGCTACTTTTCAGCTTTCCATGTCGCAAGTGCTAATCTGAAATATAGTCTACCTTGGAGAACGGCAGCGAATGGCATTACGTATCAATATTGGAAATCATGCAATCACAGGCGGTAAAGCTCTCCTGGAACCACAAATGGATGGATTGTTGATGGCAAAAACGGAAAAGGTTACAGCCAAGATCGTCGAAGGCGAAGGTTAGTATTCATTCGAGAGAGCATGGGATTATAAAGGTGACACTAAATGGTATTGTATAGATAAAGATACCACGCTTGACCTTGAAATGCTTGAAAGCGGTGAGATTGTCCTGCCTGCATGCAAAGCACATCAAGTTTTGGAGCTGCTGGTTGGATATGATGGAGCGTACACTGAGTTCGAGTATAGAGTATGTATGATATATTCTCACTCATCATGGTTTATTCTTGCTAACGATAATCATAGGTAAAAACAACCATTACCTACGACACAGAAGCTGGTGAACGTGAATTTGTATCGGCTGATACCATCCATGTCACTGTTCCACTGGTTGTAACAGAGTCTAGCGTCTTCAGAGAATCATGGTAACAAGTTTGCTCCATATCCACGATGATCCTTTACTCATATATATCATTTCATAGCATCTTCCTCAAGGTTGAAGTATCCTGCAATGGCGAAAACCCGGTCCGAATACTTAATACCGATCTCTTACCATCACGCACTTATGCTGTTGAAAAATCCAACACAATCAATGATTGGAACTTGGTATGTTTATTCGAATGTTTGAAGCGATCCTTCTAGCTGCTAATCAAATGTTTCTTCTAGACTATCTTCCCCAAGCAAGTAGCAACATTTGTATATAAAATTGTCAAGAACACAGATACCGATCTACAAGGTATGAATCGATTACTCTGAAGGAGTGCATGAAGCTTACATGTGGTTCATAGATCTTAAACCTAAAGTGCGATTCCATGCCAAATACCGCACACTTAAAGATGGTACTTGATTGCATGCTACACTTATTTATGCATATGCTGATCTGTTGAATATAGAGGTGGAAGCTAGTATTGGTGCCATGTTGCAAAAGAAACTCCAAGAAAACGATTCTGCACAACACTTTTCGTATATATTCTCCAAGGTCAAGGAAGCCTTCTTATCATCTGTGGACTATGTCAGCTATGGCTTAACAGATGTGGTGCATCTAGATGACTTTGACGCCGAATTGTGCGAGTCTTTCCTGTTGAATCGAGATCTGAAGACTAAAGTGAAGCTGCTTGATATGATCGAAGAGTTTTTCGAAGTGAGTATAAAACTAGAGGATCTTCTTTCATGCAAATACTGAGCTATATTGGGTTATAGGAACATGAAGCAATTACTGAGCGTACAATCCGTGAGAATTCACCCGAACCACGTATAAATGGCATCCTCTTCCCACTTGAAGTACCCACATCCAAAGTAAGTTGAATGAATTATTACTGCTTTCCTCTTATTAACGGATCATTATAGGCTTTACATACTGCTGAGTTAGTGCTCAAGATTGAGAAGGACTTGCTGGTGGCTGAATCATGTCCATGTTTGCTGCGTATAAAGCAATCGACGTATTGGGCAGCTAACGATGACGACTCGGAAGAAACACCAAATGAATTCTACTATGATATTGCCGTGGATTATGATAATTGGTTACTAGCAGGAAAACGACGTTTGCGATTCCAATCCAAGGTATCATATTTCAATAGTACCTTTATTTTAACAATGATATACTGATACACTTTTATTCCATAGCCTGGTGAAACACTCGAATTCCCTATCGATCTGGTACCTCTCAAGACGGGCAACCTTTTGCTGCCAACTGTGCGTGTCCTGGCGATATCGCCCAATGTTTCAGCTGCAACCATGTATGTCAATAGTGCACAACAAATTCTTGTCAAGGCAAAATCCAAAACGGCCACTTTCTTTGTTGAACAACAGCAACGTTTCCTCCAACCCCAAGGATCCCAATCCTTTGTTGGTTCACCTCCCCCACCACCCCATGACCGACCCACTATCCCTGATATCACCGCATCCTCTTGAAACATTTGATCCCATCTAGTTACATGAATATCCTGATCCTCCTTTTTGTATTACATTTGTTTTCTTTTATACGATTGAATATATGTGCAAAGCACCTAGATTCGATGACTGTCCTACACCCGCAGCTGCAAAACGACCTTCATCCATTGAGTAATATTCGAGCCAATTAAGACGTGCCATAGTGGAATCAAGCTGATAAGATCGTTTCGGTTCCATAGATGTGCTATCAGTCAATTCCCAGAGCTTGACGGTGCCATTGGCTGATCCAGAAAGCAGCTGCTGCGATTTCTTGTTAGATGGCAGGAATGACCTATTATGATAATAAATAAGACATATCACATGTTGAACAATAATATCGCAACTTACAAACAATTGATGAGGTGATTGTGTGCATCTGTCAAGCGTATTTCTTTGGATTTGCTCTTCTTTCCTCCACTGTGAATAAGCTGCATGCTTCCATCACCAAGACCTGCTGCAATCCATTGTCCATCAGACGATGTATCAAGCGAATATACGAATGGCGGATTGAACATTTGCTGTTGACCTTGAGCTTCATTTGTATCTATCCTTGGTGTCAGGCACCTGCCATGAATCATGCAGAGCAACCGACTTACTTGTAATGCTTATTGGTGTACCACGTGAGAAATCCCATTGGAACAATTGACAATCCAATCCACCCGACCAAACTATCATTATCACAATATAAGAACATTGGAACCACTATCCACATTTCATTCTTTTACCTTCCCATGGTTTACGTGCTCGAAAGCGAACCGTCATACAAATCTACCATTGTAAACCATTTGTAAGCTACTTGGCATTGATATAACATGTCATTCTACTTACACTGTTGTGTTTCTTTACAAGCTTCTTGTAGATTTTGTTGGTATCCATGTCCACTACGATAGCAATGGTGTCAGTGCTGGGTGCATTGTTGACATGCAATATTTACTCACCCACTTTGACATCGCCTTGGTCATCGCCTGTTGCAAGAAAGTTGTCTCTCACATCAATCTGTATGATCCCAATTTAGCATCCATACTTGTATCATTCATGAATTGATGTACATACACTGTTGATCTCATCGTCATTAAACTCGTATTCTTGTGCTGGTGCTGTCAGGATGAGCCCCTCGTTCCGTAGATCATATGCATAGACCTATTATTGAATAGTTCCTCTGTTAGAAAGTGATTATTCACCTACAATAATGCTTCCCCATTTACCTTTCTTCCGGACGCCAAATAAACGAGTGGCTTCTGTGTCGCAAACGCAATACTAGAGACCTAGCCAACGGCATACAATGCAGGAACAATGAGAACAAGTGGACAATTGGCAATATAGATCGAGATATATTACCGCATCACCAAGCTTTTGGATTCCTTTGATTGCTTTGCCTTGTCGTAGATCCCACAATCGGCACGAATTGTCCTCTTTTACGACATTAGCTTTTGAGCGTGGTGTATGGTTGAAATATCTTACCGGCACCAGATGCGAGCACGTGATCACCTAAAACGGAGCCCTGGGCGTATTTTACGCAGAGAACGGCACCTTTGTGTCCATCTAACCGAGCAACTGGAGCTATCGAGTTCATGCAAAAAGATATGCAAGGAGAAACCTGTTGCTATCCACCAAGGAAATTCATATCCAAAGTCAGTCGGGACTTGTTGCAGTAGAAAGTTACAAACAGATGATCATTAAGAAATGTACCCGATTGTAGAATCATAGTATGCAGTACTTGTGAGCAGTATATAGTTCAATGCCAATAATATAAAAGATAAAGGATGACAGTATAACCTAGAATTGATAGCGATGCTACCCCGTGTGACAGGTTGTGTATGCATGAAAAGACAATGAAATTGATTTCACCCTAGTATAAAGTCACTTCTCCTATTCATCGTACATGAACCAGATTGTTTCTTCTTTTATTTTTCTCCCACAACATGCAATACAAGCGTTTTGGAAAGACTGGTCTTCGAGTAAATGATACATCATACGATGATGTTTATAAATGATATTCATTATAATTCTACACCAGGTATCACGTATTTGCCTTGGGTGCATGTCATTTGGCAATCCAAACTGGAGTGATTGGCTTCTCGGTGAAGAAGATTCTATGCTATTAATCAAGAAAGCCTATGATGCCGGTATCAACTTTTTTGATACAGCTGATGGATACTCCTCTGGCGAAAGTGAACAAATTCTAGGCAAGGCCATTCTCAAGTATGGGTTTGATCGAGATCGTATTGTCGTCGCTACCAAGGTGTATTTCCCAGTCCAGCGCTTTACCATGACCGAACAAGAACGTATGGCAGGTGCTGATATTGTCAATCAATCTGGTCTATCACGCAAACACATCTTTGATGCGGTGAACGCATCTCTTAGCCGTCTTGGTTTGGATTATATCGATGTTTATCAAATTCATCGTATGGACCATGTAAGTAGAAAGAATGGTGTTCATAGTATCGAAACTTTATTAACATAACTTGGATTGTATTGATATGAAAACAGCACACCCCTATTGAGGAAATAATGGAAGCGCTGCATGATCTGGTAAAAATGGGCAAGGTGCGTTACATTGGTGCAAGTTCAATGCATACATGGGAGTTTCAAAAAGCCAATCACGTCGCTGCTATACATGGATGGACCCAGTTTGTCAGCATGCAGAATCTTTACAACTTGCTGTATCGTGAAGAAGAACGAGAAATGATCCCCTACTGCATTGATCAAGGTGTGGCACAAATCCCATGGTCACCATTGGCTATGGGTGTCTTATGCGGCAAAAATCGTGATACCAAACGCAGTGAGCAAAGTGTTCCCATGGTGCAATTCTATATGGCCGGTGGGGAACGATATACCAAGACCAATGATGAGATCGTAGATCACGTGGTGACACTTGCAGAAAAGAAACAGTTGAAGCCAGCCCAGGTAAGTGTACCATTGTTGTTTTAGTGAGACTTGACGAAATCATATGGACTGTATATAGGTCGCTCTTGCTTGGTTATTGTCAAAGTCTCATGTCACAGCACCCATTATTGGTGTTACAAAGGAACAACATTTGCAAGATGCCATTGATGCTTTGAATATTGAGCTTACTGAAGACGACATCAAATATCTCGAGCAGCCATACATTGCTAAACCCATGTTGCCTTTCCAATGAGTGGTTCATTGACATAGTAGTTTATAAACACTTTATGATGACATGAATATATAAACATGTTTCAAAAGAATATACAAAGATGTGAACTGGGTATTGCATGATATAAAACAGGATGTGAATGGGGGTGTAGTGCTTTGTGGATTTGTTTGTGGACCTGGTTACATGCTGCACGAGTGCTCCGTTCTTGGTGACACATTGTATGTGCCTGGAAGTCCGTTCCGATTTACTTGATTGAATGAATAAGCCGTTCTCTCAGCAGGATCATCCCGACAATAATAACGCCAGCAAATACTGAGAACAATAGCACCTTTATTTTAAATGCTTGATTTCCCCACACAAATGCCATTGTATAAGTATGTTATGCATGTGATTCCCATAATAATAACATGTCATTCGGATATTGAACCTAGAAAAAGAGGGTGCCACCTTGTTGATCGGTTTCACGAGTGAAGTGGATAAGACGTTGCAGCAACAGCAACCAGCCCCGCTTCTTTGTACACAGAAAAACACAAGTGGAAACAGGTTCCTTCCTCTCTCTCTCTTTCTTTTCTCTTTCTCTTCCTTGACTTGTCACCCCTTCTCTCTTTTACTCGTCATTTCCCCATGGACGAACTTATTCAGTTGACCAACAAGCTGCAAACTGTGCTGGCATCCATCAGCTCTTATGAAAGTCTTGACCTTCCACAAATTGTAGTCGTTGGCTCCCAATCTTCTGGCAAATCCTCTGTGCTGGAGACAATTGTTCAACGCGACTTTTTACCTCGTGGCAGCGGCATTGTTACCCGAAGACCGTTGATTTTGCAGCTCATTACACAACGTCAACCAGACGCACTTGAATATGGCGAGTTTATGCATGCCAGAGACAAAAAGTTCTACGATTTTGACGAGATTCGCCAAGAGATTGAACGTGAGACGAGTCGGTTAGCTGGTAGCAACAAGGGCATCTCTCGTACACCTATCCAGTTACGCATCTATTCACCCAAAGTGCTCACACTCACACTTGTTGATTTGCCTGGTTTGACCAAGGTAGAGTATATAAGGAGAATAGGATATGTGGGATAGCTTTTATTCATGCATGTGATTTCTTATCTAAATGTAGATTCCTATCGGTAAGTGGATGATCTATCACGTAGGGCGGGGGATAAGGATGGTATATATATATTGAATTCCAAATGAAATAGGCGACCAACCCCAAGATATCGAGAAGCAAATCCGAAGTCTTATTATGGATTTCGTATCTAATCCAAACAGGTACACATACATGGAACATCGGGTCAAAAGTGATGAAATTTGACATTGCGATTATATTAGCATCATTTTGGCTGTGTCACCTGCAAATATGGATGTTGCCAATTCGGATAGTCTCAAGTTGGCACGACAAGTCGATCCTGAAGGAAAGCGTACAATTGGTGTCTTGACCAAGTTGGATTTGATGGACGCGGGTACAAATGCTTTGGATGTGTTGATGGGCCGATCATACCCTCTCAAGCTTGGATTTGTGGGTGTTGTCAATCGCAGCCAGCAAGACATCTTGACCAATAAGCCCATGACCGATGCATTGCAAGCTGAAACAGAGTTCTTCAGACAACATCCTGCTTATCGCAACATTTCAAACCGATGTGGCACCAAGTTTTTAAGCAAGCAACTGAATCATGTAATGTATTGTGATGAAAACAAATGGAACATCTCTAATGTTCGCTTTCTATCCTTGTAGATCTTGTATACTCGAATCAAGGAGAAACTGCCAGAGTTACGGACCAAGTTGAGCTCGCTTGTTAGTCAAACACAACAAGAATTGAATCAATATGGTGATCCAGCCTTTACCACTGGAGCAGTGCATCGGGTAAACATCGTTTATAAGGTCCAAGGGATGTATTACAGTGTTACTTATGTCAATTGTTTATATAACAGGGCTCACTGATATTGAAATTGTTGACTAAATTTGCAAATGATTTCGTTGCTGCTATCGATGGTACCTCTTCAGAAATGTCAACCAAGGAATTGTAAGTTGGGTGATCCAATGTGTGGGAGATGGGTATGAATCTAATCATAATGGGTATAGATGTGGAGGCGCTCGTATCTATTTCATCTTCAACAATGTGTTTGGCAGCGCCTTGGATGCGATTGAACCATGTTCCAATCTTACCAACAACGATATCCGCACAGCCATCCGAAATTCGACAGGTCCTCGACCATCGCTATTTGTACCTGAGCTTGCTTTTGACCTGCTGGTCAGACCCCAAATCAAGCTTCTCGAGACACCCAGTTTGCGATGTGTTGAACTCGTGTATGAGGAGCTTATGAAAATATGCCATAGTTCAGATAACAAGGTGTGTTTCAAACAGAACAATAACATCAAAATGATCCAATCTAATGAACTTTGGTAGGAATTAATGAGATACCCACGACTGCATACGAAGCTTGTTGAAGTAGTATCGGAGCTTTTGAGAGAACGATTGAGTCCTACATCCAACTATGTCGAGAGCTTGATTTCCATTGAACGTGCTTATATCAACACAAACCATCCCGACTTTTTGGGTGCAGCTGGTGCAATGGCTAATTTGGAAAACGAATCGAAAAAGAAAAAGAAGATGGAACGACGAAAGGTACATTTACAAAAGCAATAACCAATAAGACAAGACACTAAGTACGCTTATTCAATCATTAGCACATGCGAACAGCTTCACCAGCATCCAGTGTTATCAGTGCCGGAAGTCGTGCAGATGAGGAAGGACACCCAATGCCAAATGGTATTCACGCACCTAAGGAAAATGGTGTTGCATCACATCTCAACCAGGCACATCCTGATGGCAAAGAATCATTCCTAACCTACTTTTTCGGTGGCGCCAATAAAAACGAACGACCTGCACTTGGTCCTCAAGACATGCTCAGCAATCCCAGCTTTTCTTCACCCATGTCGGTCACCAGCATGATGGAAAGTGAGCTTGAACGCAAATTTGAACAACAGGCATCGCTCAATGCACCTTCTGAAGAACAGCTACAAGCTTCAGATAGAGAAGAGATCGAGATTCAATTGATCCGTAAGTTGGACAAGAATATCTCAAAGTCACGATGCTAACTGATTTGCAAATAGGTACCTTGATAACCAGCTACTTTAACATTGTAAGGAAAAACATTCAAGATCTCGTTCCCAAGGCCATTATGCATCTCCTTGTCAATCATTCACGTGAATCGGTGCAGAATCGCCTTGTCGCTTCTCTGTATAAAGAAGATATCTTTAACGACATGTTGCAAGAGGATGAGAATGTGGCAGCTGAACGAGAAAAGTGCAAGACCATGTTGGATGTTTACAAGCAGGCCTTCGAAATTGTCAACAATGCCCTGTAACTCGCTCTTTACCCACCCCTAGATAATATATACACAAAGCCAATGATGTACGCTACTATATCTAAAAGTATAAAGCATATATATATATACACAGATTAAACCATCATGCACATATGAAAGTTTGACTTCCATCGTACAAACATATCATGCAAACTCGTAGAGTTTCATGCCAAATATCCTGTGACCCAAAATCATAATGTGATATGATGCTGCGACAGCTGCGCCTCATAAGTTAGATTACATATATTAACAAGAAGAACAACACACATAAGCCATTCTTTCTTTTATTGCTTTATACTATTATACTCGTCCCATCATGCCATTCACCGAAGAGTTATTGGTAATACCATTTGCGGAATCATTTGACAACACAAATACCATGGCAACTATGAACCATCGGATAATGCTTGATCTCAATGATGCGGACGATTTTCCTCCATTGGCTCGAGATGCTGAGTGGCAAATGGTATATCGACCTCCTAATCAGGAACAATCAACAAGTCACCAGTATGGAGATTGGATCCATATAAATCACCCCCAGCGTACTTTTGCTCAAGTTGCAACATCATGCGGCACATTACATCAGCCAGTCGTTAAGTCACGATTTTTGTGTGGTCTGGAGCATCAAACTAGAAAGCATATTGGAGTGATCACAAAGAAAAAAGGGACTTTGGCCAGCCACAAGATGCACAACAATGAAGAAACCATACCGGATTTCGATTTACTCTATATGGTACGCAAGGGCAGCACAGCCATCAAGCGACGCAGGACAAAGAAAGATCAACAACGGAAATTTAAATTCGAAGAAACACTTTTGAAGCCCTACGCCTACCGACGTGCCATTAAAAAGCATCAGAGCAAGATTGCTGCACGACTCGAACTTTATGAAGCGCAGCTTGCTGAAGCTGAAAAGCATGAGATGAAGCAAACCCAGCGGAGAAAGCGCCTTGAGAGGTGTACATACATGCTTGACTTGACACCTGATCGTGAGCATTATCTACGTACACTGGCTCATGAAATCAAGGCACATGATCAGAAAGCAAGAATCTATTCTAAATGCGACACCGATGAAAAAGTGGTTGACTTGTATCGCAAACGGCTGCGTGAAGTAGTACTGAAATTGCCGCCAAGCCAGGCACATCGACAAGTCTGGTACTATTACCTATTCCCTGAGCGCTACCATTCTCTCTACTACGGTTACATTAGTCCGCATCGTCGACATCCGGATTATCTCGATGGACGTGATTACCATATGATGCTAAAAGAGTGTCTTCTAGCCAAGGAGTTGATACCAGCACAGAGATCCGTCGAACAATATAAGAGCATCATTTCTGATCTAAAGAATGGATCCATCCGATATGCAGTGTGTGCTCTCCCAAAGAACTTTCCCAGTAATCGATTAAAAATGTCAAGAATACAATATGCAAAAGCATTCATTGCTAATGTAGGATGATACAAGTTGCCAATAAATATCCATAGTACGAGATGTAAATCTAAAATTAGTTACTGTAATGCATGTTATGCGTCCTCCTGGATTTTGGAAACAGAAGAGGTGGGTACTCCAATATTCACGTTATGCGTAGATGTGCGAACTAAAATTTGTCTCCTATTTATTGCTTTCATTGTCGTATTATGATCATGCTGCTTACACAACAATCACACACATAGTACTCTTTGCCGATATTTGAAATTATCAACAATGCACAATAAAAATGATGCATGTATTCAAATTGATCACTTTGTATCTTTTCCACTATTAATATCAAACGGTATGGAGAAGATGGTAGAAAAGATGAAAGTCAAGTCAGTTGCCGACTTGGCATAAATAATCAATCACACCATCATGACTCTGATATAGAGTACCAGATCCAATCACCGGTTGGAGCACATCATGCAGCATCCCCTTCTTCATTGTGAGCACGAATAATCATACTTGCGCAATGCACATCACTTTCCTCTATTATAATTGCTTACTCAACTTTGGCACGTATCATGGTGGATATTGATCCTGAGGATTAAAGCTGACATGTGAATTGATCTCCTTTGTGGTCATGACTAGCTTTTCATTGTTATCCTACTTTAATTGTCGTGGTCGTCATTGTGGTATTTGACTCTTTGACATTAGAAAGCTCATGCTTCCGGGTCTGTATTTTTGTCCTACGGATCGCGAGTCCTGAACATGGATCTTATATTATCCCCACTTAAACTTCCGTACTGAGATTCTCTTATCATCATTATCATGCGAGCTTATTATATGCACATGTTATGCGCATGATGCCCAGCATTAGGAACCTTTCCCGTCAACAGCTTATATTTGTTGTTGTCGAGCACATCGATGGTTTTCAAACAGCCACTGTCGTCATGTTATGAGGATAAAGTCAACTGTGTATGTGACAACAATAATTAAAAGAATGATTGGATCGGCAAAGACAGCAGTTTAGCAGAAATGAGTTTCAATATAGCCAAAATGCCATCATTTGCAGTAATAGGATGCTGATGCATAAATCAGCGATCATTTATTACTGTCACTTGTACATCCGATAAACATGACCACGTGCATGTGTCATGATTGTATCTGACGTGTGTGACAAAGTTAGGTTTACGACCAATGTGGTGATGAATGACGGGTGTTTATGTTTGTGGAAATGACAACAGCTTATTCCTCGGTCCTGTTGAGAATGTCTTGTAATCCCAGTTCATTCCATGATACTTTGAGATGATATAAGTAGCTCATATACTCTAGTGACCTTTAGCTCTTGTCCGATAACATCATCAACATGTTATACAGCGCCTACTCTCAAAAAATATCCAGTCCAGCTCGTTCGCGCAAGGAACCTGTTTCCTACTTGAATATTATGGTGGTGGGACAAGCAGGAACAGGCAAAACCGCGTTTGTGCGTACATTGTGCGAAAGTCTCAAGCACAATATCATTCAAGGCACTCTTAAAGAATCCAAGCCTATGGTATTGAAAGATGTACTGCGCCCAACAGATGATTTATATACAGTTTCGATGCATGTGGAAGAAGAGGGTGAGCGTACATCGTTGACAGTGATTGACACTCCCGGTTTTGATCAGAGTATCGATATTGAGCAGCAGTTACGATATGTGTGCACATACATTGATCATCAGTATGAGCGCACGTTGATAGAGGTATGTATATAGATAATCAATCATGGTATGTTTTTTTTTCCAAATCTCTCACACGCATGCATTATGTTTGTTGTATTAGGAAACAAAGCTGCGGCGGGATGCTAAAGCTGTTGACACACATATTCATGCTTGCCTTTATTTCCTCGATACTACTTCCAAGACCGATCTCAGTGATGTGGATCGCTACATGCTACGCGTACTCAGCTCACGTGTGAATATAATTCCTGTCGTTGGTAAAGCTGATACACTCACAGCTGTTCAGCGTGATACTATCCGCAAGGCATATCGTTGGAACTTTTTTGACATCTTTCGCATACCAGTCTATGGATACATTGATGTTGAAAAAGAGGATGAGGTGGAACCAGAGCAACAGCAAGAACAAGAATCCGTCGATCAAGATGAGGAAACGGATGATACACAAAAGGCACAAGAAGAAGATATCAAAGAGAAGGAACAACCTGTAGTCACTAATCATTCCGGCTCTGAAACTATGAATACGATCATGTCGATGCTCAAGGAATATGTCGAGGAAGATAATGATGAAGATGCTCGTGCCATGTATGAATATCTCGAACATTTTCCATTGACATCTGTTGGCTATGAAGAGGATCCAGAAACAGGTCGACCTGTTGCCATTATGCGTGATACGTTGAAATCCAAGAAACAAGTCGACAATGATGAAGATCAACCATCGTCACCACAAGCAACTCATAGCCAATCGCGCAAGAATGGTCGATCCAGTAAAACTGTATTAGGTCGAAGGTATCCATGGGCTATTGTCGAATGCTCTAATCCAGACCATTGCGACTTTGAGCGTCTTAAATCCATGATTGTATCAGTTCACCGCGATATGTTCCGGATTGATACATTCGAACGTTTTTACGAAAAATATCGCACAAAGCAGTTAATGAGTGGTCGATTTGAAGGTAGTCCTATCATTAACAGAGGCAAAATGACAAATTCATCTGCCACCACCACTACCACCAATACCAAGATCCGTGCATAAAACTAACCCCCATTCAATTATTGTTCTGTTTTTGTTTCAATGCCCATTCTTATATTCAATAAAGAAATAATACATAGTCCCTTCATTAACTAATGCCGAAATCCTGCTCTTAAAGTTTCAGTAGCTCGAGATCCAAGAACACTACTTGATGAAGCACCTGATTTCTTCTTTGCTCGATTCATTTCATTCACTGCAGAAACAATCTCATTGATATTGGTTTCCAGTACCATGCCACCTTGCACAATCTCGGATAGGATATAATTCACCTATACAAAAACAAGAAAGACTTTGTAAACACCCTTTATCCGCCATTTCATCCGTGATATGAATACTCTACCTCGTCAAAGTGGAAGATCTATTGATTCAAGGAGTGTTGATATTAATGCAATGGCATACACCCAATGATATCTCTCATCACATTACCAGATCCAACTCGCACACATTCTCAAAGCATCGATCAAGACTCTCCACAAACACCTATGATACCATATTCATTAGAAAACAACTCGCTCCTATTATGTTTCATATTACCTGTATCAGATCTAGAATGCCAAGCTCACTTTCACTCTCGTCGACAACAAAGACAAAGTACAAGGTAGCGTAATGACGATAAATGACGCGGGTATCTTTTCCTCCTAAAAGCTTGCTGCCTTCAAGAAAGTTGCATGCTGTGTCGGGTCGTTTGGAAACTAAAGAGTAAATCTCTTGAACGAGGGCTTGTTGTGTCGCAATATCCTTGGAGACAATGCCATTAGAAAGAGCGACAACATCAGTCATGCGGTAATCGACTTACAATCTGCTGATAAAACTTGACGAGCCGTGGTTTGCCGTGATTGTTGAAGATAAGGATACTTTTAAGCATAGGTGCGTGAAACCGAGTGTGTGTGCGTCGGGTCTGTGTCGAGAAAAAAGAGTAAAGCGGTAGCGGTCGGACAAGAAGCTATATACTATTTTAGGTTGTACCTGCGCGTCCAAGCATCAACATGCACATGGATCACATGACATATCATTAGTATAGATATTGATACTCTTGCAAATAAATCTTATAGTACTATGATACATAACTTCATTGAATGCCCTACTGGGTTATAATATGTACTATGTGACACTTGCAATATCATCAATGAAGCCAATCACTGCTTATTCAAATCAGGCATATCACCACTTGATGAAACATTGACCTTGAAGGCACATTTTGATAGATTTGAATCACACAAATTACACCAAGAGACTCGTGAATATATAAAAGCTGACACATATGGCTGATAGAATTAGCGATTCGTTACCAAGAAACTGCTAATTCAAAGTAATGTCGTATGATGTGTTGATGGTCAACTTGATGATTCTGCTCATACTTAGAATAATGATATTTGAACATGTAATAATGGTTTCTTTGAAGCATGAATGCGCCATGAATGTCATTACAATAATATATATATGGGCATGGTAGCAAGAATGCATCATCGGATGATCTTCGTTGTGTCCGTGTCATTGCGAATGAAAGCCATGTTACACAAATATTGACTCTTGTGCCATGCAATCTGCTAACCCTTTCAGGCGTGGCCTACGGAATGATGGTATCTCACACAAGTTGTTATCCGTAACCATAGAAACCGCATAGTGGTATTTTATAGAATGAGAGCAAGATGACCATAGCTCAATGAAATGATTGTTTATAAAGATCCATAATAGTACAAGTGATAACAATGATGTTTTGTGCAGAATAGAATTAATTATCTCGTTTTCATTTAGCTCGGGATTCCGAGAAACACACACATACACAACATAACTCACGATATCACACTCACTCACACTCACTCTATACACCGCCTTAGTAACTCAGTTAACCCCTTCGCTTCTCTTTCACTTTCTACCCTCTCTTTTTCACTCTCCTCCAACACACACACACACACACACACACATCTCGATGGAAACGAGAAGCGGGTCTAAGCTACGACGCAGCGGTCGTAAGAACCGGTCGTTGAATTCAATGGTGGTGTACGATTATGCCCTGAGATGTGCCATTCGAGCCTACTTGGAACAAACGAGCGGGTCATCTCCCAGCAGCAAGGAACCTAAAAAGGATCGTACCGAGCGGCATTCTCTCCATATGGGTATGGGCATGCTCGGCTCATTGACCGATGTATTTGGTGAAGACGGTGGCAAATCCGACAAGTTGACACGCGAAATTGTACGAGGGTTGTTAAAACGAGTGGACAAGTATAAAACATCCAAAGACTTGACTCGTATCGATCATGAAGAAAAACTGTTTCTCGCTGTATTATCCCAGTTTCAAGCCAAACTTCAAAAGCAGCGATACAAGCCGACCGGTAGTGTCAATGATTTGGTGGTTCAGTTCCTTCAGACAAGTCAAATCGAGTTGAAAAAATCAACTACAGATGCTGCAGCCATGTATGAACAACTTAATCAATACATGTCCAAGTTTGCAGAAATCGTTATTCAAACCGTACAAGAAGATGCACCTTCATCAGCCACGCCAGAACTAATGGAAAGATTAAATGGATTTGTTGCACCCGTCAAAAAGACTCGTAGCCATCAGGACCAACGTCAACCATCCACACCTGGTACGCCTGTAGTGGATGGCTCCATTGAAGCATTAGAGCGTTTTCCTATGGTCATTACAGTTCAAAACTTGTTTCAAGTCAGTGATGAGGATCATCGTAAGAAATTACAAGAATTACAACCCTTATGCACAGATGCAGTAAGTAGAATGAATCCATATGGGTGGTCATTGTATTCTATAAACTCATCTTTTTCTTTGTTGATTAGGCTCTTTTGGTCGATTTAAAGAAATGCATCAACAATGTCCACACCAATCAATCTTTCCCGGGTCGTCGTGAAGATTTCCCAGATCAACAAGCTTATGAGAATTGGCAACGTCGAGAAGTCAAACAACTTACCGAATTGATGAATACGCTCATGTTGATGAAACCCAATCTCGCTCTAAGTTCAACGGGTGAAAGGGATGTGGGATCCTCCAATATGCTTTCAGGAGAATCAGGTCGCTCAAGAAATTCAGTACCTGCAACCGAGTCAGTGGTAAGGGACATGGATGGGGAGGAATACGCATTGCATCATGTAACTAAGACATTACTTGATATAGCGGAATGAACAAGCACCATTTGCATTCATTCCTAATGACCCAAGATCTTATTTCCGGATGTTGATGAGTATGTGTATCGACTATGACACGGATGTGGTGCCTGAAAACGAACGTGCAAAGACCAGTGTTCTTTCTCAGCAATCGGATGAATTGTTACGTGAATGTTGGAGAACTTGGCGACTATCAGCCCCGTTTAGAGCTGTGCTCTATTTGGAATTTGTCAAGGCTCGTTATGATGAGGAGAAATTGGATCTCGAGGATGTCAAGGATTCGGTGCGTGCTTTAGACAAGGTTATCAAAGAAAATGATCCAGGCACATGGGCAATCAATGATGTAAGTTATATTGTTCCTTTGGATAACATTCAGTATTGACGTATTTTATATAGCGTGAAAGTTTGATTCGAACATATGAAGGCTTGAACCATACGTTGCTGCATGAGTTGGAACACTGTTTATCCAATTATTGGAAAGTCAAGTATGTCATGAGAAGGTTATCTCTGGAAATGGATTGTCTAATGTATTATTTTCATATGATATAGACCTGATTGGGTGTATGGGCTGGTTGCCATGTTGGACAAGATTTATGAAAACCCAGCGTATCAAGAAGATCATTCGGATCCACTTTTAACACTCACACGTTTGGAAGAAACGGTGGAGGTAAGTAGATTATCTGATTCTTTAGGAAAAGTGCTAAAGAATGGAAATGCTCTCTAGGGTGCTGCTGTTAGCAGGTGGCGTACACTAACAAAGTCAGCATGTCCTGATGGTCAAGATACGCTTGAAGATCTGCTACCATTAGCTGACAAGTTGATCAAGGAGCTTAGTTCAATCAGTACCAAAAAGTTCACCAAACCAATCAAAGGGTAAGCTGAAAAAGTCAAAGCGGATCGAATATATAGTACTCACACGTGATCCAACTTTGTAGTGTACTGGATGTCAGAGGCATTGTGATGGCAAGACATATGCCGCTCTTCACTCTCATGATTGGAAACTGGGCATATTCACAAGAAGCCAGGGAAGCACCTGTTGAAGTCACATTTGAACTCTATCACAAGGTTCTTAGTCTAAAGCGATTGTATGATCAATATGGACCAAAGTAAGCATGATCAACCTAATCACTGTGGTATGAACGAGTGCTTAACTAGTGTAATAGGAAAAAAGCCGAGTTATTCAAGGTTGAATCATGGTTCTTGCAACATGCGCGACGATGGCTCACAACCACGCATGCAGCTACTCCAGAATGGGTTGAGAATGCTATCAAGCAGGATGAAGTAAGAGATATTGGTTCATATGTTTTGTAAACATGTTACACTAATCAATGTTCTTTATGTTTATAGTTCAAGATGATTAATGATACAACGGTGCATTCCTCTTCCATTGTCGATCTCTTCAGTATGTTCCACCAAGCTGTAGACTTTGTACAAAGCCTACAATGGCCAAATGAACCACAGCGTTGTCGGTTCCTGACATCACTTGCAAAGGTAATATCATAGACTATAGCTATCTCATTGCATATCTCATGCTAATCGCTATCATGTATAGGTCATTGCAGTTGCACTGGAGCAATACACTGAAATTCTTGAGGGCTTTGTACGAGAAGAATTCGAATACCAACGAAAAGAAGCAGGAGAAGCAACATCCCCTGGATCTCTATTCGATATGGCACGATACCAGCTCACAGGTGGTCAATCATCTCCCAAGGATGAGATTAAACCACATGATGTTACACCCGAGGTGATTTTTCTTTACTTATATAGTATATGGATACCAAGATATTAATTGTGACGATAGGTGTGTATCATGATCAACGACATTGAAGCTGCTCGTAGTAGATTGGACAGGTTATACCAAATGATGGATGTGGACGAGATTGCAGAACGTATGCGAGAATTCGGTTCACCCACCACACCTGAACGCAACGATCAAGTGAACTTTCTGTATACCATCCGGATCGTGCGTGCTGAGAATCTACTGGCACTTGACAACAATGGTTTCAGTGATCCCTATGTCGTTTTAGAAATCAACAAGGAAGAAATTGCTCGCACAAGGACAGTGTACAAGTCACTGACACCTCGATGGGATCAAACATTCGATATTTGCTTAAACGAGCGATCTGCTGATGTCTTGGCTATCGTCTATGATGAAGATGTCATTGGTTCCAATGGTGAATGTGGCAGTGTATGGTTCAAGCTCTCACCAAAATACTATGATGATTATCAAACGCATGAATTTACGCTACCATTACATCCTCAAGGAAAGTTACAACTCAGAGTCAGCATGGTGGGCGAGAAGGATGATATCCAGTTTTGGTTCGTGAGAGCATTCCGCACATTAAAGCGTGCTGAAAACGATGCAGCTTCCTTAATCGTGGATCAGGTGTGTATTGGCAATAGTGGGTTACAATCAAGTATTCATCTTTCTTCTATTTTGTAGATGGGTCAATTCATGCGCTATTGTCTTTCGCGCAGGACGCTTGACAAATTGCTACGACGTGAAAAGAGTTTCTTCTCATCATTCAGCAGCAAGATCAATAAGCAAGTGGAACCAAGCATACAAGATTGTGAGAATGCCATTGCACCCTTGCTCGACTATCTTGAAAAGAATCTCAAGACACTCAATGATAATTTATCCGAGACCAACATGCAATTGGTGGTAGTCAAGATTTGGAATGAAGTGCTAAACAGCTTGGAAGCTGTATTACGGCCACCCATGCCAGAGCAACAACAACAAGATGTACCTTCATTGGATGAATATGAAGAACATGTTATTCTCAAATGGCTCGAGGTATGTGACCCATGTGATGCTAAAAGTACACGTCCTCATGATGTTTTTGTTGCCAGTTGCTTAAAATCTTCTTTAATGGTGGTGAAGACGGTGATGCTGTACCATTGGATAAACTCGAGAATAAGTACTACAAGAGTCTTCTCAATGAAGTCAGCCATCAACGTGATTCCAGACATGAACGCGACTCGAAGCACCTTTCATAAAAGTGTGTCATCCTCTTTATACAACTTATTCACCTCGTTATTTCTCCCGCTTCTTCTTTTCCCGCAAGACATTGACCTTCCCACACTACATGTAATCAATAAAAAACGGCGATTCACAGAGTTACTGGCACAAACCAGCTAGTATTATACATCAAGTACATGAATGATCACATTAGTCAATATGTAATTCATTATCAGGATCATTTAATATGAGGGGCGGGTGTAGAAGTGATTGATACAATCAAGCATGTAACTGGATTACACTATCGGGATTACAGTTAATCAACGCGTGCTGCGCGGTGAGAGAATGAAAGAATAGCAGCGCGGTAGTTCATTACATCGTTATCTTGCCCCTTTTCGCTTGTGTCTTTCTTTTTCATTCACTCTTGATCTCTCTTTTAATTGCGATTGGCAGTTTGACTCAACCCTGATTATCCCACTCGAGTTTTACTTGTTTAAACAGTCTTTCTTTGTCGTTTGACACGCCATTGTCAGCATGACAGCCATTCCACAACCACCAGCACCTTCAACTACTACTCTTAATATTCCACCAACAACACATGAACTGGCACAACCTCTCAATGATATGACCAATGCGAATGATATGCTACCATTTGATTCAGATAAGAGCATCATTGATGATGACAGTTCTCGAATATTGGATCAACAAGGTTCAACAACTGCGAAAGGATCTGATATAACAATCAAAGACACATTTGCTGTGGATGATAAAACATCAGTGACAACCAAGGTGGATACTTCTGTGATGGCAGTGGTGGATGCATTCAAGGAATCATCTGATGTGGCGTTATCATTGGACACGGCAAATGATGAAACACCTATTCCAACATCCCAGGATTCTTCAGTTACAACACCTGTGGATACACCAAATGATACAACAACAACGCCAGTCAAGTCACGTATCGAATCATCAGCTACGGATATTTGTGTCAAAGCAATCTCTATCACTCCTCCTAATCGATGGTGTCGACGTTGTGGAGTCATTGAAACAGCTCGTTGGCGTTGTGGTCCTTTAGGAACAAGCACGTGAGTTATGGTTCTAATGCATGAATGACAAAATACTTATTTTTGTATATTAAAAGACTATGCAACGCTTGTGGTTTACGATGGAAGAACCGAGGATATCCAACCCAAGGCTATGATCACATGACATATCCCCCTCCAGAATTGCCAGTGGAAGAACGACCTACTAAACGGCGTGCTACCAATCGTCAAAGGAACCGTAACAAGCATACCAACATTTCAAAAGCAGATGACACATCTTCCGAGGACGAATCAACAACCAAATATTCACCAGCACCCCAAGTAGAGGAACACATTGCATCATTATCTGATTTCATACCACAAGATACCTTGTAAGTTTTCATTGTAAAAAGGATACAAAACATGGTGCTCATGATGATTGAACCCTAGTCAACGCCTATTGTGCCAACGAAAAACGTTTCTAAAGGCCGGCATGTATTCCACGCATTATAAGCAACCATTGAATGGCAAGAAAAAGTCAACAACAAAGGAAAAGAAAAAGTTCACTCTACCATTACCAATGCTTCAAGGCGTCTGGCTCATGAATAAAGAAAAGGAATTCAGTCTCCCACCTTCTATTGTTGAAGAACACAGCCTTGGTATTCTGGCACCCACATACATACAAATCACATCAAGTAAGCATACTATCCTATTTATTTCATGTACGCGAGTATCAACATTTTACTGTAGATATTCCATTGAGAGGAAAGGGCAAGAGCAAACATGGAGCACAAGACGCACCACCATGTCAATGTAAACGACCAGAAGATGGGAAAATGGGATGTGGTGAAGATTGTTTGAACAGGTAATATCATTGATGGATGGGTTGTGACATATAACTAATGATATACATAGAATGATGTTTTATGAATGCGATCCTCTCACATGTGCCAGTGGTGATCAATGTGGAAATCGGAGGTTTCAAAACAAAGCATTTGTGAAAGAACTGGAGCCTTTCCAGGTAGGATTGTTATAGTAGTAATAGGAACGATGATATCTAACATGGGAGCCTAGACTATGCAAGGAAGAGGATGGGGATTGAGGACATTGATTGATATTCCAAAGGGTCGATTGATTACTGAATATTGCGGCGAGATCATTACACAAGATATGTGTGATCAGCGAATGCGTACCACATACAAGAACAAGCAAAACTTTTACTTTCTGGAATATTCACCTGGGCTGGTCATTGATGCTGGAATCAAAGGAAGTCAAGCAAGATTCATCAATCATAGCTGTGAACCCAATTGTCATATTGAGAAATGGTAAGTTTGCGTTTTTCCATAATTTCAAGAAACCAAAAAATGACTTGATTTATGCAGGTCATTGAGGAACGAAATCTTTGTTGGCGTATTTGCATCCAGAGACATATCCAAAGATGAGGAACTCTTTTATGACTATAACTTTGCTACATTTGGTGGTGGTCAAGATCAAACATGTTATTGTGGAAGCCCACAGTGTCGTGGCACGATGGGAAGGAAATCACGGCGTGACCGAACATAAGTGTTCTTAGGAGGAGATAATACGTGTAGCACATTCAAATCCATATTGTATCTCTTTCTCTTATCTTGCACTTTTATAAATCCAATCGCATATTCAACACAATAAGAAATGAGCAACGACGCCACACCTTCCGAATACGTCAAACTTATTAGTGCTGATGGTTTCGAATTTGTCATTCATCGGGAAGCTGCTATGCGATCGGGTACCATAAAGAACATGCTCGTTGGACCAGGTTGGTCAATGGAACACACTAGTACAACAACTGCCATTTCTCATTCTTTGTTCATGGGATAGCTCAATTCAAAGAATCCGTTGAAAACGAGATTCCTTTCCGTGACATCAAGTGAGTAATACTACTCGTGTAAAGTGTACGCAGCAGCTAAAGTATTGTTATTAGAGCTGTCATCCTAGAGATTGTATGTCGATATCTTTACTACAAGTGGCAATATGAAGGCTGTACTACCGAAATCCCGCAGTTCGACATTGATCCTGAGGTGGTGCTAGAAACACTGATGACTGCAGACTTTTTAGAATGTTAATGATTGTTCCCATCTTCATCTTCTTTATTATTTGCCCTTTCAACAAACACCATGTCATCCTGATCCTTATGTTAATTGTCCATCTTAGATGTGGATGTAGCAGAAACATACACAGATACCACCCATCTAGTTAGTAGTTGATCCCCTATTTGTCATATAAACAAAGAACAATTTGCGGGTACAATGAATTTCTTTGTGAGTATTGTAGCCAATGTTGATCACAATGTATAACCTACTTTTATTGTTCTTCCTACTTGGTCTTTCTATTCCACAAAAGAAAAGGGAAATTGGGTCGTACAACTACATTCATCTAAACAACACACTTGCACCACTCATCATCTATATTTACTAAACATGAACTTTCGAGCGAGCTGATGAGCAAAGCCTACTACGATCACACTTTGCATTGCACTATCAGTAGAATCTTCCTAAACTACATCAAGTTACCTTTCAGATTTTACGAATTTATGCTCTGTCAAAGAATAAATTATATGATAGCAATGCTGATTATAACTCAGCAAATACCTTGCAAATGGAAACAAGGTGAATGACACTAGGAACCCATCCTGCAATTTCCACCACTGAGATTCCACACTTGCCTTAGGGTACATGTATATATAGGCACGCATATCGATCGCAGCATCTCGTTATGGAAGTTGTTATAACATAGTCTTCTGATCTTTGTTCTTGAAAGCATCCAATACATGATCAATTCCATGAGGAAATAATGATAGGGAATCCTCCATGCACCCCAACTCCCAAAGGAAAAGCTTTAGCTGATTGTTGCACAACATCCTCTATACCTATCGAATTGGCATGTCAATCTCTCGTACACTACACAGTTGTCCCTTTTACGCAATGAGCATCCTAGAACCATAAGAGTGAATGCTTGCTTACCCTGAAATATGGATAGCGATACCAGCCATTGGTTACTTGGGATACAATGTACACCGTATCCGGTGATACTGTATACAGCTACTCTCTGAGCTTAATATAATCGTCGGCATAATTTCATGTGTGCAACGGCGGGTCATTGGCGCACAATTGTAGGTCATACTCTTAAAATCAGGATAACATTGAAGCTTTTTAAAGTCCTTATGTTGTCTATTAAGTTGATTTGTCTGTACATGGATCGATCATCCTCCTTTATTTTATATTGGTGAGTAATAATAATGGTTATTAGATGATGTATGAGATTAAGAGGAATAGAAAAGATAGCGGGAGTAGTTGTTTAGGTATATCAAATACACTAGTAGGCTACAGAGATTGGAAGTGGAAATAAAATGTTGACATACAAAGCACTTGACACTTTTGTTTTTGTCGTGAATTACTAAGCAACAGGTGGTAGTACCTCGTCACCAGGAGGGATGATACCAGGTGTACCAAATTGTTGGATACTGGCAATAGCACCCATGATGGCACACATGAAAATCGAGTGCAAAACCGTACGTCGGAAAATATAACCTTCCTTTCCTTGCATACCCAGGGTAGATACACCAGTAGTCAAATTTTGGGGTGAAATCATCTTTGATGTCACAGCACCACTTGAATTGGTGGATGCCATCAGCACAGCCGATAAACCAATTTGTCGAGCAGCGACTACTTGCAGATTGCCAAAGAGCGAATTGGCTGATGTATCACTACCGGACAAAAAGCATGCCAACCAACCAAGCCATGCTGATAGGAATGGGAATGCATTTCCCACAGACGATAAGGTAAGACCAATTGTGTACACCATACCTACGTGTAGGAGGATTTTGAGTTAGTGACTAGAGCAAAAAATAAAGTTTGGAAACAAGATATTCACCTGAATAGTTATAAAGGTAAGCAAGCGCCATAATGAATGACACAGTAAGGATAGGTAACCAAAGTTGTTTGACAGTGTCCCAGAGAGCCCTGGGGATAATCTTAGGCTTGGCACCATACAAAAGGACAATGCACGTAAAGGGAATGTTAGCAACCAAGATAGCGGTGCCTGTTGCAAGTGGTTGGAAATCCCAGGTTGCTGCATATCGTTCGCCATACAGTGTCAGCCACACACGATGATGGAGCTGGGGCCAAAATACATGTACTGCGCCATAACTAGGAACCTTGACAAAAGACCAACTTTATAAAAACGATCAGTTTCATGTGGTGTAATAGGATAACAATGAAAAACAAACTCACATGATAACCACAACAATGATGCTCACCCAGGGACTCCACGCAACAATTGATTCCAATATAGTAGGTTTGGCTAACTCGGTGATGGGTGATGGTGATACACCATCCACTTCCTTGTGACTGTTGACACTATCTTCACCACTGCTACCAGCAACAGCATCATGTGGATGATCATCCACGTATGTTACTTGTGTCTTATCACCCTTGGATCCTTCTTGGTTATCATCTTGCTGCTGTGGTTGATTTGGATCGGAAACTTTAGATTCTTCATCATTACCAGGTCGAGTGGGAGTATATGTGCATGCATATTCGGGACGATAAGGTGGTTTCCAGTATTGGAGAAAAACGACAAGTGCAATCATCGATACCAAACCGGCGATCAAATCGGGGAGCTCCGGTCCCACCCAATTGGCAAATATAGCCTAATAGCACAATGTCAATCACTACTTTTTTAATTCTGGCGCTTATCCATACCTGAATACCAGCAAAGGAAACACCAGCCACTACTGCTGCAGGCCAACATTCTATCAATCCTGCCCTGAATCCCGCAAAGAATGTAATAGCATACAGTGGCAGGAAGACACTGACAAATGGTAATTGACGACCCATCATAGCTGATAGGCTCATCACAGGTAATCCGGTAAGGTTGGCCAATGTGGTGACTGGAATACCAAGTGCGCCAAATGCAACAGGCGTTGTATCAAAAATAAGTGTATAAGTGAGTGCATCCACCTTGTCGAAACTATGAAAGGTAAAAGCGATATGCTTTTAGCTCAATATTCATGCATATGCATGCATCATATTGTGTATGTAAACGACTCACCCTAAGGAGGACATCAGGGCTGAACAAATAGCGCCAGGAGTGCCAAAACCGGCAACGCCTTTTTGGGAACAACATAACACAGCATCAAAATCGTGCTCATCCAAGACACCAATAGCAGTCCGCACTACTCACCTTCTAACAATGCACCAAATGCAAATCCAATAACAAGTAGCAAGACACGTTGATCTGCTGGAGTGTTGGTGACAATCCATCGCCGGAAAATATCAAAAGCACCGGAACGCACAGCAATGTTATACACAAACCTATATCATCACCATTCAATTACATTTCATCATCAACTTGCTTCATCTTCCTCTTACATTGCATTAACAACGATCCACATAATAGGCCAATTGGCAAAGACAATACCGTTGCCGATGGATTGGAAAGCTTGCTGTGCTGGCATATGAAATCCAAAGATAGCTATGAAAATACTGAAACAGTTCTTGGTATAAGCATTTTACACTGAACATGGCATACAGCAACACCAAGTTTTTTTTTCTCGTAGTACCAAACAATAAGACCGGATAATGATGAAAAATGTGCTGGCAGTCGAAATGCTCCAAGAAACAGCAATACAACAAGTAGCGGGATCACAGCAACAAAAAAGGATCCAACAAGTGTTCCTCGGATCGGTGCAAGCTCTTGTATAAAGAGACCATCATCATATGCCTCTTGGGGCACTGGAGGCACATTTGCCATAGACATGACGTATTAGATGTATTGGAATATAAAGAATAAAGGAAAAAAAGGTTGCCAACAATCGTCAGTCAAAAAGCAAAAGGGTTTGTGCTTTGTGTGAAGGAAAAAGAAGGGGAAGGATTCACAATGTAAGGTGCAGAGACTCTTTTATAATCATGCACAGATCTCAGGAGGCAAAAGTCAGGATCCGCACTACACACCAAACAAATGCAGGCTTCTACAAAGATAAACCTTGACCACATCGGCACAGCGCGTGTTTTTTCTTCCACTGATAAGCCCCCATGAGACATGCATGCATTCTATTCTATACCTGACACTGATGAGAAAATGAAAATTATGTCGGACCATACGATGATTTGTGCTTGATTCTCTTCCTCCCCGCATTTTTTCCCTTGTGATATGTGCCACATTGCACTCCAGGATGGGGTCTGTGGTTATACCACATTCCTTTACAGGGAAAGGCATCGATGTTTCCATCCACAAATGTCTCTATCTTTTACAGGAAAATATGTCAACTGATCCACGTAATACTCGATTACGGCAGCATGCATCAGCATACAAGATACATTCACAGCTTGTCAATGTGATAGTATTATAACATCTATTACGTGAGAAATGTAAAATCAACATGTGTTCCAAGCCAATAACCATCATGGCCTATAAGTCATGTGGTTCATGTTCTACTTTACACGTATTTCCATTTTCCCCCAGCCCACTCGGCGCCATTAGTCACCCAGGTACTGGGATGATCCCCAAAGAACGAAAACTTTGATGTTGTGTAGGGCCTGGGATCAAAATCCCCCATATAATGTTATGGCGGTACCTCGTACACACTCACACACACAACTTTGGCGTGTGAATGAACCATCCTTATTTCAATGGCCCTATGTATACCAGCATAATGGGTACTGATCCTTTATGCACGTGGCTGCTACAAGTCAACATCACATCATCCAGCACATGTATACAAGCACATGCATGTTGTAGTAACGATAAGCATCCCCCACTTGATGCTCAGATAAGGGAGAGTAAATTCCATATCACCAAAAAAGGATAATACACCAGAATGACCACGAATGGTGTAAAATAAAACAGCCAGCATCAAGATAAAATTATAAAACAGGGATCGTATTACGCTTCTTGGAAGTACTGGAAATCGTTATGGAAAAAAAAAGAAAAGGGGGGATTTTTTTCCTGTGCGTGAGAACTGCTCAGCTAAGCAGTGTGTGGTGATGATCTGTCAGAATGTACACCTGTCGATCCATTTTGGAATTGGGTTAACAAATATTGATGTGAACATTAGACTGCAGTTTTGTTTACGATGATGGCACGAGTATAAATTTTCCATCATCCACATAGGTACCTGGTCAAGATGAAGTCGACAAAGTGGGTGTGGGAGTGTTCGTTGCAAGGCGATGACATGACCTTGAAGTACTTTTGGACACGCACAACTCGATCCGCAGCTTCTAGCAACTTTTGTGCAACGTATCATTTATTTAATGTGCTTTGACATATAACGGCATACTAGCTTTGCCATTGTACATCAAGTGGTAGGATTGATCAACATGATACGTGTTTGCTCAAGCAACGTGTTATAGTACATGGATCAATGCATCAAGATTAAATTTACTTGGCAAGATCAAGTTGTAGGTCACTTTAAATAATATGTTGTGTAATCATAATAGCATGGGTGTTTGTGATAGATACAACTGGTGAACAAAGCATACCTTGCTATTTGTAGCACAAGGGAGAAACTATGAGATTAACAAGATATCATGTAATAATGAATTCGGTGTTCATTACTATTAAACATAATACATCTACTAAGAAATTTGAAGTCTTCTTTGTCTATCGCTTTTAAACCATTTCGCAAATGCATGTCCATGGAGATAGCAGCACGGACTTGTAGATATATACATGCATACATATTGGCACAAACACAATCAACATCTTTGTGAGGAGTGAATTGCTGCCTGGACTATATCCAGCTCTCCAATTCAACTATGAATGTTCTCCTCCTGCCAGATGAGGAAGGAGAAAGGAAGCAAATGCGATGTTTCTTTGTCGATCATCCCTGTTTCCCTTTGTCACGATTCTCGTTCCAGTCATATAGTTTCCCCAGGATGTAGAACAAAGAACGATGCTCGCGTTGATCCACTTTCTTTATCTTACTCACTCTTTATTTTATGCTGTGGAACTTGGATTCTTGTATCTTACTGAAATGACAAAATGATAATGTGCATTACTTTTATTTCTCCTAAAGGAGATTACACGCGGTCGTTGTCATGCATGTAAATCCAATTTCTTGGATGAAGGTACCAACATATTCCACCACCGCCTCTAATACCTCCTTTGACATGTCCCTACTACTGCTAAACTCGTGATGGTTTCCGATATGTATGCAGTCTATGTCACGCATATAAAAGAGCACGCATCGATAGCATGCTAATCACATCACTTGTATACATTAAACAATCAAGCTATGCCCCATCCTCGACCCGTCTTTTGTTACAACTGTGGATCGAGTAAGTTTGGATATTGTTGCTGGTAATTGTAAGCTCACCTGCATACTCGTTCATGTGGAAATCATCACTTTAGCCTCGCATAAACGAGAAGTATGCGTAAGTGTCAATTGTAATCATATCATCTGATCCACTGCAACTTTAACTCATTACTTTCTAAAATCAGCCCTAGTATGTATTGCACGGAATATGTACTATGCTTCCGACTTATACATGCGAATATAGTATCCTCAAGAAGCCTTGTCCATATTGACATGTCAAGAATACACACACACACTGCCAAACCAACAATGGTAGTCTCACATCTCCTTTCCCATGCACCCCTTAATGATCCGGCTGTTAATAACCCTACGCAATAATAAAGCACAGGCCTCCAATCCTCGGACCGGTGTGCATGCATCACATTACCCAGTACTCCCCTCCATGATATCTCCTACTTGCTAAGCAATTGTCGATCGCATCCACTTTTGGGTCAATGATACTCCTCTTTTAACATGTGGGATATGCTATCTATTTCAATGACTGTGCGTCAAAACTTTAATCATTATGATTTCAACTTGTCAAGAATAGGGAGGGGAAAAAGGAATCCTGTACATGTAAGATGAAACAATACGCTATGGGTTGTAGATTTATGCCAGCGGTGACGATTTATTATTACTGTTTTGACGCAACTGCTCCATAAAGCTAACCACTTGACCAAATTCTAAATCTGGCGGATCACTCTCCACAGCTGCAAGTAATGGTTCCAGCAAGGTATCGATTCGTTCCAATGGTAGGTTACAACATGCAGCAATCAATCGTTTACATTGTTGTTCTCGTTCACTCGTCTGTGTTTGTAGAGAATCGTACCGTACACTGAGATCTTCTTGTGATTTGCTCTGTGTATTGATTTGCCTTTGTAATATCCGGATGCGCTCTTCTAGCCACTGTTCTCGTGTTCTAGGATCATTGTCGTTGGGTTGAATTGAATTATCAGCTTCGTTTAATAAATCATCCGTGTTGTTATTGTCATCAAGACGTTGTTGTTGTTTCTCGTGTTCCTCCAATTTTCGCTGCGCTTCATTGAGTTGTAACGTTACTGCCCATAGTTTTTGTTGTGTCCTTTGCAATTCTTCATCCCTTTCTCGTAGTTGTGTGGTATAATCTTCATCCAATGCATCCACAAGTTTCTGAACAGCTAAAAAGTAGCATGTAAATATCAACCATCATCGATCCATATATAAATGCCAATTAATCCTTACTTGATACAATCTCCTTCCCTCGAGGATTAGGCGCATATGTCGTTTCTATCCTTGGCAGTGACTAGATCATTATATGTGTAAACATGGATGTCATACAATTTTATGTGTGTCCTTTTACCTGTGATGGTGATGGCGGTGATGATATTGCATCCATATGATTGAATTCAGCGAGCATATCAGCTAACTCTTTTGCACCTAATCGATTTGCAATGTTGAATGGTGTTTCTCCATTACTATCTTGCATATCGACGAGCGATTGGAGATTGGGGATACTGGCTGTACTGTTTTGTGATGAGGAGGAAGATGACGAGTTGGTGATAGGAGTAATGGTGATTGAAGGCGATGCTTTGACGGTATCGAAAAGGTGTTTCATATAATACAAGGCGACGTGTTGGTGTTTATCAATAGCAGATGCCACAACGGTGTGATGGAAAATGTTGCGTCGATAATAATCAGTAAGATGGATCGTGTCGTGTAGAATAGTCAACAATTTAGGAAAGCAATCAGTATCATAGCAATTGTTCATCATGACACTACGCATCAATGCTGTTTCGCCAGCATAATTGACACGTGCTGGATCGGCACCTCGTGCAATTAGTGCTTCAAGTGTTTGGATACGTGCAAGAGATGCTGCCCAATGTAAAGCCGTGTGACCCTGGTCATCAATGACAAGGTCGATATCAATATCAACAAGATCTGGGAATGTACTCGAGTCATCACCCAAAAATAAGGCCATTAACGCACTACGATCGTTTTCATGTGATATCCGGGGTCGTTTAGAAGGATGGGGTGAATCTGCTATACTGGATGTTGATGGCGAAGGTGGTGGAGAACGTTGTTGATGCTTCTGTTGTGATGATGATGATGTGTTGTTGTTGTTGCTATTACTACTTGTTGCATGTTGCTTCCCACTTCCTTTAAAGACTTCATCTTTCCTAGGAATATCCGTTTCGCAAGCTGGTGGTTGGAATTCCAAGAGTGTCTTCAACAGATGGTACACATCGTACCGTTCAGCAAGCTCTTTGCCAGTATCAAATGGGATCCTAAGCAACCATATATAAGTTGAGATGTACAATCGTGGTAGCCATGCACTTTACCATGTGCCTTGGTATTTGCCATAACCGCCCTGAATCTTTTCGTGTTCGCCAATCAGAATCTCGCGCTCAAGGATTTTAGTGCGTCGTCCTTTCTCAATGCCGGCGACCTTGAGTATTTGTGTTGCATTCATATATGAATCGCTTTGTCGTCGCATAATAGGGTGGCCTTGGATAAGGATTTCATAAACGGGAACACCAGAGTATGTTGCTCTGTATACACCGTCGTATGGATCAGATTGCATTAAATAAAGTGTATGTGAATATAAGAAAAAGGATAAGGAAGAAAAAGAGATAAAGGAGAGAAAGGAGAAATACTCGTGCCGGCACGCGTCTTGATAACGGAAATGAGAAATTGCAATTCCCCTTTGACGCGTTCAATCCGCGTCGTTGCTGTGGCATTGGCTATGAGTGGCTGAGTATAGATGCCATGTCGCATAATCACCACAGGTACACTTGCTCATAACCTACACACACACACACACACTCACATACACCTTTACTTTTACACAATCACAAGAATACTCTTTTTGATTTGATTAGAATAAACCTTTTACTTCCTGCATATGCAGCTCCTTATCGCCATCACTGAATAGAAATCTATAAATGTATTCTAGGATGACAATGCAATCGGATCACCCAAAAAGATTATATCATATGTCACCACTATCAGCTTATGTTGCAAGGTTGCAATCCAAGGAGAGTGGAGTGATATTGGTTGCGATACTTCAAGTATCGTGTGATATGGAGTAGGGTGCAATGGAAATCATCAGTGACTTACTGCCAGTGTCAACGTGCATCACAATAGTGTATCCGATCATCAGGATATCCCAATTGTTATTTGGACTAGCCGAGAGATGACATGTTTACAGATTAGAAGCATTTGCTACGCGCCACAGACGCTTCCAATGTATGCACATATGCAAGTGCTTAGTTTGTACAGCAGCTATGGTTACACATGATAATTGTCTTGCATGCTGCATGTGTGGCAACTTGAGATGAAAGTTACTACAGATGATCTCTCCCTGACACACTCACACATCAATATCAATACAATACTTATAATGGGGATAAAATATGAATTTAAAGAGTGAATGTATGGTCATCATCATATGATATGAAAAAGCAATGCCGTTTAGCACAAACAGGTGTGTATCATGTGTCACGTCCAAACACGAAACACATCCGATGTTGGCTCTTTGGTGAAACAATGCTCACTGTGATTCACTTTATATGTTATTCCTCAATATTCACCATACATATATACATATACAAACGCACGCTATAGGGGTTTATTGTGATATGGGGGGATATATGAAAGGCTTACAAAGGATGAAAGGTGTAGAATGTGATATTGGGTGATGATAATGGGTACATGAACCTTAAAGCAACTTGCCAATGAGCTTCGAAGCAAGATCACCGCCACCGGAAGAATGCTTGCTATCCTTGCCACCGCCGCCCAAAACTGAGCTGACCATACCACCAAGACCACCAGAGCTGCCACCACCACTGCTACCACCTTGAGCGGCAGCCAACAAGCTCATTACAGAGCCAAGACCACCACCACTGCTGCTACCACCACTGCTGCCACCTTGCTTTGATGCATACATCTTCATGGCCATCATGGCAGCTTGTTGGATAGCTTCTGACTTGCCAGATGAACCACTGCCACCACTGCCACCACCTTGCTTTGCGAAGAGCTTGGCAGCTTCACCCATAGCCATACCAAGCAAAGCGTTCATACCACCACTCTCACCATTGGAGCGATGCTTTTCCATAGCTTCAGCAGCAGCAGCAGCACCAATGTCACGGGGATTTTGGTTTTCTTCACCATCTTGATAGATACGTTGACGCGAGTTCTTTGCATGTTCCATTTCTTCATCATTGGTATCCAAATGATCATCCTTGTTCATAAGGTTTGACATGACAGAAGAGAATATACCATGTTCTTCTTCATCAGCACCAGCGTGTTGAGAAGCATATTGGGTCACGCTATTATGGGTATTACCCATAGTACCATAGGGATCAGATTGACCGCTACCACCTATAAAACGCGTACGTGTCATGATATTGGCTCATTGCATACAACCCATTTCGTCACATTACTACATACCTTGGTAGCTAGCGGCTTCACCGCCCTGATAGCTAGATGCTTCTCCGTAACCAGACATGATGTTGATGTGTGTGAGTGGAAAAAGTAAAAGAAAAGGGGAAAGAAAGTGTGGGTAATCGCTTGTTCGGCTTGGCTGCAGCTTTTAGTTGTTCGGCTTTTCAAATATAAAGGGTATGCATGTCTAATCGCCTACATAAATATATGTTACTACATCAAGCACACTCGTTATTTTCATGCGCCACTCACTACTCTTTATCCAAAATTTCATTTCCACATGTGTTTATTGTGTTGCCAATCCATGATTGATTTAACATTGTAAAAGTACAGACAGTGAACTCCACATGTAAAAAAAGGTGTCGGACAAAATGTATCCATACTAAAATGGGAGCGAGGCGTCTTGTGTAACTGATCCCTTTGTCGGCGACATTCTTTTAACAAAAAAGCCAAAGCAATGTGTGTGGTGGTACCCCTCCTTATAATCAGCCAATGGTATAATACCATTTACCCTCGTCTCATGCAGCAGCAACAATGACCAACAAATGCTGATCGCTACACACGTGCCCATTAACAAGGGACTTCTCATGACATGATCGAAATGTGATCAAGAAATAGGTGGCACAGTATATTATGTATTTAATTTATACAAGAGTACCGTCATTCATAGTACCGTCATCGTGAGAGTTGCCACTGTCATTTGGCTTGATCTCTAAAGTACCCGCCCAAAACCTTTATGCGCACAACAAGATGATCTCTGTCTTAAAAACGTAAACTCAGATGCTGGCCTTTATCTTTTTCTTCTTTCTTTATTCTCTTCCATTGACGTATGTCTTATATCAATTCTCTGAACCTACTTGGTACAGAGCCGTCTACCGACATTTCTGAGGAGACGCTCACTGAAGAGCTTTCTTTGTGGGCTAATGCTCAATTCACTTTCGACACTACTCCCGGATCGGCTCTACTTGACGATTTCACCAAGGATGTCAATAAGAATGAAGCTGATCTATTTGCTACTTTGACCGAACTTGGTAATGCACTTTATATTCGTTACGGTTTTCGTTTATAGCTATGCACCTACTTACGTTGTATCTATAGGTCAACAGCAGCAACAACAACAGCAGCAGCAGCAAACGACAACATCGAATGCTTATCTAGCACCTGCATCGTATCTTGTTCCCATGCAACAACAGCAACAACAATCGAGTAGTCAACAGCAGCAGCAACATCATGGACTTGCACGTATTGCACCTGCACCTACACCGATTGATTTGACATCGTCTTCATGGGCTAATGTACTTGCGCCCAACAAGTCAACCACGCCATTGACGAATAGAAAGCGCAAGCAAGCACCTAGTGAAACATCATCCCCGACGACACCATCGACAACGACATCGGACACTTTGGATGCTAAAGAAAAAGTGCTTGCAGAAGAAGATAAGCGTCGTCGTAATACAGCTGCATCAGCAAGATTCCGTATGAAGAAGAAGATGCGTGAACAAGCTTTGGAACAAACTGCCAAGGAAATGACGACCAAGGCTGAAGCACTTGAGAAACGAGTCAAGGAACTTGAGATGGAAGCCAAATGGCTACGTGCTCTCGTTGTTGAAAAAGATCCCAAACTCTTGGAACGTAATATGGCTGCTACTACTACCACGCCATCCACTTCTTCCTAACAGAGTTGTGAATCAATAATGTCAAGAAAAATATAGTCGACATTTCCAAGGCACCTTGCGTGATTGCCATTGTGCATTTTGATTGGTTCTTGCTTGAGTTTTTATCTACGCTCTTTAAGGCTGTGGTGGTGGTTGGTGATCGTCTAGTGTATACATATCGATATTGTTTTCTCAGGGTTCCACGATCAGTGTTATTATAAAGACATATCTTTGGATTTATTCTCTCTCTCCTTTGTTTCTTCTTCTTCCATCATTAAGTTTACGTCATTTGATACCAGCAGTGGTATATATATATATATATATAAAACGACAAATGAATGAATGAAGGAATGATCTTAATGATGGGACAACGTTGCCATGTCAACCGTAGATAGGGTAGTGATAGACAACAAGTGAAACATGATGGTTTGCTTAGCATGATCTGTTATTAAGATTTGCATGTGATTATTGATGAAATTCCCCCAACAAATACCCTGTTGCTGTTAATTGACAAAGATAAACATTTATGGCTGTAACAAAAAAAAAAGAGTTCTTTATATACCAAACGAACAAGTGTGTGTGTTTGTGTCTGGTGATGGGGGGTATACTAGGCTAAAGCTTGAATGGGTTGGGTAAAAAAAAAAAGGAACGATTGGGTAATTTTGGAGTAGCATGGTCACAGAGAAAAAGCTATCTACATGTGTGTTGTAAAAAGGGGAAAGCCGATTGGTGGAATCAACAGTGTTACCAGTCATTGGTTACAAATTCTCAAGTTGAAATGGGTGATGGTGTAAGAGGACGGCGACGTGAAGATGATGAAGACCTGGCTGTAGTGTTGGATCGTGAGGAAGCGGTGTCGGTACGGGTGCTACACCGATAGGGTGCTACGGTTCCTTGTGCGACATCATCGTTGTGAAGATCATCAATAAGATTGTTGAGTTTACGATTCCATTTTGACATCCAGTGCAACTCTGATTTAAGTCCTTCAATTTGAAGAGCTTGATGATTAATAAATTTTTTCGCTTCCAGAAGCTCATGGCTGAGATGGTCAGGTTGCTGTGCATTCATTTGTTCACGCATTTCGTACATGATGGTTGTCACATGGTTTCTGTAAACGTCAAATTGTGTTTGAAGTCGACGACACAACCCATTTTTGCGTTCTAAACATGTTGTTTGCTTTGCATAAGTTTGCTGCAACATATCCAAATCATGACGTGTGGTATCAAGTTGAGAATGGAGATGAGTGATTTCATCTGCACGTTGACGCAGCTCATCTTGTTGTTGAGCATAATTGTGTTCCAGCGTTTGATGTTTCTCATGCCACGCTTCTTGCTCCGCTTTATGATGTTGCTTCAGGTCCTGCATTTGAGTCTCGAGCGTTGCATTTTGCATGCAGCTGGTGCTGAGCTCGTCTCGTAATTCACTTATTTCGTTTTGCATTTGTGTATGTTGTTGCTGTTGCTGTTCCAGTTGATCATGACAAGACGCAAGTTCATGCTGTAGCCCCTGTATTTGTGTGTACAAGGAATCTATTGTCAGCTGATGTGCATTTTGTACATTCTTGAGTTCCTCCTCGCCATTTGATATTCTTGTATGTAATTCATCCATCGTGTGTTGTTGTTGTTGAATCTGTTGTTCAAATTGTTCAATGGTAGCTTGTTTATTGGAAATGGTTGCTGATAGCTCATCCTTTTCACGTAAAGATGTTTCATGTATCAATGCCATTTCTCCTTGAGCAGCTTCCAATTCCTTTTCAGCTTGGTCCACCCGTTTCTGCAGCTGAATCACCTTGGGTGACTTGTCAATGTTCTTTTCTAGTCGGGTCACCTGGTACAATGTACATGTGTATGAGTAATACATATATTGGGGGGATGATCATGTCGGGGAACAGCTTACCGTTTTTTGCAATTGAGCATTCTTGAGACGCATTTCTGCGAGTTCCTGATCCTTGTGAAGCAAAGTAGCTTGTGCAGTATCTTTCTCTGATGTAATAGTCTTCAAATTGTTCTCCATCTTTCGATTCTTGAGTTGCAAGGATTCAATTTCTTTCTGCATAGCAAGACGATACTTTTCAAACTGTGAAGCCATCTCACTCATTTGTCGTCGTGAACGTGCATCTTCGGTCTTATTGCTGCTGGTGGAAAGTGAAAGGCGAGTTTCGCTTGAAAGGCTACCAACGGAGTTTTCACTGCCAAGATACAAATCACCAGTGATATCCACTGAATATATAAAAAGAGGTGATGAGTGACATGTGCTACACAAAACACAACAACGTGGTGATAGTTGCGCGGAGATTGGGATATTGGATGTTATATACCTGGACCATCAGCACTAAAACGATTTGTATGATTGAGGAAACCATAACGCTTGTGGCGACCCAGTTCCTCTGCTGAAGGGATGTTGTATTCACCAGGGCCGGGAATGTAATCTTTAGTGGCTGTATATCATGCATGTAAAAAAGTGTGTGAGTGTCACATTGTTGTATCAATATATGCACTCTACATGAGTCGGGATCTCTTCCGGTTTCGTACCTTCAGGGAAACGTTTCGACTTTGCAAACATGAAATCTCAACACGTCAATGGTGATATGTAAATAAGGAAATAGAATAAACACACTTGTTCAAGTAGTGTGTGTTGAAAGAAAGAGATAGAGAATGAAAGAGAGATAGGAGAGGCGTTTGCGTATTAAGAAGAGCGCCAGGGAGTCAAGTGTTGTATCAAGAAACGTGAATCAAGTGATGGATGAACAAGAATGCCAGTTGTCGTCAAGATTGGTTGCTATATAAAGAGTCTTAACTATAGCGCGTTCCAATGTGTTGTGTATGTGTATGCGTTGGATTTGTGTGTGAGAGTGAGAAGAGAGTGAAAGAGAAGCAAGAAGAGAACACTAAAGACCGACAACTCCTTCAAAAATGGTTGACTGCATAGGAAACACAGGTGCTTTTTATTTGGCAACTAAGCGCGCTTATTGCAACAACTTTTGAGCATATTCGATAGCGAACGGTGCTACATACGGAAAAAGACACTTGTGATTAGCTGCACTGCTTCCTGGCATTACATCCATTTCTCCTCACTTAATCACTCGCTCCCTCCCTTTTCGATATCCTCCTTTGCCCATATTCACGAAACATCATCATAACACTTACCAGCACGGAGAGCAAGCACAACAGTGACAAAGTTGGTCACTGTACCGAGTGTACGCAAACGCAACATGGCCTTTTGTTCAGGCGTCAACTTGGGTTGCTGCATAAAATGTCGCATTGTTAGCCATCACAAAGTTCAGGTCAATTCATTGCGTCCCACATTGGTATAAAATACCCTTCCTAATCAAGTTTTCTATATACATACTTGTGGCATAAACATGGTGGATAAAGTCTCCAGGCAAAGGACGGTTTCCTATAGCTCTTGTTCAAGCCCAAAAAGTTTTGTCTCAGATAGGCTGTGACTTGATGACATCAGTATCCTAGCAACCGTGATAGACCCTTAATGGAATACGAGAAGGGTAATGTTGCATATTGCATACAAGTCAATCTCCCTGATTTTAACTCGTATCCCATCCCTGTTCTTCTCCTTGATGAAAAAAAAAAAGAAAAAGATGTATGCTGTCAAGGGTGCATTACACATCCCCCTGTTGCTCTCTCTCTCTCTCTCTCTTTTTCTTTCTTTAATGCATAGATTAGCAACAGTTGATGTAAATAATGTGTGTGAGAAATAAAAGACAATGTTTCTCGCATGTTCTCGCATGACACTTTACCGCAGCAAAGATGACATTTAAGGCATGGGAAAGAGTAGACATGATTCGCTCTCACGAGGATATATGCTGCGACATGATCACGCAGCAAGCCAACGACAAGCGGGAGTTAAACTTGGTTGAATCCCATTAAAGACGCCAATCTCGCAATCACTTCTTCCTCCTTTTTCCGAGCCCCTGCTGCAGATATCATGACTGTAAGTATATATCATTCACTATTATTCTCATCAGATCGACCAAGAAGCAATGGATGCATGCATTCAAGCAATGGATGGATGGATGGATGAAAAAGATTATTAAAAACGTATCAACAACACGCACATACACATATACACACACGCCCATGCACCACTATTTCAAGCCAATTGCCCCATGGCAACCTGATTATACTCTCTTTCTCCTCTGATCTCCTTGCTACTCTACTTGCGTTATTCCTTGTCTTGAATACATGCATTGCTTCCATTGGGTCGATCTCTATTTATTTTGACACGAATAACTCATATGGTCTTGTTATAATAGTTGGCTGTCGATCTTCTTAACCCTTCTGTTGAGCACGAGAAGCGCTCCCACAAGCTTAAGAGACTTGTACAAAGTCCCGACTCCTACTTTATGGATGTCAAGTGCCCTGGTAAGTTGAAAAAGGAGATGATTGGAATCAATATCATTGATATATTGTTGTTTAGGTTGCTTGAACATCAGCACTGTCTTCAGCCACGCCCAAACTGTTGTCCTTTGCTCGTCCTGTGGCACTGTTCTTTGCCAGCCCACCGGTGGTCGTGCACGTCTTACCGAAGGTAAATCTCCTGCAATAACAACAACAATGCATCATTGGGCTCATTCAATGCTTTATTATTAGGCTCCTCTTTCCGCAGAAAGCACAACTAAGAAGAAGGTCGACTAGTCATTTAGTGGTGGTTTTTCCTTTCTTCATAAAAAAATCTCATTGTGCTTGTATTCATCAAAATAATTGTGTTTGATTTGAATCGAAACGAATGGAATATGGGGGTTGTGTTTAAATGTGACACTTTTATGCTGCGACATGGATGGTTTCCCACACTATGCAATCTTGCTTAACATGGTGTTTATGAAAGAGATAAAGGAAAAGGGTGTGATGGATATGGTGTTCATTATGACATAGCTCATTATAACGCAAAAAGATAACAATGAAAGCTAATCCCCCATATATATTTCCTGGATGTGATCACACGGTTGACCATGGTCATTGCTGTTTTATTCAACGGGTTTCAATTGGTCACGTACAAGAATGCTAATGCATGATTTTAAAAGTATTAGCAAATGCTGCGGAAGGATATTCTGTTGACATGGAAACAGGCACAGACAATGACGCATTAATCTACAACATGCTTAAAAGAGAACTGGTTTCTAGGTTGTATGATAAAGTTTCATTAGCATAATTATAAGATCTGCTTAAACTAAAGAGAATAAAATACGTGAAGCTCATAATCATTATATAATCTCAATATGGGTAATCATTAAAGTAAAAATCTACTTCTACATCGTACGAGTACATATCAGTGATACAAGATCTAGATGCGGATTTTTTATTTTATTTTAGAAAGATAAGCGATATGCGCAACATAGAGTCGACTCTTAGTTTTTCTTGAATAGGATGACCGAATTGACGACTTGGTTTTGTGGATGCATTTCGAGCAAAGGTGCAAGTGTGGGTGGGATACCATCTTCATCAAGGGGTGGATACAATACAGTTCTTAATGCATGGGCACTACGCACCAAAAGAATGGCACCGGGTTTCATCTTTTGAGCAATACAGTCAAGGAAGGAAAGTTTGACATCTCCATTAGCACCCACTAGTGCGCCAAGAATAACAACATCAGCATCTTGATAGAACGGGTACTCTGTCGCATCTCCGCAAAAGAAATGCATCTTGTCTTGTAGTTGGAGACTGTGCACAAGCCGAGTGGAAATATGGATGGCTTCCTTGCAATAATCAATATTGGTCACGGGAAATTGACAATGACGAGCTAAAAGCATTGACGACAATGGGAGTGGTCCACTACCAACAAACACGACTCTATCAAGACATGCGTCTACTCCCAACAGACAATGCAATTCCATTTTCACCAGTTGTTCATAGTTGTCATAGTACACAAATTCTTGCAATATGGATGTAGGATTTCTTGCTTGCTTGGCATGTTCATGAGCTTTTCTTGCCAAATCCTGGGCCCATGTCTTCTCTAGTAGGTATTCACCTTTCGATGCCAGTGTACGAAGTGAAGGGAGTAAAGATTGAGTCAATGGATGGTTCATCACCGAATGCACAGTGCTTGTTGGATACACGCCAATACATAGGTTTACAAGTTGACCAAAGGTTCCATTCACCGCGTCACTTGGTGCCAATGAAGGCATGGATACGAGCAAGGAATGGATCTGTTGTAGTCGCTTGATGATTTGTAACGTAGTAACAGAAGCAACAGGAGACGATGACTTGTGATGCTTCATTAGAGTAGCAGTACCAGAAATAGATGTTGTGCATGTCATGATAGGATAATGAATCAAGAGAGAGAGAGAAAGAAAGAGAATAAAGATCAAATGCTTAAAAAATAATCCTTTTTATTATAGGGTTGAATGGGTAAGGTATTGTCTATTAGACAATCAAAATATTACATGCAGGTAGAGGGAGAGGGAGAGAGATAGTGTGTGAGAGTGAGATAATGTATAAACACCAGAAATTTTTCCAATGTAATGTGCAACCAGGATTAAGAGAACAATGTGTCACCGATCCTCGACGTGTTGATTCGTGATACTCCTCCTATCACGCTCACGTCGTTCCCGGAAACTTTTAGTACTTTGTTTCTTACGCAGTCCCTGTAACGAAATAGCGTATTCTTCACTTAGACTTGTGTTGCCAGCTTCACCACTTGCACGTACAACACCAAGACTACGTCGTTTCCATGTTGGTTTCTCATTTTCTTGTTGTTGTTGTATTCCCGTTGATGCTGTGGCAGCTGCTGCTCTTGCTGCAAGGTTACTTGTAGATGCGGATCGATTGGGACCTTTTGCAAGGGGATGTGGTACAACTGGAGATGAAAGTATATCCTGTTGATCTTGTTCGATGGCTGTGATCACGGGTAATTCTGCACCTTCAAATGCAGGCTTGACCCAGTCAGGTGGTTCACCGACAGTCATTCTAACGGGATCTTTGAATCCTTCATATTTTTCAAATACGGTATAGTCGAATGGAATAAACTTTTCTTGGATTAATCGTAGATCACGTTCACGTCGGGTATCATCAGCACGTTGTGTAAGTCGCTCAGCTGCTGCTTGTTGTTGTCGTCGTCGATGCGATACACTGCTCTCGCCTAATATAAGTTCTTCAAGATCAAATGTTGGATCAAAGTTGTTGCGTTCAGTCGATGGTTGAAATGGTGGAGTCAACGTTTTTGATTCAAGTCGATGCCATTCAACAGGTCGAAAGAAAGGATGACGAACGAGATTGGCCCATCCAACATCACCTTGGCCTAAACGTTTCATCGGATTCATTTCTAAAAACTGAATAGATTCTCCCCTTGTCAATCAATGATGCACGTGATCCAAAAAACAAAATGATGACTTACGCCTTGAATAACCGATAAACATTCAGCTGATACTGCTACATCATCTGGATAATGCACCACACCTCGTCGTACAGCAATCTTCAATTCATCATTGGTTTGGCATTCAAAGGGTCGCTATGGAATCCTTTGTGTGAGATGATCCGTTTACTGTATTCATGCATTTCATTCATTACCTTGTGATATATACATTCATAGAGTGTCACTCCCAAACTCCACCAATCGACTGCTTCATTATATCCACCACCACGATAAACTTCAGGGGCTAAATAAATAAAGAATCCACTGTGAGTGTTGATTACTCGGTATTGCCAATATCCAACTTTTACCCATATAGTAGCCTGTGCCTGAATTAGAAGTCAATGCCCTTCTGCCCGTAAGGTAGGTTGCAATGTTGAAATCGGTAATGTGCACATGTCCCTTGTCATCCAGCAGGATGTTTTGTGGTTTGATATCTCTGTAGTAAAGAATGAGAAACAAGATCACCATACACACACAACACACTTGCCTATGTACGACGAGTTTGCTATGTAAATATTTGATGCCCGCGGCTAATTCTGCAAACCAAAACCGTAGTACATCTTCGCCAAAGTGTTCTCTGGTGATATGATAATGTAGATCACCACCCAGCCTATACATGCATGCGATGAATAAAAACATGATCCTCTATCATTCAAATAACTATCACCTACATGAGATCGGTGACCATGTACATGTATTCATGGTCTTGAAACGCGAATCGAAGACGACAGAGAAAGGGATGATCGAGTTGTTCAAGGATGGTTCTTTCTCGAATGATATTACGAACGGCTTCCATCCGCATGCATTCTTCTTTACTGATATATTTCAATGCATATAATTGACGTGATTCGCGATGCTCGACGATCCGGACCTATAATAACTTGAAATCATTGGAATTAATCAAGTCTATAATATATACAACGGATCGATTGATCTCTGTTGCTTTGTTACCTTTCCAAATGCACCTCGACCCACAATTCGCATAAGTTTAAACTGGGATAAGTTCACTATTCAATAGGGTGTGTAAGTGTCAGTGTCATATTCTCTCTTTTGACATGTCGTTTCTAATGGGGTGCTCTAGTTACCTTTGTCATCACCGTCAGCTTGACCAGCACCGGCCGAGCCAAGAGCAGTTGCAATGAGGTCTGAAAGGAAACGAATTTTGAATGTCGGAAAAGATGAAGAAGAGACGCAGAAGCTGGTTCGTGGACTTTATGATTCTATGTTCGGCTGCTTAACTCAGATAGTTCCTCCTCCTCCACCTCCTCCTCCTCCACTCTCCTTGTTTACACTTGACTCAGCCCGCCATGCTCGCTCGCAGTACCCGATCATGCATTAGAACATGTGTTCGAATGTATACTACTCGTCAACCACCTACTGTGCTTGGTGTTCGTGAAGCTCCTATTATCGATCGTAGTGGTTGGTTTGAACGCAAGAAACAAAAACTGCGCGACTTGACAGACTATGAAAAGGCTTTTGCAGCACATGCAGCTGAACGTCGTCACTTGTAAGCCAAGTCATTCAAATCAAATCATTCATCATCTGATTATATCCATTAGAGTGGAAGAAGCAACCAAATCTTATTTCGCTGATGCACATGGTATGTATTATATTCATTGGTTTGACATCTTTTAACTGACAACAAAATGACCTTATAGAAATGCGACAACATGGAGGAAAGATGTATGTTGCTTCTGACAAGTTGATCAAGGCAGAGGTATAGTGGAAGTATAAAAAGGGAGCATGTCGGATCATTAATCTTATGCATATAGAAAGCAGGATACATGCCTGATTTTGAAGGCACTACTCTCCAAAAACAACCCATTCACACTACTGATCTCCTGGCTGGCAAGATTTCTTTAATGTCATTCGTTTATGCTAAATATGGCGAGGTAAATGGGTATTGGTTCTTATATGACTTGGCTTTATATTCATACTTTATATAACAGAGTCATGTCAATTCCTTTGTCGATCCATTCTTGAAGCACTTTGGCAACAACTCGGATGTGCAATTGGTCGAGGTATGATTTTATCAAGTCATCACATGATATTTGATACACTGATACAAGCATGGATAGGTTAATGTACAAGAGAATTTATTGAAACAATGGCTTCTGAGAGCATTTGTACCAAGCATTCGTAAAAACTTGCCCGAGGAGCGTCATGTAAGTGTGTTGATAGCGTCACTTGTGCAGTGGAACTCATCATGTGATCTAGGCAAATTATGTTTTATTATTACAAGACATTTCACGTGTTCGGAAAATGCTCGACATGTCGAATCAATACATTGGCTATGTGTTCTTGGTGGATGAACAATGCAGGGTGCGATGGACAGCTCATGGTGAAGCTACTCAAGAAGAAATAGGACACATGTTGGGAATGGCAGAACATTTGCAGAGCAAGATGAAAAAGATAGAACTTAAAAAGTAGTATATTCTAGAATGAAAAACTTATATATGTACAATCACTATTTGCCTTGGACAAGTTCCACTATTTGATTACGATACATTTCCTTGAGATCGGCAATGTCTTGTTTCAGTTCTTCTACTTGCTCAGTGCGTTCACCCAAAAGCTCCAATGATGCATGGTATCTAGATGGCATCGAATCAGATTCTTTGCTCTTCAATTCAACAATCGAATCATGATTACCTTTCTTCCAGTTCACGTAATTGCTTTTCCAATCCTTGCATTTTCTTGTTTTCTTTCCGACTAGGCGAGATATCATGTTAAGAGGACATCTATATTTTGTCTTGTAAACTTACAGATTCTCCATCTCAACCGTCAATTGGAGTACTTCTTCAGAGAGCTCGTCTAATAAATTCAAAAGCAGAGTGAGATTCTATACCCCAAATAAGAGAGTTAAACACATACCTCTTGATTGCGTAGTACTTTGTAACTGGGTTTGATAAAAGCTAAGCTGGTTCTCAAGATGTCGGACATTGGTATGCATAATGTTGCCAGAAGCTGGGTTGCTGCTAATGGCAGTAAGACCAGAATAGCTATTGGTATCAGTACTGGACCTTGGGCTCGCCACCGGACTACTTGACTAGAATTGCATTCATGAATAAAAAATAGATTGTAAAATAAATCCACCAACTTACAGCAGTGACCTTGTTGAAGGGTGATTCCGAAGGAGAACTCTCATATGAACTTTCTTCAGAATCAATTGCCTTGATGTTCTTTCGTATAGAGCTGGATCTCTCATGCTTATGCTTCTGCTCCCATTGTCGCTTTTCCTCTTGTAACCGCTCCTTCATCAATTTTTGATATCGCATTTTGATAGTATTCTCGAATTCCTCCTCTTTGGTTTTACGCTCTTCCATTGTCTGGCGAAGATATTCCAGTTCTTCTGATTGCTTGACATAGGTTGCACGTTCTGAATCGTGTTGCGCACGTTGTTTTTCGGCTTCGAGCTTCTTGTCCGCTAATTCATGTTCAATGCGTTCCACTTGCAACGTCTACAAAAAGTTGACATTGAGTATTGCATCATTCTACACTCTATTTTGATACTTACCATATCAGCTACTTGTTGCTCCAACTCAGTCAACTTGCTCTTGGCTTCATCCCTTTCACTCTCTGCATTCTGTAACCGTAAAATGATGCTAGGATATAGTGTCATGTTAATGCATATGGATTGCTTGACTAGGGAACAAAATACATACCTTTGTTCAGATTGATCTCGATTCTTGATGGCTATGGAATGTTGTGTTTGTAATGCTTCAATTTGCTGCAAGAGAGATGAAGTTGCTTCTGCTACTGTGCTGTCCACATCTTCAGTTTCAGCTTCAAGCTGTCGCACACGTTGTTGTAGTTCCTAGTCGAGCATTGTTAGTTGATCTTTCTTGTTGATGCATATTCATGTCTCACTCACAGATATCTCATTTCGCAAACTATCTTCTTGTTCACCAGCTTGAGATTGTGTAGTTTGTAACGCTTTTTGCAGTTCTCCAATCTTTGAATGACACCGGATAAGCGATCCATTGTTGTTGTTGATATAGAAGCAACCCATCCATTATTTACCTGATCTTTGGATCGTTGTTCTTGTTCATCTGCTTTCTTTTGTGCTTCTTGCAACTCTTCACGTAACTTGTTGGTGGTGTTGACTTCCTTTTCAAGAACAGCGGCATGGGCTTCTTTTGACTCTGCATGAATTCGATCTCGTTCCGCTTCCAAATTTTCCTTTGCTTCCTTGAGCTTGGCCTAAGATCCACGTGATGAATATTCCTTCCATCCCAAATGGAAATATTTTACCTCGAGTTTAGCTTTTTGATCCTTGAGTGCCATTGCATCCGTTTCCAGCTTGTTGATATGCTTTGTTTGTTGCTCAGTCATATCCGAAAGCATTTTGACAGTTTCTAACACCATATTCAATATGAATTATCCTTCCTCTTGGATACAATAACAATGATGTTACCTTGTGATCGCTTTTCAGTTTCTCCTGCCTTCATCAACTTTGCATTTGCCTCCACTAAATCTGCTGATATTTTTTCAATCTTCTTTTGCAACTCGGATAAGCTCTTTTCTTGTTCTTGTTTCTCAGCTCGTAATCGCTTAATGGCTGTTGTGTGCTTGAGCTCCGTCTTGGAAAGCTTTTCACCTAATCCCATCGCATGAGTCACGTGACATACTCTTCGTTCCTAATTCACCATCCTATACCTTCTTCCATCAATCCCTGGATTTGCTCATTTTTGCCCTTGAGTTGCTTTTGCAAATCTTCAATTGTGCTTTCAAGCTTCTTTACTGATCGTGCATCGCCCCCACCTCCAGCTGCAGCAACAGGTCGTGATGATAATTCCTTGATACGATCTTCATACCCTCTTTTTTCCTTTTCAGCTTGTTCTTGCAAATTGTGGATCTGATCATGAAGTTGTGCAATGTTTTGCATGGCTTGAAACAGCTGAGCTTCGCGTTGCTGTAGGATCGTATCTTTGTCGTTAGTCTTAATCTCGGGTATATCTACCGATTGGTTGCTGCTGTTAGTGGTCTGTTGTTGTTGTTGTTGTTGTTGCTCATCACTATCGTTTTGCTTGGTCGATTCCTCCATGATGTTTGATGGTGCTTCCATATCGACATGATCCTCCTTGGCATCCTTTTCCACATCATCCTCTTGATCCATTGTCGTTACTGGTTGCTCCTCCTCTCTTTCTTTTTCAGGGATCTCTTCAGATCCTTTCTGCTCTTCATTTCTGGGTTGATCATCATTGGGTTCCTCGTGCTCTTCCAGCTTGACAGTTTCATCCTTTGCAGCATCACTCTTCTCAGGTGTAGTCGTGGATGCAGTATCCTCTTTTTGTGTCGTGGATACCTCTTTATCATCCAATGCTTTGTCGTCCTCATTGGTTGTCTCTGATGCTACTACTGGTTTCTTGGCATCGGGTTCAGTTATGCTGGTACTTTCAATCGGTGTTTGTGGTAGAGATGTATCATTGTTGATCTTTTTCATATCAGGTGACCGAGGTTTATCATTGACAGCTGCAGCAAGTCGTGATGCCAAATCGCTGGAACGTTCTGGCGGTTTCTTTGGCTCGTATGGGTTGATTGATGGGGATGATGGTGCTGGTGGTGTTTGAGAAGGTGATGGTGTATTGGCATGACTATTCTGCTTGTTCTTTTTGGGACGTTGCACTGTCGTTACCATGCCACTGATTGGATCCACATAGGTTTCTGTCTCTGTATCTTTACCATCCTGTGTTTGATCTTTGTATCTATGCATTTAGTTACATGTTGTATACTCCTTTTCTTGTTCATATCTACCTCGTCGTAGTGTTTGTTGTTGTTGCTGCTGTTGTTGTTGTTGTGCTTGTTCATTGTTTTGTTGTTCGAGTAAAGAGTCAAATGTGGTTTCAACATTGGAGATGGCCTGTTTCAAAAGACCACCCCATCGTGTAGAGTCGCTGGATCCGAAAAAGCTCATTGATGTTGACGAATGGGCGAGCGTCCCAGTCCAAAAGGGTGACAGAAGTATATAACGCCTAATGTGAGGAGAGTGAAAGTGGGGTACACCGTAAACTGAGGAGAAGGAGTATCAAGTGCTGAGGAAGTGTTGCATACAAGAATAAGAGCAGCGGAGCAAGACAACACGACACCCGAGTTAAAAAAAGCTTGAGCCTGCTGCTGCCCTTACCATTGCTGCTGGTGATGATGCTGGACCAAGGATGGTAATCCTGATTTGGTAATGACAGTGCGTGTACTACACAAAACATCAAAAGCACATCCAAACACACATGCATGATATTTTCATGAATCTCCCCTTTCAACCAGCAAAGTCAATGATATTCTACGTAAATAAATTTCCTTGTCAAGGAATGATATACAATATACCAAAACAGTCATCATGTGTGCTCATCATAAATGAATAAACAGTTGTAGTATACTGTTGTTGGTGAATGTTCATAACATTGAAGCTGCATGAAATGTTGCCAGCAATTTATATTGGTAACCCAACAACAATCAATCATGGTCATCTTTGTTCACTAAATGCGTAATTATCGTTGAGCAACAGAGCTCTTTTTCTCCAACTGCCGCACATGATCCAACCGATCAACGAGAATAAAGCAAAAGGTGTATAAAGGGCCATTGGAGTACTCATCACCTATGAACCGACGTTCTAATGAAAGGCTATTCACTATGAGGTGTATAGAAATATTTATAACCAGCAGTATCATAGGAATATATCATATATCATTTCAATGGCAAAGACACACATTGACTACATTATATAGCTGAATGCTGAGATATGTCAAGTATATATGCACATCAACAGTTCTGAAGGCAAACTATCTGAAATGAGACACCTATCAGCATAATCAAACTTTATGACACATGAGCATTTATTGTAACAATGTCAATTATATCAAAGCAAGTTTACATAGAGAAGCGAGCAGATGAACATTAATGCATAAATTCCACCACTAAAATCGCCTTTTCAATTGCTGGCTTGAGAAAGTGGGATGATGATTTAACGGAACAGTAGTTTCCAATTATGACAAAGCTCTTTATTCTTTGATACACGAGCAATGCAACATGAGCAGTGATTAGAAATATACGTCTAGAGCACGTGTAATGTAAAGATGCCACACTTTGTTCAGGTCCAGCAGTGACATTTCATTGGCTTGTAATATTACTAAGATGACAAGGCGGGGATCTATGGTCCCTCTTCCCTAAATGTATGCAACGGACCGACGAGGAGGTAAAAGAGGGATGATTCCCTCCATGTCTCCTTGAAGGTTTAATGGTTTTATTTTATATTCAAAAATGAATGATAACGCAAGCGTCAATTTCTACATGTATGATGCTAAGGATGGTCTCGATGGGTCGTTTCCATTTTAAGCTATCGCGATAATAGATAAAGAAAACAGTGCCTTTCATATAAAATACAATGCCATCCTTTGATTCAATATATGTTTTATGTAGAGAATGAAACATGGATTCTAATAGATATTATCTAGAGTAGTAACCAAATGATTATTCAACCTCTTGGCTCGTTTGTTGTCTGAATATGAAATAGCTGCGACCACGGATCCTGAACCAATCGTACGTGATTTCTTTTTTGGAGAGCGAGAGCGCTGGTAAAGTCACTTGTGTGTGTGCGTTCCGGCTCAGCAGCAAGCTCGACTTCTTTAACTACTCTCTGAATCTGTACGTATTTCATTTTTATTTCATTTCGATTGATTGTGCGCGTGAGAAAGAGAAAATACATTTAGAACCAGCAGATGGATAAGATCAACGGCATGGGACACTGGTGATCCAGGGGGAACAAGTGTGGATGAGATATTCGGTTAGAGACACGATGCATGCTGTTGGTTAGAACATCTTGTGTTTCTGGTCCTTTTACTCTATTGCAATAACCCATCGCCTAAATACCCGAGAAGAGAGAGAGCACAACACGAGTGAATGAGCACTTTATGACAACGAGATCGCTGACATTTTATTTTTTTTCTTCTCTTTTATGTTCAGCCTATGGCAGATACGGCCGACTTTGACGTCAACTCGATCATAGAACGACTTCTCGAAGGTAAAAAAGCACAAGCATTATGATCGTTTTACATGATCACTTATTTACATCCTGTATTGTAGTGCGAGGTAGTCGGCCTGGCAAACAGGTTCAATTAAGCGAGGATGAGATCAAGTTTCTTTGCAGTCGTGCACGCGAGATTTTCATGTCCCAGCCCATCCTTTTGGATCTAGAAGCACCCATCAAGATTTGCGGTAAATACCATGCATGGAATGGTTGTTATCATCTCCAATCTTATTCTCTTTTTATTGTCTAGGTGATATACACGGCCAGTATTATGATTTGTTGCGTTTATTCGAGTATGGTGGTTTCCCACCCGAGGCCAATTATCTGTTTCTCGGAGACTACGTTGACAGAGGAAAGCAATCCTTGGAGACTATTTGTCTTTTGCTCGCTTACAAGATCAAATACCCTGAAAACTTTTTTATCCTGAGAGGCAATCATGAATGTGCAAGCATCAACCGTATATATGGTTTCTACGATGAATGTAAGTATAACGAGGATGGGAGAATAGGGGTGTATATGGTTTGCTAACTAGAACGGATTTTCTCTTAGGCAAGCGACGATACAACATCAAGCTCTGGAAAACCTTTACCGATTGTTTCAACTGTCTCCCCATCGCTGCTATTATCGATGAAAAGATCTTCTGTATGCATGGTGGTTTATCCCCTGATTTACAAAGCATGGAACAAATCCGACGCGTTATGCGACCTACCGATGTGCCAGACACAGGTAATAATTATTTTACTAATGGATTGATCATGATGCTAATATAAATAATTTTAGGCTTGTTGTGTGATTTGCTTTGGTCAGATCCAGAGAAGGATGTTCAAGGTTGGAGCGAGAATGATCGTGGTGTCTCGTTCACATTTGGCCCTGATATTGTCACACGATTCCTGCAAAAGCATGATCTCGATCTCGTTTGCCGTGCGCATCAGGTACAGCGTGCTTTGTTTGATTGCTTTGTGTTACATGGAAATAACCTATTGATCATTGATAGGTTGTCGAGGATGGTTATGAATTCTTTGCAAAACGCCAACTGGTAACGCTCTTCTCTGCACCCAACTACTGTGGTGAATTCGATAACGCAGGTGCCATGATGAGTGTGGATGAGACTTTGATGTGCTCTTTCCAGGTATGTTTTACTATGGGGTTGACAACCATTGTATTTAACAATGTGAATTATATAGATTTTGAAGCCTGCTGAAAAGAAATCCAAGTATGCGTATGCTGGTGCAGGTGCAGGAGGACGACCTAATGCTGGCCAACGAGGAAAGAAGAAAAAGGATACAGCATAATGATGGAAAAGGGATCAATGGGTAAAAAAAGAACAACAGCAAGAGCAATCCTAGCTTGTCCTATTTCTCCCCTGCATTCTCATTTACTCCACACACACAAGGCATTATTTCTTTTTCTTTATCTCTCTCTCTCTCTCTTCGTTTGTAACGGCGCATAGCAGCAGCTTTCATTTCTCTCCTATCCCTCCCCCTCTCAAAGTTCATACTGAATCCTCAAATATACTTTCTTATTGTCTTTCATTCAAAGTCACTGCTACATATTCCCTATAGAGATATTGCATGTGGAATGCTTAGTATATGATATTCGGTGTTGCCAATGGTCCTGTATTATCGGGATGGATAATAAAAGAAATGTTTATTATGTTCTCAATGTGATTGCTAGCATATATCACATATTCGGGTTTCGTAACATTCAAAGATTTGTATGCATTAATAGCCAAGATACTTTATGGATGCATCTATGGAATGAAGGGAAATGAAAGATGAGTTGATATTCCGAAGTGTGGCAAATATGGACCGCCATGCTGGGGTGGGTGTGTTGTGATAGAAAGCATTTCCTTTTCCACAGTACTTGTAAACAATTATGTCTTCCAGTGTTGGCGCCAACTGTACCGAACTCAAGCAAAAATATGACAACTGCTTCAACAAGTGGTATTCTGAAAAGTTTCTCAAGGGTGACACTACACCTGAATGCGAAGAATTGTTCAAGGATTATAGAGCTTGTGTCATGGTAAGCCATACATGGACACTGATTTCCCGATTGCCATCTCACTTTACGACCTCGTTTCCAGGCAACATTGAAAGAAAAGGGTATCGACAAGTTGCTTGACGAATCTCGCAAAGAAGCGCCTTTTCCTTCGACATCCTTCCAGGACAATGAAAAGAAATCGTCTTAATCCCACATATCGATCGGTATCGCTCGCCACGTGATTGATCGATCTCTTACACATACCATTTACACGCCTTGTAAATCCAGACCATGTATATATAGATGAAGCATTGGAATAAGTACTTGTTTACTACATCATGCACAATGGATATTTGACAACATTTTGGGTGTGGAAGGGGGAGCTTTAAGAAGATCAGCACAGCAATGCATTACCTTAAAGAATGGATCATCATCTTCAATGTATCAACTCATTGTGAATAAGGATGGAGGAGTTTTTAATGCGACAATGAGCACAATGTATCATTGCATCTTCTTTGCAGTAGATAGTTTTACTTCAAAACATCATTCGAACATCCCAATGCTTTCAACATACACTTCTTGCATCCCAATGTACTACTCTCGCCTGCTTTAATCACATTTCGCTCAATGTTCATCCATTATTATTCATTCTTCAATACCAAGGACCTCTTTATCAATCAAGTTATAGCAAACATTCTTCTATGAAAAAATGAGGATCTATGAGTCGATTATTATTCACACAAGCGTGGGATGATTGGTGGTTGTCAAAGAAAGACGATGGGGATGGCGTCATTCATCTGGATGAGCCACTTATGCATCTGGCCACCACTCTATCATCAATGATAACGAATATGATGAATCAACAATGAATCCACTTGTATTGAAGACACAAGTCTCTAGAAGCTCTCTTGCTATGAGATGACTTGAGCAATCTATGCTTGACTTGCTACTGTTGTGAGTTATATGGCTACACAGATGAGAAGGTGGTCTGGACACCGGGAGTAATCAACACAGGTTTTCCTTTGTGTCCTCGTAGTACTCGCCACAGCAACACAAACACAAATCTCGCGGTGGCACAGTACTGGATTTGGCAATCACTCTTCTTGAAAACCGAATTTGGCGAGTCAAACAAAAACGATACGCTTGAGCATGTGTCTTTGGTGTCGCAGCATTGTATTATCTACACGTTTCAAAAGACTAGATGCATCATCTATTTTTTTATTCGTACACAGCGTCATTATTGAACAATAAATCAACTTTGTTATTACATACTGCTGCTCATGATGACGATGGGACACTCATGATATGAATAGCCATGTCACGTTTGCAATCAGCGACACTGAAGGTCACGATGGATTATCCAACCCCCCACACACATATATACACGTCATGCAAGATGCATCATGTCAGCTGCTCGTTGTCATTGTCTCAGTGTTTAAAAATAATAATATAGACATTGCGTATTGCATCAGTAGTAGCAACAACACCGCACGGTCCCCAGGCAATAACAGTAATAATGTTACCAGGGGCAAGCAATAAATGGACCTGTGTATATTAGTGAAATGAGTTATACACACGCACACACACTTAGGAAGTACTGAGGAGGAGTTGTTGGTTGAATGCTCAAGTCGTGTGATCCTATTGATCCGCATATCATAACAAAAGTCTTCTTCCACTTCCATGCTGTCGATTGTTTGATTATAGTAAAAGCGGCGCGTTCGGAAATGGAAACCTTCGAGCATATCCCCATAACCACATTACTGGTTTCCCACACCCATGCACTTGGTATAGGAGTATATGATCACACCTATGCTTTCCATAGTAGCCATATTACTTTTTCATTATGGATTGCTATTGCTGCGCAATGAAGAATGATGGCTTGTAGCTGATTTTGATCCAAAACAAGTGAAAGACACATGTGTCATGATCGTCGTTGTTGTAGATCAAGTCCGCGAAAGTAGCAACTCCTCTATCGCACTTTGTTCCCCCCCACCACGTACTCGGAAGTTGACATGATGTTACATATGATGTGGGTGTGTGCGGGATCTCGCTTTTGTACAAGTGCCATCTTGCACGCGCGAAGTAACCCCAAAACCCGGACGAGTTATTTTCACAAGCAACCAAGAGCACACCATAGCTAGTGGATAAATTTTCATTGTCTTGATGGTTATTAAGGAGCTACAGCCCATTGTCCCCAAATCAATTCATTGGCTATTGATACTCCCCTAATCAGCGGATCAGCATGTGTGATCAGATTCACATAAATGCAAGGTGCAAAACGGACCATGTTGAACGGCCAATATTTTCTAGAAAGAGAATGCTTGTGTCACCTCATGTGGGCAAGATAAATTCGATCCAACAAGACGTTGGATAGAGATTTTGGGGGGGAGAAACGTTTTTTGATTTGTGTCACGTATATCTCTCACTACACAAAATTCTTTTTTTTTTTTTTACTTTCCTTTCACCCGACCGAGTCGCCGCTTTGCTATTGTGGCGTGAGTCACATCTGTGCAATGCAATGCATGATATGCGTGGTAATAAAATGATGAGACAATTATAAATCCATAATCAAAAAGCTAATAAATGGTCTCATGGGTCCATCGCGCGATAGTAATGTTTATCGATGCTAAATTTAACTTTCTGCATGTCCCCAGATTTTGCTCACTTTATGATTCAACGCTGGTGCCATTCATTTGGATGTCAATGATCGGCTCGGGGGAATGGCGGTCGCATTGTTTTCTGTGCTGATTGTGAAAAAAAGAAGCCTAAACAATGCAGAAAAAGAGAAACATAATCATTCACACACGTTGGGTACCCATCCAGGGAGGATAGTAAGAATCCCATCCCCATTACGCGCGAAACTACAAAATTATAGACAAACGATATTGTGGTACCCGATAGTGAGAAAAGACGGGGGTTGTTGTTTCTTTACAAATAAACAAGATAGTACATAAAACTTATACTAGAAAAGAGAAGGGGTAGAATGTGTGTCATGTAGTAATAATGTACATTGGGATGGGATGATGGGGAAAGAAAAAACTATAGGCATATATGTATGGCTGCGCAATTGCTTGGCTTATTTGGAGAGAAAAAAAAAGAGAGAGATATGATGCAGATGCAAATGCTAATAATGTGACAAAGGGGGTTGTGTGTTATGTTGGCATAAAGAATTGCTTACAATTTCTTCCTTGAGCTCCTTTTGGCACTACCACGAGAACGATGTCCAGCACTTGCACAAGTAATGGTATTGTTATCATTATCATCAGGTCGTTGATGTCGATTCAATGCATCTTGGCGTGCAAATGCCTTGTTACAGATATGGCATACATATGGCTTGATGCCATAATGCAGCTTTGTGTGACGATTTCGATCGTGTTGTCGCGCGAAACGCTTGGGACAAAGATCACAAGCAAAAGGTCGCTCAAGAGTGTGAGTGCGTCGATGAGATTTGAGATTATAAGGACGGGTAAAGGTCTTGTCGCAACCCGGGAAATCACAACGGAACGGGGTTGCTGAACGAGTTTGCTGAGACGATGAAGAATGATGTCGTGTACTGTTATTGCCCTCTGATGATTGAGCTCTTATCCGCTTTGTTGGTGCTAGATTAAGATTGAGTAGATTAGGTGCGTAGGGTAAATCATGCACGGTCCGACGCCTTGTGCTGCGAGTGGTGCCGTTTTTCTTTTTACTCTTGTTGTTGCGCTTGTCTTTAATCACTTTCAGTGTCATTTCTTCCTTGGTTGTTGATGGTTCATTTTCAGTTGTTGTAGTTGTAGTTCCCATTATTGTTGACACTTGTGCAGGTGGTGGTGATTGCGAAGTGGGTGCTGTTGAAACTGACGAAGATGATGATGATGGAGGAATAGTAGAAGCGTTTTGTGGTGCTATAGCAAGCAACAATTGCTCCATATCGTGTTGCATCAATGGTGGTGACATGCTGTTATGACAAGATTCATGTGCGCTCATAGGAGATAATGTCAACTCTGCAGGTGAAAATGGTGGTGTTGGTTGCTGATGAGCAGGTGAAGGTGCAGGTTGTAAATGTGATTGTTGTGGATGTGATTGATTGTACTGTGAAAGTAGTTGAGAAGGCATTTCCCACATGTCCAAGTAAGCCATTTCTTGATTGCTTGGAGCAGGGTAGTACTGATCGAACATGCTGGTGTCGAATGGCTTTTGATGCAACTCAGAGAATGATAAATCGATTGATGCATCAAAATGCATGTCGAAAACATTATTGTACTGATCCATATTTTGTGTGTCGAAGAAAGTGGAGAAAGAAGAAAAAGACAAGGATAGATCAAGTGGTCTGAGTAGCATTATATATATAACAGACAAGATCATATTTGTCACACTTTGCAGAGAGGGGTGAAAGTGTGTATGTGAGTGAGTGTCTCACTCTCTTCACATGACACCAGTCTAAATACACTTTGATCCGCTAGTCAAGCACAAGGATCTTTTGAATGTTACACACTCATCTCAGCAAAACACTTTGTCGAGCGAGCTCGCGGAAATGAATGAGGACTCCGCGCATAGCAACATATCCGGGGGCGATCGGCCACAGCAACCCATTACCTAAAGTGTCCTTTGCTTCACCCAAAGTACTGAAAAGGCAATTTCCTCTTTTACTCACTTTTTATCCACCCCCAACTTTCTATTTGATGCTGCGTGATTCAGTTGCTCTTGTTCCTGCATTATTGCGCAGCAATCTTTCCTCTCTCCCTTTGGTAAAATGAGTCAAAACCTGATGTGTATGGCCCTGGGATCGGATATTACCTTCACAAGACCGCACCTCTTTGTTCGTACTTTACAGAACCTGTTTCTCGTTCCTGATCGACAAAAAGGGGTCTCTTCTATTGATCTGATTTACTTTAAAGTCTATGCTCTGTGTTGTTTGATTCTCGAACACATGTGGATACATCATGGCATCATCAACAAGATGTGTGTGCGTAACATGTGCACAAACTATTTACTTCAAAAAACGCTGCGCATAATTAAACACGATTATTCTATCATGGCCATCATCATTGCCATGCAAACGCTAAAACCCATTTTCATTATCATTTGCCACTCTGTTCACTGCCTTTTTTGTGTGCTTGTTTCTATGGCAACCATTTCTTGGTAGTACACTCTATACGATCTCTTTTGCCTATTTGCTGGATCATGAATCCTGTCTCCATTTGCCAAAAATAGAGTTATGCATGGCATTCAAACTTGTACTACACGGGCCCCAATCTCATCTCTTGCAGTAGTAATGATCATCATTACCGTGGTAACGAGTCAATGGCAACAGCTTAGTTTAATCTTGTTATAGGCGGGATAAAGGGGTGTGTGTAATAATTCTTCTCCCTGCTATTTCATCATCACAAGAATGCATAGCTAACTAATCTAGCAAAAGCTGGTGAAGTCTACCACTGGCATTGGCAGAAAGCAATTCATCGCAACCACCAATGTGTTGTTCCTTGATATAAATGTTGGGAACGGTTCTTTGACCAGAGCGGGTCAACAAGTAGGCCTGGATGGCACCGCCATTTGCTATACGACCGAATTAGCAAGTGTGTCTCATTGAATACCACAAATATGTATACCCCAACCACCACACCCATGCACACTACGCCAACACGTGTTTCCATTCCATTCAAATACACTGAAACTTACAGTCTTCATCAAGCTCAATAACAAAGAATTCTACACCCAACGACTTTAAGAGTGCCTTGGCACGTTGGCAGTAAGCTGGTGAAACGCATCCCAAAAATATAACAATTAGCTCATTGACTTTGACCCATCTGTTGAATGAACTTACGGCAATAGCTCTTGGAGAAAACAGCGACCTTGTTGTTCTTGATAATTTCTTCGACAAGTTGTTCAACGTTGACCATAGTAAAGTACTGGAGGGGAAAAACAAGCAAGTTGGGGAGAGTGTATTCTGTGACAAATATGAAAAAAGCGGCGCTCAACGCGTGACGTATAGTTCCCATCATCATGATCCGCACTCTAGGACGGCATAATTGAAATTTCATCCAATAAAATACAAGCACACTTTATGGTTGATGACAAATACACACAATATTAATAATACAAAGTAAACAAGTCAAGTGATGTTATTGTTGATTGGAAGAATAGTCATTGGAATTATTAAGCAAGTTGGTATTCATTAAGGATTGGATGGCCATCGTGGCACCTGGTTGTTGTTGTTGTTGTTGTTGTTGCTGGGCAACAGTAGCGGCATTGGCTGCTTGCTGTAATAATTGTGAAGGTAATGGCGTCATAGCTGGTGTCGCAGAGGATGGAGTGATATTGATACCGCCACTGCCAGTGCCGTTTAACGCCACATCTGTGGGTTGATCATCAGGTATGACAATGATACCTACAAATTGTATATTGTTAGAAGAAAAAGTTGGGGGTGAATAAAGTGTACAACATATTTACCATCACCACGATGTCGTTTATTGGAATCATGGTCGCTTGAATGTGGCTCAGCCTCGCGCTTGGTACCCTGTATTCTAGCTGTTGTGGCAGTTGTGTCGGAAACCTTATCCTGATCAGATTGTGGTGGCGCAGTGCCAAGGACATTTTTGGAATCGTTGGTCGTGATGTGTTGTTGTCTTGTGCTTGTTGCTGAAGATGACTTGGCACGCATTTTCACCTTGTATGCACTGTTGGTGCGACTCAGTTCTCCCGTGGTCATCCATCCTTCTGGCCAACATGCAACGAGCTAAGCATTGTAACCTTCCCTTTAGGTCTCTCTTTCTTTTTACACCCAGAATTTCCCATTACATACCCTTTGATGCATCTTTTTCCGTGCGCTAACTTCATTTACCGGTTCTTCTTTAATGTAATGTCTATGACAAACAATAAATATAGGCATTATGGTATATTCACATTCTTCATACTTACGCAACATCATTGTTGATTGCAATGATTGCCTGATCAATCTTGAGGATATTATAAAGTTTCTGTCGCAGTTCTTCATTCCATTTAAACTTTGGTAGGAACGCAGGATCATCCGTAGTCGTGGTTGAATCCCCTCCTTCTGTACAAGAACGATTAGTCAGATATACCCAGATCTCATTCTCCTGCCATTCATGGACATGACATGTAATACTTACTTGCTTTGGCAGCGAGTAGAGATGCCACCTTTTCACTGTGTTGTCGATTCTGCTCCGGCATAAGCTTCTTCACTTCAGTTTCCAATTCATCAATCATGGTTTCGAGTTCCTTTTTCAAATCCTCTACACGTTCAGGACCCGTCTTGGTGGTGAGGAATTTCTATGAAAAGAATAGAATCATATTCAGTACCAAATATCTCACATGTTCCAAGTACACTTACCGTCAAAGTAAATCGATTGTATGGGAGGATATTCATCAAATGCGTTATCAAGTTGTTGTCAAGCATGTTCTTTTCTCGGTACATGAGTCTGCCGATATTCAATGTCGTGGGTCGTAGGTTGGGTGGAAACTTGGCCTTGTATTCAAAGTTCTCTGCAAGTCACGTGTCAGTGTTAGTGTATATTCGTATGGAACCATCCAAGCAATTATATTTACCATGAACAGCATCCTGCTTAAGCTTTTCCAATAAGGCATGAATCTCTGGACTTAATGGGCGCTATAATATATTGAATAACTAAGGTTAGCCATTGATCACTTTATAAGTCACATGATCAATCCTTACAGTCTCTGAGGATGCCACTTTTTTCTTGGGTGTTGTTGTCTCTGATGAGGATGATTTGGTCGGTTTCACGGATTTCTTATCGGCAGAAGTGGATGATGATGATGCAGCTGCTGTTGCTGAAGATGTCGATGATGACTTTTTCGGTTGTTCTTTATCAGAAGTAGCTGTTGATGTAGATGATACGGGTTGGGATGATTTTTGAGAAGATGTAGCAGTAATCGCTGATGACGATGCCGTGGTTGTATTTGTTTTCTTGGCAGTGGTATTGGTAGCTTTTTCCTTATCCTTCTTCATAACATTTGTTTTATCCTTGGTTTGCTTGGTCGTTGTTGATTTCTTTTTAGTTGTTAAAGATGATGTCGTTTTGGTCTTGTCGCGTTTGGTTGTGAGCCTAATAAAAGTTTGTATGAGTTAAATCAAGTCTTGTAATTGATACAATATCAATACGCACTGATCATTGCCATCCAAGGTACCGTGATACACGAACCAGCCGTCATATTCTGGATGTGAACTGGTTTGTGGATCTTCAAAGAGCAAATCACTGTCATCGATAAATGGATCATCAAAGTCGTATTCCTCGCCTGCCGTACGCTTGGATTTATCGGCCTAGATTCATAGTTAGTGGGTCAACCCGTCAACTCTGGCTTTGAGTTACCATTACCGATGGATCATCGTCACCTTCCGAAGCATTGTCGTCAACATCGTCGCCATCATTCAAGCTGTAGTTTTTTGCACGTTCAAGAATGCCAGCAAAGAAGTCATTATCGGCACTATCGGGTACATTGGGCGGTGCTTCCACAGGTTTGAGTTGTTCTTTACGTCGATTCTTGACCAGATCGCGATACGAAAAGATAACTGGAAATTGCTGGTTCTTGAGTGGAACAAGGAATCGATCCGTCGACATTATCAAATATGAAGAACCAGAAAGTATTTGGAGTAGAGACCGAGAATAGAAGAAAGGAACAGTTGAAAGAAGTATGCACACCTGAAATCTCACCGCTGGAAAAGGCGTCGATAGCATTAGTGACACAGGAATTCCTATTCCTTGTTTGGCTGGCACACCCGGCTTCAACTCCCGATGGATCAACCTATTGACATTACTCCATTAGTCTATGCCATCCTAATAGCGCATTTGTCTACAGTCAACAACAATAAACTTGTCCTTGTTAATATGGATATCATTTGAGCATCCAAACAATAGATACTTTCTAAGTCATTGTCATTTTCATGCATGTGTCGTTTTGTATATCCTTGTCAAGAACAATCATCGATTGATTGTACAAAAGTACTCATTATAGTCGACTTCAATCATCCATTAGCTGCGATTGCTTTTTATCAATATGCATTGTTTTATTAAAATGAACTTGTCATTATCTACAGAAACAAAGAACCTTGCATATTGTGACCTTGATTGTATATTTGTGATACTCCAGCGAAAAAATAACTTAAGGGGACTGCATACAGTGCATCGTAACACATCACTTCTAAACTATAAAGAGTACTTTGACATTCATATGCATCTTATTGCAAGTGCACTATCTTTATCGTATCAAAACTACCCATTCCCATCATACTACCTAAACGAGTTGCTCTATTTGCATTATGCTATATTCATACCAGGATGACATACCATATCACGAACAAATACTTGTAGATGAATGAAAAAGATACCGTGATAGCAGATGAATGTCATCATTTCAATCGTGATGATGGTTTATGCATGGACAATCATCGCACCTAGATTCTTAGAGAACCACTCATAGCTATGATAATATATCAACGCAACAGTTCCCCTGGCTGTTGGTAGTAGATTGGTATAATGGCGATATACAGTGATGAGTGCATTTAATGGTAACGCATTTTGGCTGATTATGGTAGATTGGTATAATAATAATACAATTTGAGCACTTTTGTTGGGGATTCCACTTTGATGGTTATGCTACCGATGTACATGAGGAGGTATCTGGCTAGTTTATGCCAGATATCTAAAGCAGTTTTGAGAATCGCTGTTGTGATCCAGCCAAAAATTTTGCAAAGTTGGTGTGAATCAATTGTTGTGAATCGAATATGAATGTGTGAATCAGTTCGTTTTTAACGTATTCTGTAACCCTGTGAATGAGAGCTGATCTATACAGTTATTCATAGCGCGTTTCTTTGTTTTCCTGCTTTCATTGTTGTGTTCAGGAGTATGTTATTTGATCCTTGTAATAAGGTAAATCCTTTTGTCATATTGCTTGATGAATCACGTATTCACTTTAGTATTCTTTTGACGTAGAAACCTGCTTCAGTTACAAAGTAACCCTGGCAACATGATATATACCGCCTGGCATGATGTTAGTAGCCAAAACTGAGCTGATGAGCTTGAACATAAATGCGTAGCTGCTCCCAGCCTTCTGGAACCTGGAATGACGTAAAGAATTCCATATATCACGAGAATCAATAGGGGGTTTCGCCAGTCAGGTAGCAAAAGAATACATCTAAAGATTCATTTTATATTCATCCATTAACTGGAACACAATCAACCCCATATAGGAGTACAAACATACCGAATCGACATCTTTCATGAGAACAAAGTCATCTTGTTGGCCAAAAACGGATGCACCCAAAAATCATACTGGGTTAACTCGTATTTGCCGTTACTCTACGGTTGCCGTGCCCTTGGGATTGAAACAGTGGCTCTTCTTTCGGAACTTACATAGCACCATTACTTTGGCAACAACTTTTTTCTATCCTTTGCTGGTGTTCTTGTTGTGTTTGGAATTGATTACTTTAATATATATAATATAATGATAAAGATTTACACAGAAAGGTTACGGATAGCTAGAGGAGTGTCTACATAATGAAGCAGTTTGCGGGTGATGGTTCAGGTTTCCTGCTATGTGTACTGTTGGGAATATGGGAGGATCGCTTGTTTTCTAACTTGGATGGAGAAAAGTCATCATCATCATTTGTGGGTCGTTCTGCTGCAGGTTGACGTTTAATTCTTAATGATGAGAGCTTTGAGGAAGCATTTTCACTTGAAAGTTGAGTGGATGATGATGCACCTGTAGCAAATGAAGTGGTAGGCACATTGAGCTTCTCTTCGGCAGGTGCATAACCTTTTGATGCTGCCTTGCTGAAATATTCGAGAGCACGTGGGTAATCAGGCAATGTGCCGATGCCATCTTCATAATATGTCCTGCATAGATAATTATATCAGTCACTTGAAAAGATGTAGTGTGTGGATCTCAAAAATAAAACATACCCAAGAACATATTCAGCTTGCTCCAATCCTTTGTCAGCAGCACGTTGACACCATTTGAATGCAATCTCATACTGTGGCATCAAATACCCAGCGATACCTTGTGCATATAACCGAGAAAGATCCAACATGGCTCCCTCATGACCATCCTCAGCAGCTCGAACATAGCATGAATAACCTTGCCATGCATCCCTAGGAAGATTCAAAAGACCATGTTCATGCACTTGGCCCATTCGGTGTACAGCCATTGGCAAACCCGTCTGTGCTGCCTTTTTGAGATAAAAGATGGCCAATGGTATATTTTCTCTTGACATTTGGGATTCCCTGATTGAAAAAGTTAGATTTGCTGATGATTGTAAATGATTCCTATCAACTAACCTTGCAATACCAATACGTTCAAGTTCATCGGCATATACACAGCTCAATACATAAGCAGGTTCAGCGCTATCATCATCTAAGGCATCTGCTGCTTTCTGTAGATAATCGAGACCCAGCTTGATGTTACGCTTCTGATGCAATTGTCCTCTCAAGAGAATCTTGGCCATTTTCTACAATAACATGATGAGCTAGATGCAAAAGAAAAAAACTGTTGGTTGACTTACATAAGTTGCCAATGTATGACCCTTGGATGCTGCAAGTTTGTAGCAATCAACAGCACGTGTATATTCACCACGTGACTTTTGATATCGAGCCAACTCGTAATAAGCATCCACCCAACCAGCACGTGCAGCTGCCTGGAAACACTTGTATGCCTTGAGAGGTTGTGGCTTGTTGCGATACGATGGATCACATTCTTCAATCTCTGGTTGCTGAAGATGCCATTTACCCTTGATAAACAATGCTTCGGCAAGACCAGCTTTGGCAAGTCGCTCAATCCAATACCCAGCTTCGGATAATAAACGCTCACGTGTGCTCTGGTTGCTCTTGTACAACCGTGCGACATCAAGTAGATATTTGGCATATGTCAACTGGATCGCCTTGTTATGTGTTTTGCTTGCCATACGTCGATATGTCTTGATTGCATCCTTGTCGTGTGTCAAACTAAATGATGCAATACTCAAACGCGACTTGACTGGTACTGGTTGTAACAATGCATCAACAACAGCAGCATTATTGGCAGCAGTAGTGGTAGCAAGATGAGGAGTAGATTGAGCCTTGTGTAATGGACTTGCAACTGGAGATGGTTGTTGTTGTTGCATATGAAATGCAAGTGGTTGTTGGTGGTTGTTGTATTGCATAGAAGTGTTGTGTGGCAACATTAATGGTTGTTGATGTGGCTCCCATGCATGTGACATGGGTCGAGATGATGATGCTGCTGATCCTAACGAAATAGCTGATGCTGTTCTTGGAATATGTGAAGTTGAAGCAGCAGCAGCAGCACGTAATAAATCCTGATTTGAAAGCATTGACACAGCTGAGGATGGTGCACTAGAAATGGAACTGCAACGGCTGCATAAAGATACATTGGAAGTCAACTGAGTATTGATAGGTGGTGGAAGCTCTTCTTTGGATGCACGTCGTCGTAAACTATGCTGATCATATTCATCACTTGTGCGAATGCTTGAACTACTGTTATCGACAGACCAAATTGTAGCAGGTTGTGCTTCCTCAGGTGTATGTGGTGTTTGTGCAGGTCCTGGTTCAAATGGCTTTTGAGTGTGTGTGGAAGATGCCAAAGACACAATATCACTTTGATGTGTTATTGCAGGTGCTTCTAACGCTGTTATGGTATCATGTTGTTTGCAGTCATCTGATGATACATTCTCGGTTGTTGTTTTCTCATCGTGTGCAACATTGGATGCACTTGTTGTGTCATCATCGTCATCATCATCATCAGATTTATACAATGCGACTTCATCTTCAATAGTGCTGTCAAGTGATTCTTGGATAGGTTCAAGTGGTGTAGGGATCATCAAGAATGGACTCTCGGGTGTAATAACGGATACCTCCTGTTCCTGTTGTTGTTGCTGGTGATCAAATGTTGTGTCACCATGCAAATCAGGCACAAACAGTGGCACAGGTGGCAAAGGCTTCTTTTTGCTCTTGACTTGTTGATTGCAAGTTGTTTCTACTAATGGTGTCTTTGTTGTAGTATGATCATATTGACTTTCATTACTACTGCTGCTACTGCTGCTGCTGCTGCTTATGCGTTCATTGTCATCATTATCGTCATCATCCTCACTATCGCTTTGTATAATCAAGAGACCTTGCATTGGTTCCGGATAAGAAAGATCCTGTACAGTGACAGTGCGCTTGACCACAGGTTCAGGATGAGCAATACTGATGCCATTATTACTGCGCTTTTGGATACCAGATCGTGAAGGTTGTTGCGTTGCTGCTGCCCAAGATTTTTCAGTTGCAGTGTGTTCCTGTGTTATTGCTGGAGTATAAACCATGGCGATGGACATTGTTGAGATAAAAAGTGAAAGAGAAAGAGAAAGAAACACAATGGATTGAAAACACCATGAGTGATTGTCAAATAGGATATGCAAAACATCGGTGGACCAAATTTGTACAATTGTTTGCTTTTGCCCTGAAAGGTGAATCCATCACTTTATTCGGACGTGTCGATCCGAACAACTTCACATGCTCAATCAACATTGCATGTAAGGGTGGAATAAAATGATCACGCTGTATTGCTGTTGCTATGATATGGTGACTGGGTGATGATATACGACATTTGACGTGTGATGACATGAACGTTGCATGAAAGATAAATAAGACATAGATTGGATGGTGGTGTGTTGCTAAGGTATGGAGTGGAAAGGTATATATGGTGTTGTTCATTAGCAAGAGTGAGGAAAGGGGTAAAATAAAAGGGTACCGCGGGAATTGCCTTGTTGTTTACGCCCGACTCAAACCCAAATCGGCATAGCATTTGTCACAAACACGATGATGCTGCGTAGCCAATACTTGAACCGATTCTCTGGGGCCATTTGGATCCTGTAATATTTCGGATGCATTGAGATATGTCCTTGAAGCAGAGCAGCGATCGCATACAATTAATCCACAACGTCGACAATGGTGACGACGCACTAGAATTCCAAATCGACGTGCACAACGACGACACTCCTTTGCATTGATATCTGCTTCCCATTCAAATGCACGTAATCCTTGATCTTCAGGTTCATCATTATATCCTGATACTGCCAATGTATCATCATTATTATTGTTGTCATCGTGACCTAACAAGTCGACATGATTCAAACTGGAATTTTCATGCTGTTGTTGATCATGAACGCTCACCCACGTCGGCTGTACTTCCGAATTGCCACTATCACGGCTCCAAGGGTTGGCGTCAAAGTCAGTTGCAACCATACCAGTGCTTGAGCCATCAATATATCCAATCGTTTGATGTTCACTTCGTTGATGAGTTGTAGATGTTGTTGCTTGTAAATCATTCAATGCTCCATTGTTATTGTTGCCACTTGTAAAGCCTAGTTCTCGAGCAAGTTCTGGATTATGCTGAATTGGTCCCACGGGTGTCGAAAGTTTTGATCCGAGCGCAGTGATCCGTGCATTGAGCGATTCAGTATGCGCCGTGTGTGACTTGACCAAGATTGTTGCTTGATGCTTACGGAATTGATTCGTGTCAGCTAAAGAACAAAATAAGTTCTTAGTGTTACAATCGTGACAACACAAATAACCAAAACCTTACTTTTGATTCCAGCCAACAGCATTTGGATTGCTTCTTCATATACACGTAGCTCGGATGTCAATTTCCGAATTGTCCGTGCTGTAACATCTGTGCTCTCAGTTGTTGTTGTTGCTTCATTGTTGTCATCCTTTGCGTTTTGTACTAATTCCTCTGCTTGTTCTAGATAATCTTTTTGCAATTCAACATACATGGTCGCATCATTTGGCAAATTGGTATCATCATCATCTTCTCGTAAGTTGCCTTTGACTAAATCCATGCGTCGCTTCATTACACGCACCCATCGACGGCGTCGTACCCATCCATAACCAGATGTTGGTGCAACAGGGGTCCATACATGATCAGCATCATCAAAAGATCGAGCATATTGCCATCCTGAAGTTGGATCAACCCGTGGATCACTGTAATCGATTTGCCAATCCGTCAACCAGAACCAATTGGATGCACCAGGAATGCGACTATTGGTACTTTGTGGTAGGCTAACTGTTTCCTTGGATGTGGGAATTCCATATGGATGAGATGACCAAGGTCCACGATCTTCATGTTCACGTTTTGTAAGAGCAGCAGCACTGAATTGTGGTCGTGACAATCCCAATAATGATGATGATCGCTGATTCTCGTGTATAATCATCATCACTGTGACATGATAATCGTGTAATTCATATGATGATCCTGATGGAACTTCGCCTAGATCAATGATTCAGGTTAATAAAGCATATAGTCGCTAGATATATTATCATTTGCCAACCTTCCATTTGAAGTACTGGCCACCAGCTGGTTCCTGCTTTTTCAAGCATTTCACAAATGTAAGCTTCACCAGCTTCACCGGATGCTGCACTGACATCATAAGCAGCTTCTTGAAAGTTATTCTTAATGAGAGGATTGGCATTTGCTTCTTCCAGTAAATATTCCACAATAGACATATGTCCTTTAGATGCGGCGTTGACTAGAGAAATGTCAAGTGTCAATAACAAACATTACACCATAAAAGGAGAACAAGGTAACGTACTCAGAGGGGTGTGACCAGTTTTGTTCTGGGCGTTGACGCGTGCATTCCTTTCAACCAAAAGACGTACGATAGGCAAGTTGCCTCGGGAACAAGCATTGTGCAACGCTGACCATCCATCTTTATCCTTTTGATGGATGTTTGCCTTTTTCGATAAGAGATATTGAACCACGTGGAAATGTCCAGCATATGATGCTTTGAGTAAAGGTGTCTATATACAAGAATCAATCATTCATCCCTCAAATGTAACAAGAATATGCATACCTCGCCTTCCTTGTCTCGTGAATCAACTGATACATGATAATCTTCCACTAAACAACGCACAATGTCTACGTGACCACGCGATGCAGCGAAGTGAATGGGAGTAAGCCCAGTCGACGGATGAGGATCATTGACAGCCTTGAGTGGATCAGGCAATAGTTGTAGCACTTGTTTGAAAATGGCCAAATTGCCAGTGGATGCAAGTGAATGAAGTGTTTTCTGTTGCTCAATTTTCTTTCCATGGGGTGTTGTTTCTGTTGGTTGAGGAGAAGAACGCGGTGAAAGAGTGGTGGAATTGTTGCTTATCGCGGCATTGGATTCGGTGCCCCGAGTGACAGGAGTAGTGGTAGTAGTAGTAATAGCAGGTGGTTGTACTTCAAACTGGGGTAGCTTGATAAACTTGTTATGAGCATCACCATAATACTTGTGACGTTCACCAGGAACCGGTGGAGTACAAAAGTCAATGACAGTGGTAGTCATAAGAAAGAAAGAGATGTAATAATAATACGTGTGTATTGGTGTGGGTTGATGTGTGATGTGTGCCGAGCAGAAACACAACTGCAGCTGCGTTTGTCGGAATGGCTTGCTTTTGAAATACAGCTTTCTATTGTGTCACACTGCAAACACTTGCATTTCTTATGTCATGCGACATATCATCAACAGCACGTGAGATGCATTATATTGTCAAATAGCGTCTCAAAAATGTTCCACAACAATGATTCATTCCCATGCTTCAAGTGAGTGTTTAGCATCATTCTGTGATTCGAGCAAAAGTAATGTCCGGAACAATGATCCGATCACGAAGATAATAGAGCATTCCACTAAGAGATATATGAAAATACCAAATGAATATGTCGATCTATAGGCACTTGGTAATAAACGTTTCGTTTTATAATGGCACATCAGTATTCAAGCAGTGTTATCATAAAATCAATTATATACGTGCTCTGAATATTTGGTATCGACATAGCAGAACAATATGGCAATGGAAGGTCGTGCATAGTCACAGCGGCAAATTACATCGTGAGCACAGACGCTGTTCGTGAGCTACATATTTACCACAGCATACAAGTCAAAGCCAGGTCATGAAGCACGTGACCAATCACCTTCCCCACAGTTGAGCAAAAACAACAACATAAAAGACTGGTTTCCCTGTTCTGAAGAACTCTCCCATTTTACCTAATATAGTATACTTAGCCCACCTCCTCAGATTCCCATGTAAGTTTCAAAAAGTAGAAGGGCCGTGTACAAGAGTGCTAAGCCAGCTCTTTCTATTGGTCACTGTTGTGCACCACATTGTCTTTACGTGCTTGATACGAAAATTGTACTCATGATTGTCTTCATATTCGATCGCTTTCAACAAGAAAACACGTAGCTGATGGTTATAAGAGTCTTTCAATCTACCATCTAATGTATAAGTTCAATATGATAGATATAGCACAATACACGTACTTCCGAGCAAAACCTTATCCCTTATGTAAACGAGCACGGAGCTGATAACAAGTTGCACCACCAATATGGCGGTTTGCACATCTATCAGCTGACATGCGAAAATCATAAAGCTTTGCAAAGATCGCTTTGATGCTGTTCTTCTTCTCGTTTCTGTATTATGATGCGTTTAACGAAGTTATCATATGCACCCTTTCACTTTATCCTCCTAGTGGCGATTTTTGATCCGCAATTTTTCGCGCATGCTGTATATAACGTGAGCGAATATGAAATGCAAAAATATACTTATATGCGTCCATTTTCACAAATTGGAGCTGCAACCTTTGTTCGAGACAATGTCCTTTATACTTTTGGAGGGCTATCGCAATACGTCAATACAACCAAACCTACGAACAACTTAGTTGGATTTCAACTCAACCTGCAAAATGGCTATATCGATACTGACAGGCCACTAATGCGATCAGGCCCTAGTTTAGCTTATTCACAAGCTGTGCTACTTCCGGACAATGATCGTGTATTGCTTTTTGGTGGAAAAAATGAAACAGTGGATGAAAATAGTACACTTCTTGTCTATGAGTACCGATTCAGCAACCCTGAGTGGTACCAGCTCAATGTCACTGTTGCCAATAATGCAACCAATGGCACCGTACCGCGGAACCGACACAGGCACACAGCTACTCTCGCTCCTAACGGAAAAATCTACATTTACGGTGGTCAGGTACCAGGTTCCATCACAAGATTCTTCCTTCACATGTGGGAATATGATCCATCCACTGGTCTTTTCACGGAAATCCCCATTGATTATCATCCTGTAAGTACGGTATCGCTCACAGGTGTTCCTCTTCCGTAAGTACAATATGCAACATATACAGTAGTACTATGTGAAGTTTAAAGATCCTTGTTAATTTTGCTAGGGATGGAAAGATCGTCTATGTGATGGAGTATGGTTGGGCCGAAGCATTGGTCTTTGACACCAACCGTGCTGTGGGATACAAGCAAGATCTCTCCAATAGGACAATGGGTAGTTTTCCTGACGCAAGAATTGGTGCCAATGCTATTCTTGGTAAGTTTCGTTTTTTTATTTGAGAGTATAATGTCATGCTAATATTGCTTCACATTCAGCACCTGATAATACGACAATATACTACTTTGGAGGCAAGTAGTATATGCTCTTACTTCCACAAACTAACATTATGCATACATAATAGGTCGAGAAAGAAACGGGAAAGAATACCATGATAACGCCCTTGAGATCCCCCAATCATATCTGATCGCATACAATGGGATCAATATATTGGACACCAGAACTTGGGCATGGTTAGCTCCTCGACAAGTGCAAGGTGAACCACCCCAGTCACGATATGATGCATCAGCAGGACTATTGTACGGGAAATACTGGGTGATCGTCGGTGGTATGGTATCTAGAATACATCATTCAATATGTAATCATATCAATCAATTGGTCTAATATAGGCATATCCGAGTTTTTGTGGACAAACGATCTTAATGTGCTTGAACTTCCAGAATCCAATACATCCAGTATCTCTGCCAATGCATCCATGACCTTTACTTGGCTCCACAATATCACTAATTCCAATTTTAATGAAAACGAGAGTCATGAATCAAAAGGACTTGGAGCTGGTGTCATTGCTGGTATTGTGGTGGGATCCGTATTAGCTGCAATGCTGTTTATCGCATTTGCTTGGATGCTGTATCGTACAAAACTTGGTCCAGTAGCAGCAGTAGCAGCAGTATGGGATACAATGATCTCGCTGGTGTGGGATAGGCGGTAAGATACGTATAAATTAGCATGAGCATATAATCTTATAAGAAATGTGATATGTATCGACAATAGTGTTGGTGAACCATTGTGGACTGCTGTATTACACTCTGTGTCAAAAGTGATTCTTACAGGCTTGTTCCTAGCATATTGCGTCTACAGCATCATTCAAATCGTTAACAGCTCTGAAACGACCATGGTTTTGATTACACCAGTGACAAAAGTACGAGTGCCAGGTATGCGAGATTTCATCAAAATACCTCAAAAGATCTGAAAGACTTATGTACTGTATTGGATGCTCTGAAGATATACGGTTTTGCGTTGACAACTTTCGTCACTCTGAAGGATTTAGTGTCCAATCCGATATTGTATCAAGACCTGATGCCAGAGCGATGAACTGGTCCTCCTTCTGGTCAGATCTGGATAATACGCATATGCCCTTCTACTCTAGTAGTGCTATGGGTGAAGTTCGATGTAGGCTGTTCTCAGTGCCTTCCGACTTTCAGCTCGATTACCAAGCCAACAATCCAAACAGTAAAGGTACCAGACTTCGTTTCCTTCTTGCAGGTGGTAGACGTGGTGAAAATTTCAGGAACCAGAGTCGTGTGCACATCTCTGTGTACCACCCTGATCGCAATCCGAACAAAGTAGTACACAATATTAGCGAACAACCCAATCTCAGTTACGACTACATACAACAATGGCTACGACGTGAAGCAACTGATCAGCAAACTGAAAACAGCTATACAATGGAATACAACACATATTCATCCCTTTCTTATCAACTCAAGAATCATCGTTATCTTTTAAATGTCCCATGGAATGCTGTTGGATTCGCTCAATTACGAAATAATACACCTGAAGTCAAGACTTCGTTTCGTTCAAGTATCCAAGATGGATCGATGATGATCAGGAACGTGTTGGATGTGTATCCAGAAAGCTTTGCTGAGATAGTAGAGGAAGATCAGCGGGTTGACACGCTCATGTCAGCTTCTGGTTTGATTGGTGGTATGCTCTCATTGTTTACATTCATACTTACAACACTGTATGGAGCACGTCCACCTTCCATGTATGGTTGGATTATGAAATTGCCATTCAACAAGCCAACTCGGTCGATAGAAAGGAACTTGCTACAGAGCTTTGGTTATCTTGGTCAACCGATCCCATTTGTACATCCAATCAACAATCGTTTATTGAACGCTCAACAGCTTCAGGAACACAATATGGTTGGACCATTACCTAATACACAAAACAACACGATCGATGATTTACATGCAAAGATTCAAAACATGGAAGAGATGCATCACCGAGAGATGTCAGAACTTGCACAGAAACATGACAACCAAATCTCTTCCCTTATGAAGCGATTGCAGTTGATGGAACTGGTTTTCAAGTCATACTACATTAATGACGAAGTATTCAACAGGTTGCATGACGCTCATTGTGTTGAACAAGAATCCCAAAATAACAGTGGCACATTAACACCAACCATGGATAATGATGGGATGCTTACCAGAATCTTTCGTCGTCGCCCCCATCGTAGAACACAAGATACACCAGATGAGGAACAGCCTAGCCACCAAAATTCTGCTTCCCTGTTGCTCCAGCCATCTGAAAAAAATTGATAATAACTACAGTAATAGCTTCGTCAATGCAGTAATATCTCATCGCACAATTATTATGCTCATTAAAGCACATGCAATTAAGCATACGTTATTCCACTCCATAGGCAAAAGAAGAGACTTCTTTGCTCCAATGGGAAGATATGAATGATATTTATAGTGTCAATCGACACTAATGGCTGCATTATGTATATGCTGTATTACGGTATAGTTTCTAAGTTTTATTTGATGCATGGTTCTTTACATTGGAACCAGCTACAAAGAATATGACCCTTCATCATAAAATTCATTGTTTTCCCTGATTCAGAAAAATAATGTTCTTGGTATGATCGGGTATAGCTGATGAAGGAGCAGCAGGTGGCTCTTATAGCATGCGTGTTTATGATAGCGTCATCTTTGAGCTTCACGCAATCATCATCATCATGATCAAATTGCTGCTGATCCAAATCATAGATAGGAAGAACAAGAACCAATATCAACCCACTGTGTTCTTTACATAAGAAGGAATAAGAGTAGAAGTTGATTGTTATTCATTTTATGTGCGAATTGATGACTAATGTAGCGTTGATGTTGAACATGTTCCCGGATCCTGATCTTTACATAAGAGGAGGATGTTGATTGATATTCTTTGTTATGGGGCTGAATTCACACGTCGTTTACTCACTGGTGTCATGATTGGTGAAAGAGCGTTATGCATGATCCCTTTATGCATTTCAAACCACGACACTTCACTAATCTGCTTTGAATGTTGCTTCCCTATTCAGCTTCGTGTTTTATTACTCAGTTTCCTATGTTGGTATTGTAACATCCATGCTATTCTTACCTCTTGTATTCTTGGATGTCGTGTTGTATCATCCGTGCAGAGTAAACAAGGAGTTGACTAAGGTTGGATGCATGCAATATTGTTAGACAATGAAATAATGAACCTTAGCATCAAAAGGATATTCTCATCCCTGACATACAGCAGTAGCAGCGTTCCAAATATATCACAATTTTATCATTTGCTAATATTCTCAGTCAACAAGCAACAGGCTATTATATTCAAATACTGCGTTGCATATTCATTGCTTTCTTTTACCGCAACAACATGCCTTTGATATACCTAACCTGGGTCTATTATCTATACATTTTATCAGCGATCATTTTTGATACATCCTTGCTCGTTCACGCTGTCTACAGCGTGAGCGAACGTGTGGCAAATGCGTATAGCTTTATACGCCCTTTTTCTCAAATGGGATCGGCTAGCTTTGTACGAGACGACGTTCTTTATACCATAGGAGGATTTTCACAACTCGAGTACTTGACCAAGCCTACATCTAATTTTATTCGGTTTCATCTCAGCGAGCAAAACGGCACAATCACACCTTATCCATATATTGGGAAGAATGGAGTGCCAGAGGTAGCCTATGCACAAGCAGTGCTGCTTCCAGATAATGATCGTGTGTTGCTGATTGGTGGTCATAATGATGAAATACTGCATGATAATCGCACGCTTATTGTTCATGAGTATCGATTTAGCTCAGATCGATGGCACGAGCTCAATGTTACCAGCGCTCATAATGCAACCACTGGCACAGTACCCAAAAACAGATACAAGCACACAGCAACTCTTTCGCGTAACGGGAAGATATACATTTATGGTGGTCAAATACCAGGTACTACCACAAGGTTCTTTCTTGATTTTTGGGAATATGATCCTGTCATTGGTAGTTTCACTGAGATTCCAATCGATCACAAGCCTTTAAGCACAATCCAGCTCACAGCCATTACGCTTCCGTGAGTGATACCGACATTGATAAAAATAAGTGACATGTAATTCAAAGGTTGACGATACATATCGATGCATATCTAGAGACTGGAAGATCATCTATATGATGGGATCTTTCGTTGAGGAAGGAATGCTCAACCAATTATGGCAAGATGCATGGATATTTGACACAAAGCGTCGCATTGGATACAAGCAAGCCCTCTCCAATCAAACACTTGGTTCATTCCCACATGCAAGATACGGCTGTAATGCCGTGTTGGGTAAGATGGTTTTCATTCTGAAGATCCCGAGATTGACTTGTTTTCCAGCCCCTGATAACACTACGATATACTATTTTGGTGGTAAGTAAGAAGCGTATGTTACTAGTGCGTTATCATCATGCTTAAAACTGGAATGGTCCTTTGATCCAATCAATAGGCAGGCAACAATTTCTCAATGATAATATTAGCAACACGCAGACTAGGCTTTACGCATACAACGAATTCGATATTCTCGATACCAAAACCTGGACATGGTTATCTCCCAACACTGTGCGTGGTGAAATTGCCCATCCGAGATATGATGCATCGGCAGGTCTATTGTACAGGAAATATTGGGTTATCCTTGGAGGTGCGTATCTTGAATATATCCGTTTTTATGTGGTTTGTCATCTTGATCAATTATCTTCTCTTGGTAGGCATTTCAGAATTTATGTGGACAAATGATATAAACGTGCTTGAGATTCCAGAATCCAGTTCACCGACAAACGCATCGGATGCATCGGATATCTTTACTTGGCTCTATAATATCACCGATCCAACTCTTGGTCTAAGCAATGACGACACACCAAAGAAACTCGAAGGGGGCGCTATTGCTAGTATTGCAGTGACATCTTTGGTAGCTGCTGTGCTGTTTATCACGCTTGCTTGGAAACTATGTCATAAGAAAGGTGGACTACCAACAATCGTAACTGCAGTATGGGACGGAATGTTATCGATGATCTGGGATAGGCGGTAAGATCAATACAGGCACATGATATTGCACAACAACAGCTTTAATGACACATATGTACAATAGTGTTGGCGAACCTTTGTGGGCAGCTATGATGCATTCGGCATCAAAGTTGCTTGTTACTGGATTGTTCATTGCCTATTGTGCATATAGCATCATCCGAATAATCCAGAGCCTGGAGACAACCATGGTGATGATGAAACCTGTAGCGCGAGTAAGAGTACCAGGTACGCTGTGCATATTCAAATTATTCAAGCAGATAACAACTGGGTGACATTTTGGTTAATTCTTGTATACCGTGTAGATATACGCTTTTGCTTTGACAACTATCGCCATAGCGATACTCTTAACATTCAATCGGACACTGTATCAAGACCATATGCACTAGCAGAGTGGTGGGAAAATTATGTGATCCCTCTCAATGATCGCTATCATACTCCTTCTTACGCAAATAGCATCTATGGTGATATTCGGTGCTGGTTATTCGCAGCTCCTCCAGAATTTCGACTAGAGTATCGAGCGACAGATCAACCAAGCAATGGCACTAGGCTTCGCTTTCTACTTGGGGGTGGAATGTTGCCTAGGGGATTCAATACGAATCACAGCCGTGTTCATATATCAGTATATCATCCTGATCGTGATCCAAACAAAGTTGTATACAACATCAGTGATCAACCAAACTTGGCAAACAATGATATCCAGGAATGGCTACGACGTGAAAGAGATGATCAAGAGACTGAAAACACTTATACAGCCGAAATCAACACATATTCATCCATTGGCTATCAACTCAAGAATCATCAATACCTTTTGAATGTACCATGGAATACTGTTGGATTTGCTCAATCACGTAACAATACACCCGAAATCGAAACTAGCTTCCGCACAAGCATTCAGGATGATGCAATGATGGTTAGGAACACTGTGGATGTATATCCTACAAGCTTTATGGAAATTGAGGAAGTAGACCAACGAATTGATACGCTCATGTCGACATTTGGTTTAATTGGTGGTATGCTATCGCTGTTCACCTTCATGCTTACACGAATGTATGGAGCACGCCCACCATCCATGCATGGCTGGATTATGAAATTGCCTTTCAGCAAACCAGCTCGATCTATTGAAAAGCATCTGTTGCAAAACTTTGGGTCTCTTGGTCAACCGATCCCTTTTGTACATCCGATAGACCATCGCTTACAAAGTGCTCAAGAGCTTAAGGACCATCATCTAGTGGAAACAACACACAGCAGTGCAAAACGAAACGATATGGAGGATGGGCTGCATATCAAACTAGAGCTTATGGAACAAATGCATCAGCAAGAGATCAATGGACTTAAACGGAGATTACAATTGATGGAACTCGTTTTCAAGGCATATTACATGGATGATGAAGTGTTTACCAGATTGCATGATGCCCATTGTGCTGAAGAAGATTCCGACAATAGTAGTACAAACGGCACATTGACACATCCCAGTGGTGATGGTGGGTGGTTGAGTAGATTATATTCCCGCTTTCGTGGATTACCATCTCAAGAAGTAATAGATCTGAAGAACAATTAATAGAAAAAATCCACTCATGTAGACTTTTCAGGGACGTTGACCGATACATTATATTATCTTTATATTTACACTTGACATGTGCTGTGTCATGTTTTTATATGGTATGCTATAACTTTAACATCTAAAGAGAACTATTCTAAGTGCTACACTCGAATGGGTCGTACTTGTTCGGTCTGATAAAAGGACATAAGTATCCCATGCCCACAGTGACCGACCCATTCATAAGAGTGTATAACGTCAACAACTCCTCCTACTACCTCCCACTACTTGCATACATGATTCCCAATCTAACAGGTCGCCGAATAACAGGCTCACTTCCAATGGTTAAGGCAGTAATCCTCAAATGCAAATGATAGGGCAGACCACACTGTCGCACGTAAATCTTGCTGCCAACAGCACTTTACAATAAAGCAAAGCACCATCCCATTCCACCCATAGCAAATAAAGTATTCGCCATATCAGTAGTTGCTGCCATCAAGCGACCTTTTTGGTTGGCGTCAGAGACACATCATGCATCACAAATAGCATAGGCACAAATAATCCAGGTCTTGATCAAATCATACACACAACGATATTAGATTGTCGAGAAAGCATCCGGTGGATCCGTACAATTGCTTGAATATTGATATTCATAAGGAAGGAGATTGCTATGGGTCCAATGACGCCAGGAGTTACTGTGATGATACACCGATACAGGATACGAGTTGCTGATAGTTGTCTCCCAGATAGAGTATTGAAACAGCACTTGATAATCACTGCCATAAGATGATCCAATATCTTGATGTCACCATATCGCTTTCTTGTAGAGAATCCATCCAAAGGCTTAATGTTGGTTGTCGTTCTTTCACGGTACGAAAGGGATACGTGGCAATGCCCGCCATAAGTATCACAGGATACACTTGGTATCATTAAAGGCATGTTGCTTGAGTGTTGCATAATTCATCTAGAAAGGATACATGATGATCAGCAAGCATGGTTTCATATATATCCCTTGAATGATACTTACCTTTGATGATAGTGGATTGGTTGAACATGTTGTGCAATAACACGAGGTGCTTGCATTGTTCATCTAAAGAATACAGTCAAAGGCATTAGAATGATACTTGGATCTCGATGATCACAATGGAGTTAAAAGAGCTACATACCAGCAGATGCCATTGAATCCATTCGAACAATGCTTATATCACCAGTGTAATAACAAGTGATAGAAAGGAATGCCAAATGTACCAATCCATATCGCCTACTAGCATGGTCCCGATTTACCAGATTACAGGTGACCCACATACATGAGCCCCTCACCAGTCAGCCTCGGTTCCATATACCGTGGATCCGCGTGTTCAAACGCTACAGAGGTTGCATTTTTGAATGACTTAATAAATTAAGCCTCGCAACGTGATCGCATTTGGTACTAAAGCACTAGGGAACGTTGCGTCTCCCATTAGGCAATACAGATCGATACAATGACAACCGTGACGTGCAGCCAATAATAATATAACCAAACAGAAGCCTTCCAGATCCTAATGACACTTGTATGAGCACACTCGCATGCAATAATCATTGACTGTGAACTTTTACCTTTGCCATGTTGCTCAACTCCATTCTTTGCCCGAACCAACTTGATATTCATTCCGTGGACCTTGTGCTGCTGCTGTTTCATTATAAGGCTCGTTAATGAACTGTGCATTCTTTGTAGATCCAATGTTATACGTACCCATGATAAATGTACAACTTCTTTGCTTGTAGCTGCCATGGTCTCCATTTAACAGGAATATAAAGATGTGTTTGGCTCCTTGTGAACAACGAGGACAAAGAATACGCATATCGATGCTTGGATTGTTATGAACGAGAGAACAGTAATCTACAAGTGAACCTTTAGTGTCACAACGTGTAAGCGTTGAATAATAAAACAAGTGAAACGAGTGAACGTACCTGCTGTACGAAATGAAGCTCGAGTAATGGGTAGATCACGCGTGCTTGTTGTTACATGAGACTCGAAACAAGCATCGTCCATTAACCACGAATCGTGCACCCTGTTCGTCCTTGAATTCGTGCATTGAAGGCATTGACAACATTGAGTGCGGTGTCACTTGTAAAGGGAGTTGATCTTACCTTTGTGAAACACGAGTGGAGAATGAGGAAGAAGGGCGCTCTTTGTTCCTGTCGCCATCCTTCATTTTATGATACGCCATTCATTGCCACCCCGCTTGTTAACGCAGATGCATATAATATAGACATAAGCAATATTCTGCCGATAATAATAAACTACAGCTTGATATTTATTATTGTGCTATACTTCTCTCGTGAGTAAGCTATTCTACTGTGGACTAAGGTGATTCTCTGATCAGGTATATGCGCATGAATAGTTTTATGCAGCTCAATTCCTTGCGCACCAATACACACCATGATACATCTTCTGCTTGTATACTGCTGGCAGGACTATTCCAAGTACTAAAGATATCTGATTCTGCAGTTTTCAAGCTGGATATGCGTTGAGCGAACGGTTCTCTATCGGCCAATGGAAGCTTACATATCGTTGTCGTTCGACATTGTTGAAGCATTTGAATGCAAACTCTTGGGATCGTTCTCAGACAAGATTAGCTGTAACTCTAATAGAGCAAAGTGCTGCTGATCCAATAAAGCTGCTGAGAATTCATTGTGACATTGAGCAAGTTGAGTTGATATAAGGCGGACCAAGGTGCAAGAGGTGGAGCTGAGCTGGCTTGAGATTAAAGTGGTGGATACAAGAGCCAAAATCTCCTTGGACGCAGGTTGCTGGGATACTTGCATGTCGATTCCATTTTCATCACACATCCATTTATTGCTTTCCACAGAATTATGGCGTTCCTCTTCCTTTAGAATATATGTAACATAAATGATAGTCTACATTTGTATACATGAAACTTGTAGTTTTGCTTCGTTGCTTCTTATATTTCTTACTCGTAAAGATATGTGTTATGAATGTGCAATGTCAACCATTTGGATTGTGCAATATTTCCATACTGATTCAATGCAATAGAATATTTATGCTTTGTTGAATCACATCAGTACGTGAAAAGTAACGGATCAACTTATACGCATATGGCAGGTGCAGTAGTACATGGCGTCGCTGTTAGCTGTTGTCGGCATGATAGTTTCGTGTTACAAGTTGCATGATTATCATGGAAACATAAGTGTATTTCCCATTCTACTTGCTCACTTTTGTGAAAAGAAACATCATTTTTTAACTGTGAATAGCTTACAAAACGCGCTGACGCGCTACGCGGTTCATGCTACTGACCATAAAAGGAAATTGGACAAGAGCGCGCACGAAAAAAAATCACGCTGGGTCTAAAAAAAATTTGCGCGTTCCCTCTCGGTTTTAAAAGAACCCCCCTTTTCCTTTGCTGCGCAATATCCTTCTTTCTCTTGCCCGGTAAGTTTTATTCATACATTCATATGTTGGTACTGTATACTCATCAGGCTTTTCTTTTTAGAACGGGAGATTGAAGTTGGTCTGTTCAAATCAGTCCTTTGTGGCTGTTAGAGAGGGTTTTTTTTTCCTTTAGCTTTGCTGCGTACCAAAGCGAGGTTTTTTCCCTTTCTTATATCCCTCCGCCTGAATGTAGTTGATGATGCGCTGGTCGTTTCATTGATGAAGTTTGGGTCGTAGCATGGCTTTATGTCATTGTTGCAGGAGTGGCATGTGTGCCTTTGCTGCTGGCAGCAGGGTGCATGAGAGTTCCTTTCCTCGCAGTTGACAGGGTGTAAGGTTACGTAATAGCGCAAAAAGACGTGAGGCGGTTCCCCTTCTGCAATGAGGAAAGATGAGGCATCATTCTGTTGGAGTGTTGTGTTTACCGACAGTTTTGGTTGCCGACTTCCAAAATACTTAAAGCAAATGATAATACTTTAATTCCTAATATATATTTCATAACTCCCACACATTATTACATCATTCACACATGCTCAATGAATGGTTCACTTGTTGCTTATTGTAAAAAAGATGTAAATTCATAACATTCTCTGCTTTATTGTATTTTCGATTGTTGATCGGCATGTCACATGCACATTCGAGAAGCATGCATGCCAATCTTTATGGAAACTATGCCTGTCAGATGATGTGCTTGATCACACTTTTATTGTTGAAGATACATATGTAAAAGGTCGACCAGTAGTAGCAACAAAGTATAAAAGATATAAAGTTGGATAGGAGAATGGAGCGGTGAATGAGCAATTGCTTGTTGTGGTGGCTCATTGTACAGTGCTGGCCAATGTTGATGTATCTTTTGCCTGCATCAAGAATTCATAATGAAAAGAATGGTAATATGTATTATTGGATGTTTGAGATTGATCAGGTGACAGGGCCACTATAGGCTTGGCAGTGTTTTTACATTGCATGCATTGCTAAGCCCATCTTCGGCTTCGACGCTTATATGCCAAATACGGATGCTGCATCATTCCCGATAGTTTCTTTGATACGTGCTCAATTGCTGGTCACTTCAAGTAGCATAACCCTGCGATATAATGAGATTTTGCAAATGCCAGTGATTACAGATTAGATGTTATTTACGTGAAGAAGAAATGATGAGCAAATCATCATGATGTACAGCATCTGCAAAGATCACGATTTATGTTGTACAATGTAATACTCTGGCTTAGTGATCCGTCATCTTTGTATTTTTATGCCAGAACAAGTATACACAGAACTTCCGTTACTTCTTTTCCACTCCCGTATCATCTTGCGCCATGTATAATCTCAGGGCAATACCAGCTCTTGGTAGTGCGATCATGATAATAGTCAGCTTTATTATGGCTGCAATGGTAGTAGATGGTGCATACAACGTTAGTGAGCAAGTGCGTAATCCTGTTTCAAGCATCATGAGCATGTCTCGACGTGGAGCTGCCACCTTTGTACGCAATAACATTCTTTATACTGTGGGAGGTGAACGACAAGGATACACTAGCCTTGGTGGGGAAGTTTGGGCGTTTTCGATCAATGAAGGCAACGGTACAGTAAATGCAAATACTGAAATAGCCTACACGCAACCCATTACCTATGCACAAGCAGTTCTGCTTCCCGACAATGATCGTGTGTTACTTTTTGGTGGATCAAATTCAACCATTTTCCCTGAAGGTCAAAACGGGACTCTCTTCTTTCAGGAATATCGTTTTAGCACTGATAACTGGGAACCACTCAATGTCACATCCTCCACTCTCAACGGTCCTCTTCCAACCAACCGATACAAGTTTACAGCAACACTCGCTTCCAATGGCAGAATATACATTTTTGGCGGACGAGTACCACCCACTGCAAGAGAATTACGTGATCTTTGGGAATATGACCCAACCAATGGTCACTTTACGGAAATTCCTTTGAATGACACACGTACGCCATATCTTATTTCTTCAATTTCGGCCATTGCCCTTCCGTATGTACTCACAATTCACAACCATGGCAAGACTTATTCACGTGTCAACTTAATATTCACTAGTGACGGCAAAATAGTATATCCTGCCATGGATCCTTCAAAGTCCAATAGCAACGAGTTGAATATAGCCTTTATATTCGATACAAATACGCGCACAGGCGGCTTGCAACCGTTATACAATCAGACGACATATCCTCCTGCAAAGTACTCTGGAAACGCCATCTTAGGTAAGGTTGATAATAGCATATACACATTGTCATTTATGCCTGACCTATGAGTGTAGCTAGAGATAACAAGACCATTTATTACTTTGGAGGTAATTGTGATATGCAACTCGAATTGTCAAACATGACTAACAAGGATGGTATTGCTTCATCAAGGTACTATACATGGTATCGGTGGACCTGAGAATGCCCAAAATAATCTGGCGTATAACGACTTGAATATCCTTGACAGTGAGACATGGACATGGATATCACCCAATTCGATTCGAGGAGAACCGCCTAGACCAAGATATGATGCAGCTTCTGGAGTGCTACTTGGAAAGTACTGGGTTATCATGGGTGGTATGGCTCATGCATTATTATTTGCTAGTAATCAATGATATACTCAATACTTAGCATATAGGACTCTCCGAATACTATTGGACGAACGATTTCAATGTACTTGCACTTCCAGACATTGATTCGACATCAAATGATTTCACGTGGCTCTACAATATCACCGATCCATCATTGAGTATGAACGAGCAACCCAATTCCGGTGGTCTTGCACCAAGTGCTATCGCCGGTATTGTCCTTGGCTCTGTTGCATTTATTGTGCTTGTGATCGCCACTATCTGGATGGCACGAAAAAAGAAACTCTCATCCGTAGCAGCAAAAACATCTCAGCGATTAAATTTCTGGGATATGTGGTAAGTCAGTTACCAAAGGAAATGAGATCAATATATATTCATATGACTCTAGTTTCCCACAGAGAGTTGGAGAACCCCGCTGGGTTGCAGGATCACACTTCTTTGTAAGGGCTATCCTCACGTCCTTGTTCATTGCATACCTTGTATACACCATCAACCAAGTCGTCAGTAGTCCAACAACACGTATGACACTTTCCACTCCTGTAAATCAAGTACAAGTTCCAGGTACGATTGCATCATGAACAACGATATGAATAATTAACCGTTGGATATAGATATACGTTTCTGCTTTGATGGCTGGGGTGATGAAGATCGTGTGGAGTTCAGTACCGACACTGTTTCCAGGGCTGAGACTAGGAAGTGGAATTTCACAAATCGTTTGGACATGTCCAATTTACGCCCTTATTACTCTGCCAGCAGGAAAGGTGATGTTCAATGCTGGTTATTTACGCCATCACCTGATTTCAAGCTTTCCCATCAAGCTGATTTACAAAACAATGGAACTCGACTCAAATTCTTGTTTCGTGGGGTGTATGAGGGCAGGATGAACAATTCTCGTGTGCATATCTCGATATATCCTCCAAATCGTGATCCTAACAAGGTGGTTTATCAGTTTGAAGAACAACCTATGCTCAGCAACGATGAAATTCAACGCTGGATGAAGCTCGAATTGAATGATCAACAACCAGAAAACATATACACTGCAGAAGTCAACACATATTCTTCGATTACCTATCAACTCAAGAACCATCGTTATCTTGCAGACAGTGGTTGGAATACCGTTGGATTTGCTTCCGCCTATAACGACACACCAGAAGTGGATACCGATTTTCGCACAAGCATTCAAGATCAGGAAATGATGGTCAAAAATACAGTCGATGTATATCCTATCAACTTTATGGATGTGACTGAAGAAGAACAACGTATTCACACAATTGTCATGGCAGTTGGTTCCGTGGGTGGTCTGCTATCGCTTTTCATGTTTTTGGATAGCTTCTTGTTCGGATCACGGCCTTTGGATGTTATTGGCGTAGTTCAAAAAATACCAATCGGCAGGATGGAGCGTTCAATCCGAACCAGCCAATTGAACGCTTTTGGATTCCTTGGACGCCCAGTGCCGTTTGTTCATCCTGTCGATAGCAAGAACCACCTTTTAGATACCCATCAACGTCAACAGCATAAACTCAAAGCTTTCGAGCCAAATGAAACTACTGCGGACAATGATTTGGAGACCAAGATAGAAGAGCATATTGAAACAGAAGAGAACCCGCTACAGCAACAAGTTGCAGAACTCACAAGAAGGCTACAGTTGATGGAACTTGTTTTCAAGAATTATTGCATTGACGATGAGATATTCGAGAATCTTGAGGATGCTCATCACCGTCCAACAGATACGACCATGCAGGAAGAAGTTACTAGCAGAGTCAAACCTGGCAACAATCACCGTGACAGTGCAATCACTCGATTTTTTCGACGCAGGCAATATGCTCGTCAAGAATCATTCGACGATGAAGAACAATTACATAAAAAACCATCATAGCTAGTTTTACACTCTTAGCATAATAGCATGTATCATTGTACTGTAAATATATTCTACAAAAGAACAACACCATTGTGTTGTTGGTTGGCATGGATGAATCATGGGTGGGAGTATAAACTAGGAGGTGCTTATTATAAACATAATGGGTGCTGTAGGCGTTTCGTGTCTAAGCCAATGGAGGAAGCATCGTGTTTGTTGAATAGCAATTAATCACCGAGTGTAAGGCATTCATTATTCTCAAGGACCATGACGACGTGTCATTGTTGGTACAGAAAAGGCAGGGGTTACAAAGGGAACCTTTCCATTTCCAGCAAAGTGGTTCTTTATCGATCACTTGTCTAGATCCATGCATCCCATTTGATTCAATTCCACTTTTATTGAAAGGTGTACATCAACAAGAGGGATTTGTAAGTGTGCTAGTCTAAACTGGTTCAGAGACATCTTTCTAAAACGAGATAAATCATCATCCGCTGCACCATCGACCCCTTTTTTTACAGTCAACCGACACTTTGCAAGCTTATAATTTTCCGCCATCCGTCAGCACACTTTAATCATGACGGGAACATCAGTTCTTTCACCTTCCTCTGAAGCAGATCGCGTACTCGACACGCCATTACATCATCAACCTAAAGCATCCTCTAGCAGCCATGAGACACTAGGTGGACTTGACATGATCAAAGAGCGCGATGAAGAAAGTGGTGAACAACAGCAGCAGCAGGATAGGGATACAGTGCGACAAAAGTATGAAAGCATGACATACGATGACTTGGCGCAACGCATGGCAGAGAATTACAAGCAACTATCCGCTGTATTAGGCACCAATGCTTTGAATGCTATGAGAGAATCAACATCATCGACTACACGAGATGAACCACAAGAACGAGACACCACTGAAACAAAGCAAACAGCTGATAATAATGATGAATTGAATGATGACGATGATGAATCAGTGATTGATCGAGATGATGTGGACGACAAGACCAAACGAGCCAAAATGACCAAACTGTTTTGTCGAGCAGCATCTACTGGCGACGTTACCAAAGTGACGCAGTTGTTACGTGGACGATATCGACCTTACATTGATATTGATGCAAGGGATGAAGATGGCACTACGCCCTTGATCTATGCCGCTTGCTTTGGCAAAGTCGAGATTGCACAAGCTCTATTAGATGCAGGAGCAAAAACGGATGTCCAAGATTCTTGTAAGGGTCCTTATGCGAGTGTGTGACAAGGAATAATTGCATTAACCATGAATGATTCTCCCTATTTGTTTCACACATCATAGTCGGATGGTCAGCACTGATGTGGGCAACCAACAATAATCAAGATGCTCTTGTCAAGGTGCTTCTCGAGAATGGTGCATCATCACATACCAAATCAGCCAAAGGTCGCACCGTTTTCGACTTTGTCAATACCGATAATCAGAAAATTGTCGAGATCTTGGCTACCAATCCACGTGATAGCGTATCATCCACTTCAAGTATTCTGGGTCGTGCAGCTGGTAGCATGTCTTCAGGCTCATCAAGTGCTGGTGATTATGATTTCTATTATCAATCCACTCTTGAAGGCTATGATCATTTTATGACCGAGGAAGCAGATCGGCGTCGCAAATTACTTGAAACAGCCATGGCACTTGCAGATGGTGGAGCTCATCCTAATGAAGAAGAAGATGATGATGATGATGATGATTTATTGGATAATCAAGACGACTTGGATGATGATGGCAGCGGCAATGGCAGTGATATCGATGAACCAGCTGAATTTATATGGGACAAATGTCTACCAGATCAGATGTTTGTATTCAGTGCCGATAATTTGCCATATATTCTCAACACAATCATCACCGATATTCAACTTCCCGTGCGTTCACGTCAAGAAATATGTGTACCAGCCAATGTGATATTCTTAAGTGCACGTTTCGCCCATTACTTTTCAGGAGATGAATTGCTGCAACAAATCATGCATGGTGCTGTTGAACGTATTAGTACAGAAATCAAGGTTTGTTACATAAACGGATGATGATATAGGAGAGAGAAGAAACTAATCATATTTTTAACATAGTCCAATGCACGCAATGTACACATTTTAGCGTTTTGGATCACCAATGCAACCCAGCTCTTATATTATCTCAAAAAAGATGGTGGACTTGTCGTAGCAACTGCCGAGCATCAACTACGTATCTCTGAACTTGTATCTGAAATCTACAATTATATCATCAATGATGCTGAGAGGCGCTTAGCCAAGATTCTTACACCTTCCATGCTTGAACATGAACAAATCCCTGGAATGGAAGATGTCAACTTTGCAGATGACTGGCAACGGTTTTTCAGACGCAGTAGTCGACGCTCTGTTGTGGTGCCACCAGATGGTGGTCTTGCAGTACAAATGAAACGCAGCTCTAGTGTGCTTAGCACTAATAGCACAACGACACATACCAACAATAGTGCATGTGCTGCACATGCTATTTCACCACAATCCATCACAAGTTTATTGACATCAACACTTTACGTGCTTCAATCCTATGGTGTACATCCAGCGATTATTGTCCAAGCTCTTGCACAATTCTTCCATTACATGTCATGTGAGCTCTTCAATCGCATTCTGACCAACAAGAAACTCTTGTGTCGATCCAAGGCATTACAAATTCGCATGAATATGTCACAAATCGAGGATTGGATCACTCAAGAGCACCTCCCTTCCAGTCTTGTCAGCTATCTTGAGCCTACCAATCAGCTATTGCAATTATTACAATGCTTGACACATTTGCAGGATTTGGCCAGCTTTATTCATACAGTCAAGAAATTTGATGCTTTGAATGCTTTACAAGTGAAACGATGTGTGACCAATTATCGCTACGAGGTGAATGAACCACGGTTACCGGAGGAAATTGAGAAATACGCCATTCAACTTGCAGAGGATACCGTACGATTCAAGCAAGCACGGTCGATTGAACAATTACGCAAGAAAAAGAGCAACACAGCTATGGCTCGCACACAAAGTGTATCACTGCGTCGTAGCCCTTCTCGTCGTGAGAGCGTCACTAATTTCATGGGATCCATCATGTCCAGCGTTGGTATCACAACATCCAATTCATTGCCACCTACTTTGCCATCTGAAAAGGAATCATCATCACAACAAGAGGAAAATAAGAGCTCTGAATGTTCTGAAAAACAATCCACATCATCAACCGAAACAAAGCAGCAACGATCTGAATCCAGCGAAGATGAAGAAGAGGAACGGCAACGCGATGTGAAAGAAACACGTGATTCCAAATTCATGCTTCCTTTCTCAGTACCCACTACAGCGCACATGGTCAGTATCACTGGTTGGGCACCTGATAACATCAAGCGTCAAGAGCGAATGATTTCACCTGTGATTCCTGATGAATGGATGGACAAACTGGATAATGCCAATAGCTGCATTGAGTAATTCGATTCCCTTGTTGTTTTTGTTTCTGTTGTTTTGCTTTCTTTGTTATGTGATTTTCATGCAGATCTTGTTACTCCCATGTGTACATTATTCTACTCGTTGTTGTCGCTTATCACCTTCCATTGTTTCCACTATTAGAACTAGTCTCCCTTTACGCACAACTTCTCATCCCTTACTCATCCACCCGCATTGATGTATGTTTAAACACATAATCAGAATTGGTAATAAACGAGTACCAAAATGTATAAATGATTGAAGCATTGTCTCTTGATAGCATCATGGTTGATCCAACTGCTGCTTGTGTTGCACCAATTAATCTCACACCAATGTACATTGTACGTATCAACAGGTCTGTGCGCACAGTATACTATTTACAGTAAAGTGCCTTTGTCTCCGCTTCATTGTTATGTCTCACCATGCGCATCACAAGCTTTGGATCGCTTCATCTTTTAACACACACGTTGTAGTATAATCCATAGCTTTTAATATTAATGGTTGATCAACACTCGAATAAAACTCTGGCCATTCATGCCGTAGCGCCCACGATTCATTGGCACAGCAAAATCAAGAGGTGTTTCCTCAGCTGTCTCGTCTCGTCTCGTCTTTATTGACTTTGGTTATAGATTGGAATGATACAGAGAATGTTAGCATGGTCCCAGCACAAAGATGGCAATGATGCTCTGGTGGAGGATATAAGCTCTGACGAACCCTTGTACAATGTATATGATAAATCAAATGGGTAGCTTAGTATATTGCAATGAGCAAGCTCTCGCCAAACAATGAATCTATGTCAATTCGCTTGACAAGGTCAAATTGTGTTACAGTCATAAACACGTTTATCTTTGGTTGCTGTTCTGCATACATATATGTGTGCTTGATATATCGAATTCATCTTTATCAGTAACATGTTCGGCATTTACTCAACATCGTTCCCATGACATCGATAGTATTATTGTTCAATGTTATTCACATCATATTGCATCATGTATCCATTATCCCATCATCCATTACTAGTATAGCATTATGGTTTTTATCTACTTTGCAACAAAAAAGTCTAAAGACTTCTTTCAGTAATGCTGTATGATACAATCTAGTTTTCGAGAGTGAGGGAGAGACCGAGCTTGTGGGCGTTCTCGTTGAGACGGGAAGTGTCAATGGAAGCACCAAGGTTAACCTTGACACCAGGACGAAGGAGTTGGGTGTAGGCAACACCAAGGACACCAGAGTTGGAGATCTTACCCTTGACAAAGGCAGAGCTGTCAAGCTTGAGCTTAGCACCAACTTCAAGAGCAACAGCGTTGCTACCAGAAGCATCACAAGAAGCCTTACCCTATCATAAAAATATGGTCAATACTTCCATCCAATGGATGCAGATGTATAACTTACAGAAGCTTCAAGATCGGGGTTAACCTTGTGATAGTAGGAAACAGCATAGTTGTTCAAGTTGTTAAGAGCATGAACAGCAATAGCATATTCACCAGCAGAATAACCGAGAGCAGCATTGTAACGGCTGATCTATTATAGTAAAAACTCTATCAGAAACCTTACTCTTTTTTTTCCTTCCGTTGATAGGATAATTCTTTTTCTTTTTACCTTGCCATCAAGAACATTGTAAGAAACTTCACCACCAGCAAGGAAACCTTGACGACCAGCGACCGAGTTAACGGTAAAGTGAGTCTTCAAGACATCAAGAGTGGCAACGGTGTGAATGTTGGGTTGCTTGTAGGTAGCGTTGATCTTGGCACCCTTTTCATTGACAGAGGGAAGAAGCGAAGTGACCAATTCGAGCTTAAGACCCTCTACATAAAATCCAACATTAAAATCAATATACCATTGTCGTTCAAATAAAATACATACTGGCCAAGTTGTTCTCAAGTTCAATCTTGCCGTTAAGGTGGTTGGAGGTGGTCCATGCTTCGGTGAAAGTGACACCCTTGGCCTTGTCAGCATACTTGGTCTCGAGATCACCAACAATGATACCGGTCTTGTTATCACGTTGGCCATTCACCTTGAAGGTCTATTATAGGTGATACCATCAAAGACAGGGGTTATTCGCCAAGAAAACATTTACATGATAACGCCACTCTCATTCAACTTACCACACCGTTAGGAGCAGTGGTCTTGACTTCGAGCTTAACACCACCAACGGGATAATCCTTGGAAAGAAGATCCTTGGCGGGCTTACCGATATCGTTGAAGGCAACTAATATACAAACACTTGTCGAGTGAGATAAAGCATACGAATGGGAAAGCGCGTCCAATGTTTAAGATGAAGAGAAAACATACCAGGAACAGACATGACTATGAGGGACTACAAAGTAATTGAGTACGTCAGGGCAATCAAGTAAAGTTGTAAAAAGTTCGTTTTACCTTTTTGTTTAAAGAGTGGAAAAACAAAGATGAGGGGTTTGATGCTGATGCCACTCGTGAGGACAAAAACAAAGTTTACGGAGCTACAAATCATGCTGGGTGGGGAGAAAAACCCCAGTGTATGGCACAGAACTGGATCACAGATCAATGACGTGACATTTTAAGATAGAGTCATGCGTTGTTCTTCTTATAGTTCTTATACCAATCCTTGGTTTAATAAGAATCATCAATCATTTCTATCAGTATGCTTTAAAAGAGATACTCGTTGGATCAACACGTGTTGTTACAACAACGTTGTCATTGGCGATGAATGTTGAGTTACGCTTATCTTGACCAGTGGAGCTGTCTTAGCCATAGCATATACTCATGTGCCCATGTTGTTCGTTCTCAGCATACCCTATACTCGTACAGGATCAAATTGGATATCACATGAACATTTTCGGTTGTTCTAGGGGATGATCAAAAGTACATTTGTCGATCACACGGAGACACACACGCACACTATCCTCTATGTCTCATCAATAACATTCTATGTAAACCATTCTCTTTGTTGATATTGTTTATACATGGGTTCTTATTCAAGTTCTTTAGTAATATGAATGGTGGGAATAAATGTGATCCAAGGAAACGGGAATGGTGTACTCGTGGTAAATACAGTGGTGTAGCTCCTATCAGAGAGCTTCTTGCTTCCGACACGCCAGCTATATCAGTGCAACCCGTGACATTTCCTATCCGAAATTACAACATGGCATCACCAAGCTAACGAAATGATCGCGTATTTACAATCTCCTTCCTCTGTGGCGTACAATGAGGAGCATTCTAGGGCTTGTCGGTGCGACCAAGAAGGGATGTTACAATGCTGCTGCTATTATACATAATGTAAATGATTTATTTGACAACGACATGTTGTATTCTATCACTACTGCTACTCTTACTATTGTATTATACCAATGAATTTTCCTTTATCATTATATCGAATATGCTATCATCAAAAGTACTCATAATAGTGTTCTCCCCCATTAGTGTGCATGGTTCATGCATCACCCCTCGTTTTCCTTTCGCGACTCGTTCACTCCTACTTGACATATGGCTGCTCTCCTTTTTTCTCTCATGATCTCGATCCATCATCCTTGTCTTTATTCTTCTTTTCTTTTTAGTTTTATACTATGGCCGTTCAACTTGATCCTGCAACACAATTGTCGTTTGAACGTAAGTCATTGAAACACGAACACCTGTTGTGATTACTCATTTCACGTTTTATTAGGACCACTCACGCGATTGTCCACCGAGGTTCTTTTGGTCGGTAATCCCAACAATGGACCTGTCATGTTCAAGATCAAGACAACAGCACCCAAGCAATACTGTGTACGACCTAATGCAGGGCGTATTGAGCCACACTCTCAGATTGAAGTTCAAGGTGACACATAAGCATCGTGTTTGCATGAATACCAATGCTGATATTTTGCCGTTGCCTAGTGATTCTGCAACCTTTTAGTCAAGAACCACCTGTCGACCACAAATGCAAGGACAAGTTTCTGATTCAAACTGCTATTATTAAGCCTGTATATGAAGCACTTGCCCTCTCGGAAATGGTATGGATCTAGGGGAAGAAGGAGGTGAAGGATGTAAAGCTATACCAAGTAGTAATTTCATACTATAAATATAGTGGGCTATCACTGAAGCAGAGGACAGGGAAAGCATCTTTCAACAAAAGATTAGATGTGCCTTTCGACCACCCACCGCTACACCTGTTACACCACCACCACCACAGCAACAAGCACAGGAACATGTGGATCAAAAAGCTTTACCACCAGTAAGTACAAGTAGGATAAATGAGAATATAGCTCTAATATGCATCTGAAGATCCCAACCGATGTATCTAATCAAGAGCCGGTTATGCATGGTGACGAGCATCAAGTGGAAGCACAACAAGTGGAAGCACAAGTAGAAGCAGAAGCAACATCATCCACTCCAGAACCAGTTGTTGAAGAAGAAAAGCCTTTACAGGAAGAGCAACAAGCCAAATCAGAAACATCGTCACAAGAAAATGTCATCGAAAGGGAGCTTTCTTCCCCTACAAACGAAGATAACGAACAAACTGTACATGTGGAAGATAATCAAGAGGTTAATCAACAGCAACAATTGGATGCCAATATTGAGCAAGAAGAAACCATGGATACGGTGAACAAGACAACCATGATGGAAGATGAGGATGATAAAAACCGGTTAAAGCAAGAGTTGCGACAAGCGCTAGAATTGGTGGAGCATCTCAAGAATCAGATTGCAAATATGGAACATGAGAGGAAAGGGGAACAACAACCTACTGAAAAACCACAGCTTGCTGGTGCATGGGAGAAACCATCTGGTAATATGAGCGTAGAAGAAGGATATCCACCACAAATGGTGATGACTATAGCTTCCCTCGTGTTTGTGTTTACCTACTTGTTTTTTTAAATAAGAGAATGGTTACAAAAATATTACATAGCATCGTCATTAAAAGGTTCTTTCTCATTCTTTAGCAATGACAGAATGAAGGATTCGTTTGGATAGAGATGAGTAGGAAGGATCAAGGCAGTGTCAATAGATCGAACGATGGATTCGACATGGAATCCAGACCGATTAGATCACACCCTTTCCCTGCAGGGCTACACAAAGCTGCTGTATCACACAGACGTGCTGTCTAATATTACCAACCTCGTCATTTTTACTTTAACCTTGTTGATGTGGTTTTTCCCCGCTATCTTCTCACCGCACAGCTCATCAGATCTTACTAAATGATAAACAATCCATGTTTTCTTTTTCACACGTGAAGCTGCAGGATACATTGGACCGATGCCGATCACTCTGACAAGCTTAGACCCCTCGAGATTGGTTCACTTATACACGCGTTTATCCGCTGATATGTGTGTATACATAGTGCGCCACTATAACTATGACGGATGTATGTAATCACCTTAACTCGGGATTCTGCCGTTCGGTACACCAATTCATTTGTGTATCATCGAAACAGTAAATAACTTTCATACTGCTTGGTTGTAATATATGCCTCGTCATGAGATGGTATAGCGCCTAATTTTTAATGCATGTATCAGAGTTGCCACCATGATGTAGTGATCGTTATAAGTTCTCAGTTTATTGCTCATCTCGTGGCCATTATGTGTGTACAAGGAGGAGCTAGGGGTTGGTGGTAGCATATGCACAGGGTAATCTTTCTTCTATTCTATGTATACCACATCCGTCCACCATGTATGTATTACAACGCAGCAATAATGAAATATTGCCCTTTCAAGAACATCAACAAAGCAGTGCCGATATATGTGCATAGAGAGCCGACTTTAAGAAAAAGTTATAGCATTCAAAATTCATTCACAATGAGCGCGCGTTTCAGAAACCGAGTTGCTATACAAAGCAAATCCGATGGGGGAAATGACAACGACACGTTTTTTTTCTTCGTTCACGAAGATACATCACACGATGGTTACCTAGAAATGATCCATAACATCACCAGCAATATGAACATACATAGCGTCATTCGATGGTTTTCTCTTTTTCTCCGCTGATACACATTCTCCTCATGCAACGAAAGCGCCACCAACAAGAGACAAAGGAGGGGTTGCCAAGTGCATGATGTAGTTGCTCATGAACCATTTTGCGTCAATGTTGTTGTTACATCTTTGAGCCATTTTATCAGAGACACTCTACTGCAAACACATCCTTTGCTCGGGATCCCGTAGCAGCTTTTGTCTCCATTTGAAACGGGCCGCTTTGTGTAAGAGAGCGAATGGGGCTTGGATGAGTTTATGACATGGAGCGCAGTACGTTTTCATATACTATCAATTGTGCACGCAGCATGTATCTATGCTCTATCGAATGATGGGCACTTTTTGAACGACTACAAGATCGAGATCGAGGCACAGTAAAGGGATAATCTAGCCAATCTCATCGAGAATGTGTACAAATAGAAAAACAAAGCAATAATTCATTACTGCTATTACAACAACGCACACATTGCGTTTTGTTTTCTCTAGTGTTACTGTGTTTTGTAGCAAAAAGAGCCACATGCAAGGACAAGGTCTGTTTTTGAGTTTCTATTTCAGTTGATACACACACACATATCATGGATGTACGCGTTAATAACCGCAGCTTGTTTATGTAGATACCAGGATGGGACCCATGATTATCGATCACCCAAAATGGTGGATGTCATGCTTTAGCGTAGATAAACCCACCTCGAGATTGTACCCCCAAAGCTCCTCACTGTTTCAAGTAATATGGAGAAAAGCCTGATGACAGCACAAGCAAACCCAAAAACAAGGTTGCATGGCGGCTGAAAATGCCAGAGCTGCGACTTGGTGATTTGCGTGGCTATAATTGAATATTTACTGCACCACAAGGCCAAGACATGAAAAAGAGCCAACCCTAATGCTTGCTGATACTCCCCTTGATTCATTTCTTGGCTTACATGCAGAGCACACAAGGATATATAAGTGTATGATTGTACCTGAGAGCAATGAGCTTTTTAAAAAGTGAAACGATTGTTTACCCTTTGTCTCATCAATGACAGACCACCGCTCAATATTACCATTTTAATCAGTCCCGTGACACAGGGAACACAAGATGCCGGAAAAAACGGATGGTTTATTATGTTTTCAGCTTATTTCTGAAATGGATTGACAGAGTGTTGGTATAAGGATTAGGGGGTGCAAGGGGGTTGCAAGCCATGAGGGGAGATCCCAGTCTTATGACCGACGTTTCAGCTTTTGCTCACATATATAAATTGGCACGTCCCATAAATTCCCCCTGTTGTTCATCGTTGCTTCAATCACTTTATACACTTGTTCTTTTCACTCTCTCTCTCTCTCTCTTTCTCTTTCTCGTATCACCAGCTTACATGCACGCTTTGCTTCATCACGGCTTGGTTACACCAGAGCGATCGGTACCATCAAGTCCTAGTTTATCGCCTGCTGTTGTTACTCCCACCAATGCCACTACTCATCATGTACACTGTAACGATGATACATCAGCTGTCGATATGACAGAGTTGACTCGTTTATTGCAAAAGGCAGCTTCTTCTCGATCCACACGTGCTTTTCATATTTCCAAACCACATACACCAGCACCTTCAGCATCAACTGCATCTTTATATTCAGTGTATACCACTTGGTCTTTACCACAAGAACAACAACAGCAACAACAAAAACAACATCGTCCACCTTTTGCTCATCGAAACGCATGTTCGAATGTACCATCCCAATTTATCTTCAAGAAACCTGAATATAACCAACAATATCAACGTACCCATTTTCATCGACCCATGTGCAATGGTGATGACACAACTTCTCCATTGACAACCAACAAGGATATCTCATTTCCTGGATGGTCTGATTTACGCCGTTTCTTTGTATCCGATGTTACTGTAACTGGCAATGGTTCACTATCCTGCAGCAGCAGCAGTAGCAGTAGCAGCAGCAGTGGTAGCAGCGACTGTGACACGTTTGCAAATCAATTCCACCACGACATTGAGGGACGCTATGGCAAATGGGGTATGTGTTGAATTCAAAAACATAAAAATTGCTCAAAGGAGTGAGCAAAATCAGCATGCACACAAGAAATGTGCGCACGCGTCATTTTGAGGCATTTTTTTTTCCTGACTTGTGATTTTTTTCTCTCCCTGCTGCAGGTCGCTATATTGGCAAGGGCGCTGGTGGCTCTGTACGACTCATTCACCGATCCAACGACAGCAAGCCTGTTGCTGTCAAGCAATTTCGAAAGCGTCTACCGCATGAAACTGAAAAGGATTACATCAAGAAAGTCACTGCTGAATTCTGCATTGGATCCACACTTCATCATCCTAATGTGATCCAAACCTTGGATATCATTCAAGAAAACGAATCCACTTTTTACGAGATTATGGAATTTTGCCCCAATGACTTGTTCAATGTTGTCATGAGTGGTATGATGTCTCGTGAAGAAATCGCATGTTGCTGGCGTCAGCTCTTAAATGGTGTTGATTATTTACACGGCATGGGTATTGCTCATCGTGATCTCAAGCTTGATAATCTTGTTCTCGATCATCGTGGCATTGTCAAGATTATTGATTTCGGCTGCTCTTGTGTTTTCAAGTATCCATTTGAAAAGAATATTGTCATGAGCAAAGGTATGTGCATATAAGAACATGATTGCATTTTCAAAATCTAATTTGATTGTTGTTGTACATATAGGCATCTATGGATCAGAACCTTACATTGCACCAGAACAATACACACAACCTACTTATTCACCATCTGCAGGAGATGTATGGTCATGTGCAATCATCTTTATTTGCATGACAATTCGCTGCTTCCCGTGGCGCGTACCAAGGCTTTCCGACCGTGCATTTCGTGCATTTGCCACCAACTCCTCTCATCAACAACATCGCATACTTAAGCATTTACCTCGTGAATCACGTCCCATTATAGCCAGTATGCTAGATCTCGACCCCACTCAACGGCCTACTCTATCATCTATTCTTGCTGATCCATGGGTAGCCAATATTGATGTTTGTACTCATGAGACCCCAGGCAACCATCATGTTCACCATGTCCAAGAAACAACTGCTGAAGCTGTACAAGAACGCAGTAATATCGTGGTCATCACATCTGAACCACCTGGTGTTGTTGCTGAAAAGGAACGTCGTCGACACCAGCATCATCAACCTGTTGCAGCGGCAGCTACACCTGCTTCCAAACGTCAATAAGATTATCTCAACAACATTATACCATCTTTCATCTGCATGTCCACAACACACACATATCCATCCATTCGCATCCCACATTCCTCCTTACTATTAATTTATTGCAAAAGAGACTTGCTCCATTGTATATACCCGCTTTCGTTCCCCATCACTCATCTAACTTGCTCCTCCTTTTTCTTCCTTTTTACTTTTCCCCCACCTTGTATCAAGATACACATTAAAAAAGGGGTTGATCATCCCACGCCACAAGTGTATGTATAATGTCAAAAGTAGAATGATCATCCATGTTTGTATTATCATACATCGAGTCGCTGGCTTTATTCGCCAACACGCACATCAATTAAAAAAATCACAATACAATAGTGACACATGTGGTTTGGATGATAATGGGATTTTTTTTGTTACGTGTTGAATCATGTGAAAAAGCATTGTAGTATAGGAATGGATGTGTTCTAGAAAACACAAGATGCACCCTGCGCTATTAATGTCACATGACCGAAAGGAATATATCAATATCCCAGTTTTCTTTAATACAAATCAAGTGATGTTACTATGGTACTGTACCGATGTTTACATAATATACAATGACGTTGCTATGGTTTCAGTCATTTGAGTTTTTATGTGCTGATTGTCGAAAAAAGCAGCCATGTAATGTTTGCCAAATATGGAACTACCCCAGCCAAAGTACACAATCCCGCCAACTGAAACCTGTCATGCTGCAGGAAAATACCATGCAATATAGCACAAGATTTTCGTATCCACGCCAACTGGATTGTGGACGACATATGATCGCATAAAGAAATGCCGATGTCCGACATCTGAATTAGTTATCACATAAGCACATGAAAATGGTCACTGCGTTATAGATTGTACCACACACATTACCAATGCATTCATGTTTCCAGAAATCGTTGACTAGATACAATGAACACGTTCTATAGCTAATACTCTATCTAAACGATAATGAGAAGAAACTCATTATTTCGGGAAAAATCAAAGTTGAAAGAGAGATATGCGATGTGTAGCATCCCGGCTATGGACCGCTGCAACAACCCCGCAAAGGCAGTCTCGGCTCTTTTTGGGTTCATTTTCTTTCGACTGCCAAAAACCCCAGGTTATGATTATTGCTTTTCCTCTCTTCCTGTATGTCTTTTTTTAACAAGATTATTGACAAAGCAAAGCACGGGGCACACCTTCACCATCACCATCACCAGCCATCCGACCCTACGCTTACTGCTGCTGCCAACAGCAATGATAACACTACTGCCGTCAACACAAGCAGAGCTGGTGAAGATACAAACCTTGGCATACATACACCCCATTCATCTACATCAGAAGCCGAGCAACACAATCAACAACAAAATAAGCCAACTGCTACTACCACCAATGCAACAATGACACCTTCAAACAATAATACAGCAGCTGCTGGTTATGTAACACCACGAGCATCTGTTGATAAACCTTCAGCACAAAATAATAATGCAACTCAAATGGATGTGGATTCCACAAATGCTGGTAAGCACTCTTAATATTTTTTTGTCAAGACGAGAGATTATGTGTGTGTGGATAAGAAAAGGAAAAACGCGTGTTCATGTGTTAGTGTGCATGTATATCTTTTTGCATGACGCCACACTGTATGCATGTTTGGGGGGTGGGATATGCACATACATATAAGTCCCTGTCAGTCAATGGGGCAAACTTTTATTTTCTGAGCTCATATTCCCTCTCCTCTCACTGGAGTCTTTCTCCTCTTTTCTTTTCTATCGTATGCACGTTTTAACCTACCTTTTCAAATAGACCACGCTGACGTACAAAAGTTGATGCAACTAAAAGGTATTTCATTCATGTTGAGCAACAGCCACACTCAACACGCATACTCAATTTTCTTTCTTTCTCTTTCTCTTTCTTTTTCTTTGTTTTATTTTCATACACCTCGCTTTCACCTGCTCACTTGTAACAGCCCAGCAACAGCGGGCAGCCATGCGACAACGATATCAGCAGTACGATCAACACATTCTTGAACAACGCAAAAACCGACCACGTTTGAAACTTGATGATTTCCATTTGCTACGCACCCTTGGTACGGGTTCATTTGGTCGTGTCCACCTTTCTCAATCAAGACATAATGCACGATACTATGCTATCAAGGTGTTGAAAAAGACCGAGGTTGTGCGATTAAAACAAGGTATATTCGATGCATGCATCGTTATCGGCTATCCTATTCATTCTGTTTTATACTTCTAGTCGAGCACACCAACAATGAAAAGCACATTTTGGAAGCAGTAGCCAATCCATTCCTTGTGAATCTATGGGGTACATTTCAAGATGATGCCAACTTGTACATGGTGATGGATTATGTACCAGGAGGAGAACTTTTTAGCGTACTGCGAAAAAGCAAGGTATTACAATGATAATAAGGCACATGGTGGATACTCATTGAGCGGAATCTATAGCGTTTCCCAGACCACGTTGCCAAGTTTTATGCGGCGGAGGTGGTGCTTGCACTCGAGTATTTGCATGCTAAAGATATTGTCTATCGAGACTTGAAGCCTGAGAACTTGTTGTTGGACAACAATGGCCACATTCGCATTACCGATTTTGGTTTTGCCAAATATGTCCCTGATGTCACTTGGACCCTGTGTGGTACACCCGACTATCTTGGTAAGTAAATGAGATATTCTGGTTTTATGCATGCTCAAACATGGCGTTTATTTTAGCTCCCGAGGTGATTCAATCAAAGGGTTATGGTAAAGCAGTGGATTGGTGGAGTTTGGGTGTGCTTGTATTCGAAATGTTGGCAGGGTAAGTTATCCCATAAGAGAGTGTGTGTATCATAAACTAATAATAAGGAAATATATAGATATCCACCCTTCTATGACGATGATCATCTCAAACTTTATGAAAAGATTCTTCAAGGGAAAATCCGATGGCCTAGTTATTTTGATCCTAATGCTAAAGACCTGCTGAAACGATTATTGACATCTGATCTTTCAAGACGTTATGGTAATCTGAAGAATGGAGCCGAGGATATCAAATGTCATCCATGGTTTGATGGTGTTGATTTTGATCGTGTGGGCAATCGACAAATTCGAGCACCTTACATTCCACAGATCCGTGGTGATGGTGATGCTAGTCATTTCGACAAGTACCCTGAACAAACTGAACGTTATGGGACACCATGCGAAGATCCCTACAGAGACAAGTTTCCCGATTTTTAATTCTTGTTTATTTAACTCGACTGTAATTCCTTTTCCCCCCTCATCAGACAACAAACTCACCTTGTATAAAGTTGCCATTTCTTTTTTTTTGCTTTTTCCTCATGTCGATAAGGCTGATGTTAATTAAAGATGATGTTACGCAAAGTCGTTGTGTTCACATCGCTTGTGTTGCCATCATGTGTGTTGCCAGTGCAATCCGAACGCCGCTATCTTGTCAATCTTTTTCCCTTTCCTCCTCTTTTTACATCTCTTTTCCATTCACGCCAACTACAATGATTTCAGCTCGTGGTCCGATATTACGGTTACTCTTGTTGGCTGCATTGTTGGTCATCGCCTACCAAATCTACAGTGTAATGACAGGTGCTCCTCCACCCAATCGCATATCCATCTTTGAGCAATCGTCATTCAACAAAGAATCCTCGACTACAACCGCACCAGTTCAACAGCAACATCGGTTACCTTGGTATAAGCAATCCTATAAGGCTATCAGTAAAGCAGCGTTTGATCCGGATCATGCATTTACTACTGAACACTTGACGACTGAGGAGCGAAGAGCATTGCAGGAACGGATGGTGGAAATAGCACAGTCAATGGCACAGGATGCATTTGGTGACAAGTATCAAGGGCGTATTCCTGGTACAATTCTGGATAGTCAAGATCAAGTAGATGCTATGCGATCGTTGGTGAATTGTTGGACACGTGGACGGTGGATAATGAGCAGTAGCAGCAGCAGCAATACACCGTTACTTCGTCATTTCCAAGATCCATTGTATGGCAGTTGTGATGCAAAGTTTTACAAGACACATGGAAAAAATGAGCAACGTGAAGCTGTCAAATACACGTGGGAACCTTCATGTCCGTTACCAATGACAACCATTGATCCACAACAGTGGTGCGGTGGTGCTCTAAAAGGTCGTAACCTTATGCTTGTCGGTGATCTTGCTCAATATCAAATGCATGAAATATTACTTGACGCATTACGCGATGGTCCTGTTGTATGTTATGGTGAATTGAATTGCAAAGGTATAATACACAATGAGGAGAAACGAATAGGGAACATGAGACTGAGATGGTTTTATTAGAACATACGATTTGTAATGAACCGAAAGCAAGTTATTTGCGGTATTTCCGTAATGATGTGGTATCGATTGCACGCAAAGTGGACAAGCAATATGGACATCCATCGATGGATATAGTCGAATGGCCTTTTATGGCGAACTTTATTCTTCGTGAATACGATATATTTATCCTGAATCGTAGTCCGGTGGTGGAGGATGATACCAACTTTGCCCGTCAATTAACTCAAACACTTGCGTCATTACGAAAGAGCAAACCACGTGCACTCATTATTTACCGATCCTCAGCTATTGGTCATCCACATTGCGACGATGCACAGGGTCCACTTGAACAACCCTTAGATGATGAGCAACAACGTCAGTTACCTTATGGCTGGAGTGAATATGATCGTAGAAACGCTATAGCTCGTACTATTGTGGAAGCAGCAGGAGGATTATTTATTGATCTTGGTGCATTGGCTAATTTAAGACCTGATGGACATATTGGTGGTCAAGATTGTTTGCGATATTGTATTCCAGGACCATTAGATGCATGGGTTACTATCTTGTATAATGTCATGCTTGGCTTGGAAGGTGCATTACCCTTACCAGAAGATAACACTCTCATTTCATAATCCTCTCATTACACGCATAAACAAATTCGCATTAGCATTTATTTTACTCATTTGCGCAGGTCGCTTTCCCATCCCAATCCATCATCCATAAGAATATTGTATCTACCATTGTCATACCATACACACATATATAAAGTTGATTGATCATTTCTTTTAATTGCCACCGTTGCCATGGTACAATTGACTTTGTAGGTATTCTTCCCATGAAATTCTACCACTATGGCTTGATATTAGTACCAAGATCATCGATCTGATCCTTTGATTACTTACTCTCCATTAAGATCGTCCTCCTCCAAAACGTGATCCACCATATCAGTAATTTCCTCTAATGCTACATATCGAGTTGGATCGTCTTCTTCATCTTCATCAAAGTCGGTGAATGCTGCACGTAACTCATGGCCATCGAGGTGTCCGTCATTGTTGGTGTCATGCAGCACGAATAAATAGTATACGAGTTCATTTTCAGTCAATTTGGCCTTGGGATCTTGACCGTCCTTTGCCATGGACTTGATGTGTTCCATAATGTGCCTGTTGTTCACGTTAGCAACAGCATTGTCAAGGGAAACTGCTTCACACTTACTGTTGGTTGGTTTTGTCGTCACCATAGTTGGAGTGTCCAGGTTGCTCATAACGATGCGTTCCAGGACCTGCCAGAACAAGGCCTAATAAACAAACGATAGCAACCAAAGAAACGAGTAGATGCATAAGATGATATATTGTGTAAAAGAAAGAGAAAGTGAGAATGAAATATGAAATCTATGCGAGCAACTGCCAATGACAAGCTGCAATGTGGTATTCATTCAGCGCACGCATGTTTTGCACCACCTTATTATCATCATCAATCAAACGAATGAAAAGATAAAATATGTTGTTTTATACATGAAAAGAGAAATGGTATGTCGAGATGATTACTCGTAATATCCTACTATACAAATGCTCGTTGTATATATGTTGTCTGTGGTAAAAGAGGGAAATGGAGCTGTTGAAATTACTGTTCATTAGGTCGAACACAGACCTTGAGACCTGAACCATCCAAAAACACCTTCCATGCTTCATCAAATTGATCCAAAGAGAATGAGTGAGTGATAAGGCTTCCCCAGTCAAGCTTGTTTTCGGCAAGGACACTGATAGCACGCTCCATACCAAAAGGATTGGTATAAGTAGACTTGATGGTAAGTTCACGACGGTAGACATTGAAAGGTGAAACAGGGATGGTAACATCTGGTTTGGCTACACCCACCCACACAACGGTACCACCAGCCTTTGCACAATTGACAGCATGTTCCATGGTTTGAGGACGACCCACACACTCAAATACCACATCAAATCCATCACCCATGCAAGGGTCTCCCAACTTGAGCTCTTCAGGATCCAAGGCTTCAGCAGCACCAAAAGCCAAAGCTTTTTCACGACGCATCTTGCTAGGTTCAACCACAGTAACACGACCACCAGAAAGACTGGCAAGACCCAATGTCATTAAACCAATAGGACCAGCACCCATCACAAGCACTTTATCACCGGTTTTGATATCACCCGTATCAACAGCATGGATCACACACGACAAGGGTTCGGCAAGACTTGCTGTGACAGGACCAACAGATTGAGGAACAGGGTGAACAGCTTCTGCAGGTGCAATCATGTACTTTGCCATACCACCATTCACGGATACACCCAAACAAATAAGCTTGGGGCATAAGTGATATTTCTTGTTACGGCAAAAAGTGCAAGCGTGACAAGGAACGTTGGGATCAATGGCTACCAAATCGCCTTGCTTGACAGTAGTCACCGTATCTGGATGGATTTGCTCCACAAAACCAGCATTCTCGTGTCCAATAGTCACCTTGTGAGTAGCATGTGGCGTTTCTCCCTTGCAAATATGTAAATCCGTGCCTATCACCATGTCAATACAGCCATCACACACAGCATAAAGAGTCCAACTTACCACAAATGCCAGAAGCGGTGACTCGTACAAGAATATAACCAGGCTTGAGTTCTGGGATTTGCTTGTCGACCGTAGAAATGGTACCGGTAGTTTCCCAGCTTGCAACCTTCATTGTTGTGGATGGAGCCATTGTAGTTGTATGTGTATAAAAGTGTGAGAGAAGAGTCATGGTATGTGGAGTAAGTGGTGGTTTATATAAGGGAGCGGGCATAGCCTGGAACGGTAATTTGACATACGGGGAAGTTGCTTGCACGAAAAGGAAGTTAGGTGAAACTCAGAACTCTCCACATTGCCGTTCCATTCTTATTTGATCAAGCCGCCACCCCCAGCATTTAGGCTCGTCGCTTTTTCCTTTACACTTCCATATTTGGTCATCAAGATCGCCACTTCCGGGTGGACTTTATTTTCCCATTCAGCTCACAAACCTTCCGATGCAGCTGCTATTTACGTTTCAGAATGTGTACTGTGTTATTAGAAATATACAACGTGTATGTGAAAACTATATAAAACAAAGAGATGGATGGTACTACAAAAGGGAAAAGGATGCAGCGGGAAAAAAATCAGGGAGGGAAAAAGGTGATGGGGTATACATAGTTCCTGCTTAGTTCATATACCGTGATACATCTTCAAACACCGTGACGCTATCCAATGGGTCGGATGTATTGGCAGGTCGATAGTATTGTGCTCGTGGTTGTAATTCTCTATCAAACATCATCACACCCGTGTACATATTGTTGGCCATTTTGATACTGCGTCGACGAACACTTTCATCCTCTTGTGCTCCTTGTATCGTACTGGATTGTTGTTGTTGTTGTTGTTCATGCATAATGTTATTGTTGTTGTTGTTGACTTGAGAAGGGGATGCATAAAGTATACGTTCAATATCATTAAGAAGCACCATGCAAATAGGGTCTTTCCATTTGATTTCAGCCATCTTGCGCAAGACATGTCGCGCATGATTGAGACCATGTTTGGCTCGACCTGTAATTAAATCATCGGCATATTCAGTGCAATACATGAGAATCTCAATGGATCGTTTCAAATCGCCAGGCCATGTTTGACAGGGTGCAAATGATAAAACAGTTCGTCGTAGTCGTAACATTTCTGTCGAGTATTCAATCATGTCAAGAATGGCTTGTCGTTCCAAGGGTGATATGATAGCTGCATCTTGATGTGGACAGAAATGGTGTAGAATTAAACATGTGTTGGTACAAAACTCCATGCTTGCAGCGAGCCTTGATTCTTCGAGAGCTGTCATTGATAAAGTACCATTGTTATTGTTGGATGTTGGTGATGTACCCTCTGTACTACGAATCATTTCAGGTGTACGTGCTTTCCAATCATAAAGTGTCGCTTTCACATTGTCGTACATGTGTTCACTCAGTAATTCTCCACGATCAAGAGTAGATTCAATTTCTCGTACAATATGACGACGAATAATCCACAATTCGAGCACGTGACCCCATTCCAAAGCACCAGCAACTTCATCAGGCTCGTCCAGCGAGCAAGGTGTGGGTCGTACCAAGCGTGATAATGCATCATGATCATCTGAATTAGGACTAAGCATCGATTTCTGTATGGCACCTGATTCATGTAGGAAATGATCGATTTGAAAGAGATACCACCATAATCGATTCTCCAATTCTATCTTGTCACTCGCAATATCATCATCTTGCCTTGTACGGGGTCGAATATCCAATGCTGTCGCCATACGTACTGCAAGTGTATGAAAGGTTGCCTTTTGCTCCATCGAGAATACAGTTGTCATGTTGCATAGGCACAAGGCAAAGATACGATCCATAGTGGGTTCATCAAAGTAATCTCCAAGTGCATCCCGAGTCATATGTGCAAGACGATGTTGTATCATATCCAATATCTTACTATCTTGTTCTTGCGTAATGCTTGCTGGTCGATGGTGTATCAATAAATGTCGACACCAAAATGTACCAATGGCTAAAGCAAACACATCTTCTTGAGGATTCTCCAGATCCTTGTACCAATCATTGATTATCCGTCGTGGTCGCACAGGGTAATAATGGTTCATGCATTCAACGAAATAATGGATACAATCATCAATGATTGTTGATAATGTCGAATAGAATGTTGGCCATTCCACTCGTATATTACTCTGTTGCTGTTGTTGCTGCTGTTGTTGTTGTTGCTGATCCTCATCCATTCCATTGTCGTTGTTACTGGAAGAATCAGTGATCGAACAAGGCCATATAGTCTCGGCATACAATTCGCTATGGTACTTGATATAAGGATGCATGACTCGTCGCCTTCGTACCATGGCACTTCCTCTCGATGTACTGTGATGATGACTGAAATCGGGTGAAGAACCCAAAGTCGACTGAAATGCAAGTTCACCAAGTGTCTGCAAAAAGTCTCTCAAATCCTGCACACTATCCAAATTGATGGAAATGGTATTATCGGGTTGTATCTCGATTCGCCATTGATTGGTACTAATAAGGTCGAGTATCTGTGGCAAATAAGGTGACGATGGTTGGAAAAGTTGAACATCTTGGGTCAATTCTGGTAATGGCTCGGTAGGCGACGAGGGTGATGCTACCACACTGGATTCTGACGAAGAAGACTGAATAGTTTGTTCTGCTAAAGACGGTTGTTCATGGTTGTCATTGGGTGGTTTGATTCGTCGAGTCTTGGGTCTTCGAGGTCGAGTACCATTTATTCTGACGCCATTGTGAGGACCTAGAATGATTTGTGCCATGTGGAAACGAAAGAAAAGCAAGCTTGTTTCAACCCCACTCCGCTTTTAGTACGATTGCCACCTTCACTTGAGTTGCTTAATGCATCATTTCCCTCCACCCTTACATGTCAGTTGTATCCATTGGTGCTTCCTGTCAATATCTAATACACAATGCTAATTAAATATTGACGGTGTGTCTTTAATATCAACTGGTTGAAACTTTCAATTGATGATGTTGGTGATGTAATGCTAGCTGCTACTCATCGTTCACAAGTCTCGTGCGTCCCATGAACATAATTTCAGTGAAACATAATAGTGTTCATCATTAATATAACATGTAGCACATGCAATCATCATCAAAAACTATCATACAATCAACGACTGGCGAGCTTAACAGAGATCATATGTTACTCTATGACCAATCATCTCAAATGTTTATTCTTTGATCTGCAAATGTGATTCATTATCCTTATAAATGCGTGTGTAGAAAAGGAGTTAATTCAATTGCTTTTGACTTTAGAAACGAACAATAGGTTTAAAAAAGGACAGATGATGGATTCCTTCGCTCATACAGTAACAGGTTCTAATAGGATTGTTGTCTATGATTTGTGATATGCTGATCACACAAAGCAGCCCCCATAGAATTAGATCATTTCAACATGTTTGATGCATGCTAATCAGAAAATGTATTATAAGACAAAAGAGAATGCTAGCTATAGTACTATATATTTGGCCAAAGTGATCTAGGAATTACAAGTTTCCACTTTTGTAGGTATCCACATAAGCGATCCATCACATCTGAGTTTAAATAAAACATTGCTGCAAAAGACACATAGTGCAAGTAGACAACTCTTCACAACGATCCAACATGGGGAGGAAAGCCAGAAAGAAACAAAAGGCACGAGCACAAAGGAACTTGGAGAGTTTATCAGGATGGGAATCAGCCACCGATCGTAATGACTTGACGAGTGGAGGAGAAGGCAGTAACAGCAATCGTGAGAGTCGTCAAAGCACACCTTCAACCCTCGATCGCAACGATGATCAAGCCATCGCAAGTAAGATCTGGTTTCATTTTCATACAAGAACACTTTATGCGTTGATATTGATCGAATATTGTAGATGGGGATGACTTTATTTCTCTTAGTGTTGGTGAGGAGCAAGATAACAAAAATGATTGTCGACAAATGCGTCGTAGAAAGGAACGAGAACGCTTCAAAGAGAATCGCAAACGCAAACGTTCTGCCTATGAATTAGATAACGAGGAGGAGGATGGAGGAATCGATGCATTTCCATGGTTGGATATGATGCCAGATTCAGTACCTGGACCTTTAAATGTTGATAAGCTGTAAGTATATATCAAGTAGTACAAGAATGGCAAGTCCTGATGCTGGTGATTAGGTTTGATCAAGAAGTACAAAGCATTGTGCGTTACTTGGAACCCACCAAAGGCGAAAAGTTTTTGCGTGATTTCCTTGTATTCCGTATCAAAGAGTCCATCGAATCAGCGTTTCCTGGATGCGAGGTGGAAGTATTTGGAAGTTTCGCCACAGATATGTATTTGCCAAACAGGTAAGATCCTTTACTTGCTTTCAAGAGAAATCATACTCAGTTGTTTTATCTCTAGTGATATTGATATGGTTGTTCAAGGTTCTGGTGTGCATCTGAGACGTATTGCCACGCGATTAGAGAAGGCAGGCATTGCACACAATATGCAATTGATCCTACAGGCACAGGTATGTTTACAAAGACGCGTCATACTTGGGAAATGATGAAATATGTAATCATCACATACTGATATGATGACTGTTCATTCAGGTGCCGGTGATGAAATTTGAAGATTCCCTCACCAAGATCAAGGTTGACATCATCCAAGATTCGGATTCAGGTGTAGAGAGCGCAGAATGTATCCGAACCATGATGCAAAAGCAGCCAGGTTTAAGGCCGTTGACATTGTTGATCAAGCATTATCTCATGTTGAAAGGGCTCAATGAAGTATTCACGGGTGGTATGGGAGGCTATGCTATTGTTTGTATGGTGATGAGCTTCTTGCAGGTGAGTACAGTGGCGTCATACATATGTATTGCATAAACATTGGCTAATTCTTATGTGTTGTAGATGCATCCCAAGGTATCCACAGGCCAGATCGAGCCACTCAAGAACTTGTCGACATTATTGATTGAATTCTTTCAATTGTATGGTGTATTGTTCAATCTGGAGGATGTTGGCATATGTGTAAAAGGAAAAGGGCAATATTATCAAAAGGTAAGATGGCGTGATTCTTACGTGATGGTGATTCAATGGATCTCTGACATTAGCTTTGTAGAGGAATATTCTTAGCCGAGCGGGACGACCATTATTTACCATTCGTGATCCTATGAACCGTGATAATGATCTTGGTATGAAGTCATACAATGCCTTTTCAGTAGTTCGACAATTTCGATTCGCATATTCCAGTATGACTTTCAAGATATTCGATCTCGAAGAGAACAGTCATAATCATCATCGCTATTATCCTCGTAATGACGTATCACTTTCAATATTATCCAAAGCGTTCTGTATCCCAACAAGCATGGTGGAACTGCGTTCACAGATCGATAAATGCTACAAGTCACGAACATGGGAGCAAGATCCAGATGCAAAGCTGTTCCTTGAATCTCTAGAAGAATAATGCAACCAACTCAAATTCCCATCCAGCCTTGTATATAATGTTGCCTATTGATATTTCCTTTTTAACCCACACCATAAACGAATCAGTATTCACTACTATATAAGTTAATGCATTTGCATTACTTTGTATCTTATCTCTTTCTCACTTTTTTTCCTTTATCATCATGACCTGTACTGAAACTACTCATCAAGAATTAACATGTTGCTCATCCACTATCGATCGATATTGCATCCTTGATCACGACGGCACTGTTATTGCATCTGCAACCGATTACGTACCTACCACAAGTATCAATGAATGGCTTCAACGCAGTCCCAATGCCACAGCTACCTTGACACTCTTTGATGGTGACACCATTGATCTCCCTGTTTACACGCTTCGTCGCAGAAATGCAGTCGTTGCCAACCTACCAGATGCTCCTTCAATGTCACCTTGAGATATCAATTCGCTTGTTTTACATATTCCCATCCATCGCAATATCACTTGATTAGAATAGCAGAACATAGAGTGTGTAATTTACACACACAAACACCCACACACATGTACGCACAAAGGGCGTTGATCACCCTAAAACTGTTTTGTTACATCGCTCCATCTACAAATTGTTTGTTTTTTCCAAGTAAAAGAAACGTGGCTCCTGCATTTATCCAAGCATAAGAATGATTGGGTTAGGTTGCACTGCATTACTCTTGTGTTTAGCATAGCAATATTCGGACTTCTTTGCCTTGTACTTTGGGATCTTTTGTAAAGAGACATGTTCCCAGGTCTCCGTACTATCTCCTAGTTAGCTACCAACCCCCCCCTGTTTCGTCAGTATATAAATGCAATTGGCAAATAGAACCAAACATACTTTCTGCTCATTATCCCATGTGGTTCATTGACAAAAGAATAGCATCAGTGCTCATGTGCAATCCTCACTACACTTAATGACAGGCGATATGCATTGTTGGATGCTTGGTACACAATAGTTTGACTCTAATCATCCACCATTTACATTTCATATGCCACGTTTATTTGCCACGTGTCACTACATACTCTTCACGGGCCGATAACATGCAATATACCCTGGTCAAAGGGGGTTGTGCGTGGGGAATCCATGGTCAAGGGACCTGATGAATGATAATGCCCCAACCTTCAAAAGTTGATTCTCTTTATTACACACGCACAATGATGCAATTGACCATCACCCTATTCTCCCATAATGGGCAGTTTCATATAACTTGAATCATATCTTGTTTTTCTCTCTCACACCACACATCTCGTATGATTCGACAATGTGTGTGTGTGTGAGAACAATCTTGTTTGGAACGCTACTTTACTACTAATTGGGAAAGAAACATTCCTGCAATGGATGCATTCCTTTTGATCATTCAATATAGTCCTCAGTTTATTTCTCCTAAACCATCTGGGATCAACGAATGCCCTGTATTGCTTTTGCATGATACTCCCAGTGCAACGAAGGGAAAGAGGGGAAAGCAGGTCAATGGCGACAGCATGACTGCCTTACTAGTTGCACTACTGTTATCGCATAGTAACCGATAGCAGGGATTGTGTGCATGCAAATATGGGGATAAAGGGATGAACAGCATAATGTTACTAGTGGAATAGAATATATTACTGCTACTGCTTTCCACACATAACATCATGTTGTTCACGAGCAATGATGAATTTGACAGTTGGTGGCACATGATCTATTTTTTCTTTCTTTGTTTCTCGTGTTGCACATTGATTATGCATCCGTACACCTCATAGGATACTAAACAGTGACACTGAGTGAATGAAAACTCATTTGGTAACGAGCCATATCCTTCTTTCAAAGAACCATTTCATTATGTTTTTCAATAACAATGAACTCCAATTTCATTCTACGATTCTTAAAGCAAAGATATATGTGCGCACAGATGGGCATGAAAGCAACACTGTGGCAAAAGAGCGGAGTGATGGTCATCTCAGGGACAATGTGATTCTGATTGGTCAATGAACGAGTAGAATTTGCTAAGCGCAAATAGCTGTGGGATCTTTTTCGCGGTCGGCACCCCAAAGTATAACCACTTTAATCATCCCCACACAACACAGCTTTTGCCTTTTTCTTCACACAAGCATATACCATCCATGGCGACCAACAACCTTGTTGATATTAAAAGCTTATCACCCCTGTTTCAGGACTTGTATGCCAAGGCCAAGGACTTTGTAGAGGTGAGTTGTATACATAAAACACCTTGACACGTGCAGCTGCAGATCAACCACTTTTGATATTGATCCATGTAATATATAGAATGATTGCATTCCTGCCGAGAAATTGTACGAGGCACAAATGGGACAAGGAAAGGATCGTTGGAAAGTAAGTGAGTACTCTCTGGAGTATGGGACCTTTTTATTAATAAAGAGAACAAAGGTGGTACCTCCTATCATGGAAGAACTTAAAGCCAAGGCACGCTCATTGGGATTATGGAATCTGTTTCTTGGCCGAGAATACAAAGATGCAAGTCCTGGATTGACCAACCTAGAATATGCATTAATAGCTGAGCTTACGGGTCGCAGTTACAAGATGGCACCTGAAGCCATGAATTGCAGTTCACCTGATACTGGCAACATGGAAGTATTTGCAAAGTATGGTACTCCTGCTCAAAAGGCCAAATGGCTTGTTCCTTTGATGGATGGCAAAATTCGTTCAGCATTTGCCATGACAGAACCAGCTGTTGCATCTTCCGATGCTACGAATATTGAAACCAACATCCGTCGTCAAGGAGATAGCTATATCATCAATGGTCGAAAATGGTGGATTACAGGTGCTGGTGATCCTCGTTGTGCTGTATTCCTTGTTATGGGCAAATCAGATCCCAATAATACAAATCGACATCGACAACAAAGTCTCGTAATTGTACCAGCCGACACACCTGGTATTACTGTAGTAAGACCCATGCAAGTGTTTGGTTATGATGATGCGCCTAGTGGTCATTGTGAGATCGTTTTTGATAATGTACGTGTTCCTCTTGAAAATATTGTCTTGGGTGAAGGTCGTGGATTTGAAGTCATCCAAGGGCGTTTAGGTCCTGGTCGTATTCATCATTGGTAAGTAATATACATCATAAAGACACATGTATGTGACTGATATATATGTATAGCATGCGATGTATTGGAATGAGTGAACGAGCCTTGGAGATGATGATTGCACGTGTCACAGATCCATCACGACGCACATTTGGAAAGAATTTGGCCGAGCATGGAACAATTGTGCAAGATATTGCCTTATCACGTATCGAGATTGATCAAGTACGATATCTCGTACTTGGAGCTGCCAAAAAGATTGACGAGCATCCACGTGGTCCAAAAGGAGCAATGAAGGAAATCAGCATGGCAAAGGTAATAAAATACCCATTTGGTAAGAGTGCTGAATAATAGCTCACGTGATGAATCATTTTGACAGATTGCTGCACCCAGTATGTTGCAACGTGTATTGGACCGTGCCATGCAAGCTCATGGTGCTGGTGGCCTATCGCAAGATTTTGTTTTGGCCAAATTCTTTGCTCGTGCTCGTACGTTACGTTATGCTGATGGTCCTGACGAAGTTCACAAGAATCAATTGGGAAAAATTGAATTACGAAGAGCAACTGATATCAGCAATCGCATAAACGAGCAAAATGCCAAAAAGGAAAAGTTGGTCCGTTCCAAGTTGTAAATAAACATTTGTTTATTCATATTATCGGTTGGCTATTAACTTGTGCAAAGTTTACTATCTCTAAACTACATGAACTACTCTATATTAAGATGCATGCTTGACTTTGTCAATGAGTATGATTTCGATCACTGGGTATAATAATAGTCCATGTCATTTCACTACCTACATGGTAACATCCCCATTCCAATTATACAATGAATTCCCTTTCCCAATCATAAGCCATAAATGTAGATGAACAAAAGCTGTGAACAGAACAAAAATTTATTCGATCAACTTTTCATAGGACCATAAAGACCAGTTACTTAAGCGGATTCACCCTATTAGAGAAAAAAAAGAAACATGAGCATTCATTTTCATTATGATATCAACCAAGCCACCCAATTATTTTGACATTTACCTGCTTGAAGACATAGGTCAAGTGGCACTTGCCACAGTATTGACGGTCCTTGTGCCAAGCCATGAAGACACCAGCACCACAGGTGGCGTTAGGGCACTCACGACGAAGACGAGTGATCTTGCCAGATTCGTCAACCTTGTAGAACTTCAAGATAGCGAGTTTGACTTTTTTGCGCTTGTGCTTGATCTTCTTGGGAGTGGTGTAGGTTTTCTTCTTCTTCTTCTTACCACCACCCAACAATTCAGCGTTCAAGTGAAGGGTGTTCATGTCCTCAACGCCATAGACGGAGAGTTCACCATCAACGAGGTTCTTGCCAGCGAAAGACAAGAGCTGAGCGTCAGCAGGAATGCCTTCGCGAGCAGCGATCATGTTCTTGACGGCGGCAACAGAAGAGGAGCCAGCAACATCAAGGGCAAGAGTGTTGCCTTGGAGAGACTTGACAAAGATTTGCATTTTCAGATAACTCGATTAATACAGAGTAAGAATCTACAAAGACGACATTGCGAACGTGAGCAAGTGATAATAAGATAGAGTAGAGAGTATAGAGTAGGCTATATAACCAACAAACTTATACCCGTAATGTCAATGAGTACATACCTTCCTTATTATCTGCAAAAGAGAAGGAAAAACATCAATTGCTCGCCCAGCCACACCTTTTAACTCGCAAGAAAAGTTTTTTTCAAACTCCATAAATCCGCTCCCCAAATCAAGCCATCCATTACCATCACCGCGTTTTAAAGACAAATTATACATGTTTTTGTGACAAAGGGTGGGGGGAATACATTAATAAGACAATAAATCTACACATGATCCTTATCAACTATATCTAGTCAATCTTCCTTGACAACCTTGTGTGTTGTTGGTAATGGTCTTGATCTCTCTTTTGGATATGACATCAATGGTACATTGTCCTCTTCTTCCTCATCAACATTATCATCATCCACAGGTGCTGGGTAATGCTTTCGAGAAACCATAGATCGTCGATGACCTTGGTCATCTTCTTCATCCCATGATGATCCGGAATCGTCATAATAATCACCACCGGATAAATCATATACTCTGTTCTCCATCCACCGAGTATCGTGCATAGGATACATTTGTTGTCGTTGTTGTTGTTCAAGGTCGTCATAGTAATGGGTATACTCCACTTCTTCTTCACTGATACAGCTTCCAGAATCATAATAATCCTCTACTGAATCCACTTCATCTGCTTCATTTTGATATGTATCCAGTTGTTCAAGATGTTCGCTTTGTGTACCTTGATGCTCATGGTTCATCTGGTATTGCTGTTCATGATCACCTTGTTCCTGGTATTCGGGTTGCAACATGGCCATTCTTTCTTCCATGGTAATTTCACGAACGAGATATCCTTCCGAATCGCGTCTTACAAGTCGATGTGATTTCGTGTTGGCATTATTGTTACGCATCATTTCACGTTGCTGTTTTCGTTTGTAGCGGTTTGAAAATATGGATGGGCGTAGATCGTCGGGATCGCGTGGTGGCCAACAATAAGGAAGGCGTGGGTCTGTGCCAGGTCGTACAGGAAATGTCAAACCATCGCTTGTTGGATTTTGTGGCCAAAGCCATAACAATGGATTGTTTCCAAGCACTGAACAAATATTGCGATACAAGCCTACATCGAATGGATAATGAATCTAATCCAATACAGGTTGTTAATTCATATCATTCTTCCCATTCCAATGGGTATATATACTTACAGGCATGATCTTGCCACGTCGAATAAGGGTCTTGACCTTGCTACGTTCCCAACTTTCAACTGATGATTGATTCCGAGACATACAATACAAGTGATATACGCTCAAGATCCCAACACAGAAAATGACCACGAATGCCAAGATAAAGTTGATAACGAGAAACACCACTTCCATAGTTGATGGTTCAGCATTCCACTAAGGATATCATCCATGTTAATATCCATCCTACCCCTTTTCCTCACTAATCAGGATTCTTACCCGGAAATGGCGAATATCATCAAGAATCATTGACACACGCCAACCCAATAAGCCCAAGGCATATCCACATGCAATATCCACATAAAGCACAAATCGTACAAAGTGACCATAGTTGTCATATCCCACACAATTGGCGATCCATGGGCAGTGATGATCCATCTTGAGTACACAACGTCGGCAATAGCGGCAATGGTGTGAACGTGGTGGTTTGTAGTGTTTGCATTGCTTGCAATAACGTGGACCTGTCATACCCGTATCTGTAGCAGGAAGTTCTTGTCGTTGCCACCGTGTGCTGTCATCGTTTTGAAACGTTGAATAAGGTGGTTCCTGGAGAAAAGCAAAAAGGAAATGGCCATGAGCTTCATTATGTAATAAAGAATGCCATATATATTTACCCAGCCATGAGGAACTTTACCGGGATCGGTAGTACATGCGAGATAATAGTTGTAGTACACCATGAGCACCAACAAGTTGAATGGAATAAGCAATTTAGCAGCAGTGGGAGACCACCATTCCATGGCTGGCAACAGAATAAATAACTGTGATGAATAAGCGATGGTGGCAATGAGCAAAGAAACGCCAGTGATAAAGACCCAACCAGGTATGGATTCCAACATGATGGCAAACAAGAAGGAAGGAGGAGGAGAACAAGCAGGAGACTGTTGTTGTGATAGGAGGATGTGATGAGTGACGAGAAGAATAAAGGACAAAGGTCAACACTTTCCCTATTTAGGCGGTACTTTTTGTGTGTGTACAAGCATGGCAACAACAGCAGCAGCACAGCGACCCTGACCCCTTATTCATTTCTTGATTGAATCAATTGTTACAAGTACATCATTATCAATTCAACTGCTTTTACAAGCAATGACAACCAATGCTATTCCATTCTCCTTATTAAATCCCCCATTCATGTTAGATGAAAAGAAGTTGTCTGTGCGGATTACCAGTTTCAGTCAATCACTTTGCTCTTTCACCCCCATAAACACATCAATGTATATATTTGTGATGATGATAATGATAATGATTGAATGATCCTTGCCACAACCCCTTTTACCATTCCCCTTTTCCCGTTTTTATCGCCCCCACGATATCAATACAGTTGATGAATAAATGGTAGTACATTGAGAAACGCTGTTTTTGGGTTTTTTCGGATTATCGTCCCGATCAAGAACGGTGCTAACGCCCAGCTGATGCAAGCATCTGCACGGCTTTTGTGTCGAATATGCTCTCAATTTGACACAAAATCAAGCCTGGTTACTGTACTACCACCAAGTTATACTCTGATAAACTACATGCAGCCACTCTCTCCTTTTCCTTTTTCCTCCGTTAGCGGTCTTGTATCGCTAAGTCTATTTCCTCAACACCCCCCTTTTTCCCTTGACCTTTTTACCCTTTGTGCAGCGCCTCCTCCCCCAATCTAAGCACCCCGACTATTTTTTTACCTCTTCATTTTGCCATACGATCCGATATCTTTCTTCCTTCTCTTTTCTTTTTTCTTCTTACCCCTTTTTATTCCCCATTCATCATCATCTTTGTCATGCCCAGAGATGAGTATATGGCACCATCCACTTGCTCAACTTCATCCATTTTGGCATCAAAGGCTTCATCGCGTCGTCAATCTTTTCTGAAGCGCTTTACTTCTCCTTCTCCAATCTCTTCATCAAAATCAACTTCAATCTTGCCTTCTTCTTCTAGACGCAGTACAATCTCATCTACTAATAGCAATGCTACCACCCCTACAAAAAAATATTCATCTGCCAAACCACCTACTGGTGACAAACCTGGCAAATTACAATCCATGCGTCTTATGCTCATTGCTTCTGTTTCTCGTAAAAGATCATCATCATCACGATCATCCAACACTAGTCGTGATAAAAAACCACCATCACCAGCCACTCGTAATCCTCCACCACGTCCTTCACCTTTGATCATTCGACAACAACAACAACAAAAGCAACCACAACCACCATCACCATCATCTATCAAAGAAAATCCTGTTCGTGGAGATATGATGCCAAATCGACGTATATCAATGATCTGTGATCGTACTAGTATTCATAGCAACATGTCATCCATATGCACTGGTGGTAATAATAGTCCATCATCACCTACACCAAGACCATCAGTATTGGGAAGGCGTCGACCCATGTCACAATTTTGGGGATTATCTAAAGTAGATGAAGATGAATATGACAATGTGGATGATATCAATTGTTGGCGTACAACACAAGGTGCATCTACCACCACAACACTTACATCCAATACATCAGACCAATGCAGTACAAGAAGCAATAGCACGCGCTCTTCATCTTCATCGTCGATCCGCACGGTGTCTGAAAATACGAATCCCGGTAGCAAGTTTCTACGTTTGGCTCAAAAAGCCATTGCTGATAAACTACCACCATCATCTTGTGAACATGGAATGCCAGGACCATCACCACGTGCACCAACACCTATAGTGTCTACCAGCAGTTCAGTGTACCCATCACGATGGCGTGACATGATCCGTTCTAGTGTTATTATCGGCGAATCAACTCCAATGTCAACGACTAGGCCTGCTTCAGCTGTTGGCAATGGACCACCTTCACCATCCGTTATAACCAATGCTAGCAGTATTGCAATCATGTCTGGTACTTCTGGTATCACTACCAACAACAATACAGGTCGTTCTCGAAGAAGTAGCCTTTTGTTGTCTACACCAAGCATTCACAAGAAAGAAGTCAAAGCTATCTCCGTTTGGCGTAACACAGTGTCACAGCTGCTGATGCAGTCCGATGAGGTATTTATCATACGCTATATCATTACAGGAAAATAGGAGACATGGCTAACACGTTATGCATTTCAATAGAGTGATGATTATGTCTTTTATGATTATCCTACATGCACCGCCAAGGATCTAGCCCTGTGCAAATTCATCATGAATGAACTGTATACTACCGAACAATCATATCATCGTCTCTTGACCCTGATCCAAACCGTAAGTATCCATCGTCATTTCTTTTATTTGTGTGGCTGCATTGGCTAGTGCTTGGGGGATCAACGTGACCTACCATCATCTTGAACATGTCACATATGCACCTTCAAAACATACATCACTGATACCTTTGCTAACACGTTACGGCTTGCTTATTTTAGCGATACATGCAGCCATTGATGACCGCCACACACAATCCATTGGTCAGATCCTCAGACGTGGCTGTCCTTTTTCGTCATTTGCCCGAGATGATTGCTTTGTCAGAGAAACTGCTGGCATGTTTCGAGACATATGCAACTCATCTTTGGAGAGATTGTGATGCGATCCATGTGGGTCATATTTTCCAAACACTCGAGCAAGACATGGTCGTTTTTTTAAAATATGCCGTTCATTATCAAACCAATCTCAAAGCTATTCGTCGCGCGTGTAACAATGTCCTCTTCATCAAGATTGAACAAGAATCACTTGCACGTCGCGATACCAATCGCATGGGTATGGCCGATTACCTTATTGCTCCTTTCCAACGTGTTCCTCGTTATTGTCTCTTGATCAAAGGTAAAAAAAAAAAAAAAAAACATCATATATTGTGTTCTTGTCATTCTTTTTTATTCATTCAAAATGCGTGACATACTAGATCTCATGAAACACACAGAGCGTGCTGATCCAGAATATGCTGATTTGGATATTTCCCTGAAAATGTTGACGGGATTGACAGTAGCCATGGATCACGTACAGCAAATGTCACGTTAAGGAGTTACCAATGACTCACATTTAACCTTGTCCTTATCATTCTATGTCTTTTTTTTTGCATTCTCATCATCATTCGTTGTTGTTTTTCTTGTCACCCACCCTTTCACACCTTATCACATACCCCATCTTCTCCTTGTGCCCTCCCTTTTCTCTCTAACGCATACCATTACCGATTTTCAAAATACCCCTTGTTCTTTCTCTCGACTCACCCATTCACCATCCCTTTCTTTTGTGTACATATAATACTCATATTAAGCTCAACTTTACTACATTAAAAACTCTTTTTGATTCTAGAATTGGCTATCCGTGGTTTCGGCAATTGTATACAAATGTTTGCTGCATGCAAAATGGCTTGCATAAGCCCTGTGCTACATGAACATGTACAAGGGACCTCTTGTGCAACACACCAACGACAGCTGGTAACATTCCTCCGTTTCCCCCGATCGATTGGCACCTGTTCACGAGTTAGGGGATTCAAATGTTGTTATTCAAAAGAGGGGGGAATGATTCAGGGCAAGGATGTTACAAATTGTCCAATGATTGTACTTGACTTGCATGATGATGACATGTCCAAAAGAAACCAAAAAACGTGATGGTAGTGCAACATGTCGGGCATTTTATGCGCGCGCGCGCCACTTGCTTGTAATATACATGTACTGAGAAAGGGAAATACATTTTACGCTTTTCGGTCATTGTCGATCTTATCATAATGATGGCTGCCATGCTGGTTGATGAGAGAAAAGAAAGTACTTTACGATGGAATCGAATCATATACATGCTGCACGAAATGCATAATGGTTGTGATCGCTGAAAGACATAATGATGGCATTCAATGCTTTTGAATATCAAAAAAGTAATACGATATTGATGAATGATATCAGTTTACACATCACAATGGCTACATATGTTTTCATGTAGAAAAAAAATCTATCAAGCGTGCTGATCTCCGATTATAATTCATTATCAATGACACATGCATTTTAATCATCAATGCCATGAACATCATATTGAAACTATCCACGAGCTACATGGATCATGTGCCCTTATTACAACTTATTCATGTCACAGCATACACAATGTATCATGCGTGCCAGTAAAGCAACACCAACTATCACACACATATACTGTAACGATATTACACGTGAGAATATGACTGGGTGGCGATTAGTAGGAGCTATTTGCAGAATCGAGAACAGCCTTCTCAGCGTGAAGAAATGGTGACACAACATTGTGTGTTGCCAATTGAATGGACCCCAACGATCCAATGGATAACTGTTACCCCCTTCTCTATCGTCATGCAACAATGACGGCAAGTGCCATTCTTCTCTATGATCACGAATATGGTTGCACTACATTTCCGTTGACGGCTAATGATTTTTGCCGGCATGGACGATCGAAAAGGGTAATGGCAATGGTATCATCATCACCGCTATCATTATGCATTCATAGGTACGATTGAATCGCAGCTTATATCGCAGTATCATTACATAAGGTGATGGTAGTACAATTGACTCTATACTTGCTGATGTTGTCGACTGATCCACATCATGTACATGTACATGCCATGCTTTCGCGGAGATAAGCATGAATTGACATTACAAAAGAATGAATTGATTTACCCAAACACACTCAATGCATGATGCATGTATCGACATACAATGCACAAACAACAATGAAAACGTTACGAGCAAGGGAGCTATTGCGAAACGTTTATGATCATCCAGTTACATGCAACAAATAAATCATGATTTTCGCGCGAGATGATTGACAATAAGATGGGGTGTGGCACTTAGTGTCGGAAGCGGACACAGCCGAGAAACATTCAGGGGAATGATACAAGAAAAGCGTTCCAAGGTTGATGCATGTATCTGCAACAGCCAAACAAAAGGTCGATTCCTTCCTTTACAAGATAACAACTGTTTATTTTTCCTTGTCATCTTTATAATTATCCACATAATGCATGATGGGGTGCCAAGACAGTATACTGTATGTTTATCCGAATGATGTGTCAGGATTGGGGGTGAGTGAAAGGAAAAGTAGACCATGGATCCCTTGGGCTGAGCTGAGCACACATATACAAGCACAAGTAATAATACTTGGAACAGCGACTTCTATTTACTTTGTAGATCCGAAGCGCTTCTTGCCCATCTCACTAGAGCTCTTTTCATACATCTTGTTTCGCAATTCTTGTACTTGCCGAGCTGAGAGTTGATGGCATTTACCCAAGCAATTATGGTTTCTTGACCTTGAACCACAAAGATAACAGCTATGGTATGATGATGGTTAGCTTGGTACATGATCTTACAAGTTGTACACTTACAATTCATATCCACAGCGGCATTTAATGGCATTGCACCCATACTATATTCATCACATCCATGTTAAAATCCTGTTATATATCGTTACTACAACAATATGGTACTTGCCGAACGAGCAATGACTTCTCTACAATGTGGACATCGTGTCCATCCTTGTTGAAGAGCAAGTTGGCGTGCTGCAATGGAATTTTGTCGGTTCATTTCATTTTGAAGAAGCATTTCTGAAACATCATGTTTTCGTCGCCATCGGCCTGTGGGACGTTCTTTGCAAATATCTACATTATACACATAAGTGATATGTTGTTAAATGTTGTCATATAGAAGATCCCATATCGACTCACCATCATGCCATGCATGTTCACACCATAAGCAAATACCACGATGGCACTTTGGGCATTCTACCATGGTGCGCTGTGGTTGGGGTGGTGGTTGTGATTGGCGTCGCAATCGACGACGAAACAATGTCTTTGTGAAACCAGCTCGAGTAGTAGTAGGTGTTTGTTGTTGTGCTGCAGCTCGATTCAATCGCTGTTGCTCAATCTCTGCTTCATCCAATTCAAACATAGCCTTGCAATCGCTATATGGACAATATCCCTGGATAGGGTAATGATAAGATATTAGGATCTTTGGATGCATATTCACTACTTACATAGCTTTCAAGAATGTCACGACGGATAATCTTGAACCACCAAGCATCTGCTGCAGTGGGTGACATGACACGTGATACAATATCTTGTGTATCAAAAGAGCCATCTTTGCATTGATGACCTGGACATGGTATTTGGGCATAGTCATCATGACGTGCTTCAGTGTATGTGGTAAGGTAAGTTGTAAGACATTGGCGACATATGTAATGTTGACATTGCTTGGTGTGGAAAATCTCTTTTTCTTCATAATCGTCAAAGCAGATCATGCATTCCTTTTTCTGGATGGGTGATTCACGTGATGGGGATGATGATGAGGAGGAAGAGGAAGAGGCGGCTTTGCTATTGCGAATTGTATTATTCTTTGATACACGCCATTCCTTGAATGGTGTGGCGAGTCTGCTATTAAAAAATGGATTGTTTAATGATGTAATTCGCCAATGGTGGTCTTTGGGTGGCACAGGTGGTGGTGTTGATGATGAGGACGATGCGACATTTTCTGATAGCACTTCATTGTTTTCGTCAATCGTTTGTAGATATTTGCCTATGTGGTTAAAGTCGGCAACCAAGTTGTTGTTGGATGATCGTATGATCTTCATTGTATTGTCTCGTGCAATAATGGAATTCGAATTGCGTGGTGGATAGGAAGCGCTACGTTTAAGTCTTTTCGAAGTGGGGTGACGATCTACGGTTGTGAAGGATGTCGTGGTAGTTGTGACCGTAAAAGTGGGAGAAGTGAACAAGAAATCACAAATATGTTCAATGAGCAAAGAACCAGCTTGCAGCAAGAAAGTAAACAAAGAGAATAAAGTATACATGCGGATGTAATAGTTTTCTCACCAGTTATAAAGAAACCCAAGGACGCCACATGTGGAAGATCATGTTAAAAGACTCAGCTTGGGTGTTTTTTGGCTAAGCATTTCTGTGTTACCAAGAAGGTAACATTGTGGAGAATTACTTATCCATTGTTAACTTGTAGCACCACGCCACCCACTGCTGATGAAAGCTGCTAACATATCAATGAATCGATTCAAGTCGCAGATCCCAGATAACGACACGCCCAAAATGGAGCGTGCGTGAACAATTTTAGCCAACAAGACAATGGTACGTATTGTAACGCAATGTTTATACCAGTGGCTGTGCCTTGCTTACCAAATTTGATATCACGATTAATGCGGCGTACTTTATCATTATTCGATGGCGTCGTACAATACGTCATAAGCGCGCAGTAGTGAGCAGCGCCAGAGTGACTCGTGGACTTTCAACCAAGTGTATAATTGCTTATCACGCCTATTGCCGAATGCGTGTCGTGTATCATTCGAGTAGCTTGGATTGGCTGTTTTTAGCATAGTAGTAAGGCACCAAGTACAAGCGTTTGACGATCATAGGTTCACGATGAATCTTTATTCAATACATTAGTATGTTTCTTTTAATAACCATCAAGAACATGATGTGCAAGCCGAATAAGGATCATTGTATACCATAATGTTTTGGTCTCGTATTCTCTGATAAGGATTACAACTATGGATCAGCTACACCTTTCTTTATCCTTGTGTGCAATTGCTTTGGCTACTGATAAGTTGAACAAAGATCGATCATTACACATAATTTGCCTATTACAATTCCTATTCATGCCAGCATATGATTCTATCACATCTTTCTCTGTATCATGTTTTCTAAAGTACATTGCGCTCTAAAGTATCGATTGCTGCACCATAATATGGGCGTGGCAACATTGTTGCTGAAGAATACATGGGTGTGTTATGATGGGATCATTATAGTGCTCCATCAGATCGCGCTTCCATCACCGTAAGTATGTCCTGATCAAAGGTTTGTGGGGATTGGCATGTACGTTTAAACTTTTTAGTGAAGCTGCTTTTGGTTGCTGATCTATCCATCATTGTATTGTTTCATATGGTATTGAAAGTGATGTTGCGTGGAAAGAGGATGCACTATGTTAAATCTTTCTTAAAAAGGGTGATGATCATTACGATGATAACTAGAGCAGCATGAATAAAGAAGCACGAGTATCTTGAATGAGAAGAAGTGGGGGCTTACAAGAGAAAGGATACATGTGACGAACCAGCCATCTTATCGATTATACAAAAAAAACACAAAGATGCCACATATGAAGGATTATACTTTTAGTATCATATGCTGAGTCACCTGTAACCGTCAGCATAATGAAAGGTGTCATTGTCATTCGCATACAAAACCCGATGCAATATTCCATTTTGAAATATACTACTGCTATATTGAGCACCCATTGTTTACTACGCATCCAACATGAATTTCTAACTTCAAATGAAAGCAACGTGGGGAATATAAAGCAACATAAAGCGTACAAGAAGAATGGATGTTTTAATAGTGGATGGTAAAGTGGGCACAATGAAGTGATAGTGATACGATAATACTACATAGAAGCGTCTGTTGTGTTGTAAGAAGAGCCATGCATATCTTGCGAATTGTATTCACCATTAGAGATATCAGCGAATGAAGCAATCATGCTCCAAGTGGATAATGACATATCTAAAATTTGGATTGTCAAGCGATGCGGTAGTATCTCGCTCTCTCTTTTCCACCCACCCACCTTTTTACCTTACTCTAATCATGCCACGCCATTCCAAGAACAACACAGCATCCAGCGTTTTTACATATCACGAAACCAAATCGCTTGATTATGGCACGAAAAAGGTAGACCAAGGGAACCGTAGAACGTGCCATTCCCATTGCTGACGGCTTGTTACCCATAGCAACGCATCGGCCGCGATTCTTTCCGAGAATACAATGCCTGTTTTCTTTGTTTACAAACTGCTCGTGATCCAGTGGCATGTCCAGAAGGCCATCTTGCTTGTCGTGAATGCATGTATGAATCGATCCTGCAGCAAAAGCAGAATATCAAACGAGAACAACGCCTCATGGAACAAAAAGTGCGCGATCTGGAGAATCTAAAGGCACGAGAAACTGAGGAAGCCAAGCAAGCATTGTTGGATGATTTCGAAAAGACACAAACGAGTATGCTCGGTCGTCGTGCACCAAAGGCAGCAGCAACGACATCCACCACTGAAAACAGCATGAATTCACCATCAGCACAAAAAAATGGTAGTGGTATGTGCTATAAGTAATTGATGAGATTGCATTATCTTATCATGTTGTATAGAGAGTGGATCTGGCAGCACAACACCATCGGCAGGCACCAAACGGAAATTTGAATTAACCGAGGATGCTGTCAAGGAAGCAGCGGATAAGGAATTGGACAAGGCATCCAAGCGTCTTGCTGAAGAAAAGGCACGGGCATCTGCTCCCAAATTGTCAAGCTTTTGGCTGGTAAGGAATAAGAGAGATACATTGGGATGATTGTGGATAATAACCAATGTTCAATAGCCATCCTTGACCCCTGAAGCCGAAAAGCAATTGAAGGATGAAATCAAACCCATCTCAACACAAACAATGTGCTTAGCAACAAAAACTCCTCATCCTGTCAGGTAAATCATATGGGTAAAGGACACTTGAAGTTTGCATAAACTCATAAGGTTTTCTAGTTTGAAATCATTGATCGAAGTCAAATTTCAGCAAGAAGAGGGCAACAAGAGCAAATGTCAATGTCCAGCATGTCTCAAGACGTTGAACAACTCTGTCAAGTTCTCTGGTATGTGAATATATTATATGACACTCAATCCATGGCTCATACATTGTACTCTTTAGTGATGCGTAATTGTGGACATATTATATGCAACGCGTGTGTCGATATGTTTGTCAAGAAATCCAAGAGATGCTATGTATGCGAGAAGAAGACGAAATCCAAAGACATTGTGGATATGAGTGCAGAAGGAACCGGATTTGCTAGTGGAAGTAGTATGGCTATGGCTACAAAGTGGGACGTTGCGTTTCAATAAACGGCTTGAATGCCATAATGTTACCCATATACATGCACGGATCTATTGGCTTTAGGAAAAAGTAAATAGAATTAGGATGTTACATTTCAATACATAAATGGCATAGATACCATAATGTTATCCATGTATACAGGCACAGATCAGTTGGTTTTAGGAAGGATTGACAAAAATGGCGTCAATATGTATATCTAAGACCAGTGATTGGGGTCGGTTACTCTTTTCCGTACATAAATGATGTGACATCAAACTAATGCAGTACGATGCAAACTGTTGTTTATTCTCCTTAATTACCTTTTCTATCAATTTCGACATATCCGAACCTCCTTTCGTTTGATGTCAAAAGGCAGAAAGCTGCGTCTCATCTTTATTCCAAATTTCTCCTTGTTTTGTTCTCCCACTCGCATTTGTATCATCTCATGCAACAGATCTATTGTTCCGCAGATGATATAATTAAAAAGTTGCTACTCTCCTTTTGGGAGATCCTCTACCTTTTTTTTTCCTTCGTTCACAGACACACGCTTGTATACCCTTACTCATACACCAAAACGTCCATGTGCGCATAGACCATCCTCAAAAAAATGCAACAAACGCCCTCTTCTACCATTACAGATACAAAACAAGACCCAACAACCCATAGTTTATACCCACCTACTCCATCCATCCTAGGAGGGGTTAATACTCCCACCCCACAAGGCTTTCATTCACCATTGCAACCAGATGATGATTCTGAGGAGGATGATACTGCAAGTAAACCGGATATCCCCCATCATAAGCGTAACGGGAGACGCAAAATCAAGATAGAATACATTGAAGATCGATCAAGACGTCACATTACTTTTTCAAAAAGAAAGGCAGGCATTATGAAAAAGGTATGTGTATACAATCATTGCTCCATTGTTACTTTGAATCATCAAGCTCATCTGCATATCCATCCATAGGCTTACGAGCTGAGCACCTTGACAGGCACTCAAGTATTGTTGTTAGTGGTTTCAGAGACTGGATTGGTGTATACATTTACAACGCCAAAGTTGCAACCGTTGGTGACTAAGCCAGAAGGCAAGGGTTTAATTCAAGCATGTCTTAATGCACCAGACGAGCCAGCAGCTTCAAGTGTTTCGTCATCATCCATGGTGAGCAAATCTATCAATGACGGAGCGCGAGGCAGCAGGAACATGTAGAGAAATGTGCTACGGATTTCCATAGCAAGCTAGTATGGGCAAATTGGATGACATATAGGTAGCAATAACTTTAGATCATCAGATAGGTGAAAGACAGCTTAGTATACAAACAAAAACCCCCCTCCACATAAAGAAATTCCTCTTTCCATCTTATGAAACCACAATTATGGATTACTGCCGAGGGCACAAGGATACTTTATCATTACAGCAGAGTATAGTAGATTACAGAACAACAAGTAATTATCTTCAGTACTAGAGAAGGGGAGAATATGTGGATGCGTAGAATGTGATTGCAAACAAAGAAAGATTAAAGGGTTTCAATAGTAAAAGTAAAACAAAAATAAATGCAAATCGAAAGAGATAAGAATGGATTGGGGGATATGCGTGTACAAGTGGATGAAGAAAAGGAACAAGAATCTAGATGCTGTCATTTACTCGTCCTTGTATTCGAGCACTGTGCCAAAGACATAATCCCACATCTTGGAAGTGATGCCATAACCCGTGTCGAAATCCTTATAGTGATGAGCCATATGATACTTTTTCATTTCCTTAAAGTGGATCTTGAACACCTTGGCGTGATGCAAGTAGTAGTGAACACAATCGTACAAGATATAACCAAAGAAACCGCCAGCAATAATAGCATAAGCCATCACAGGTGGAAACAAGGCGTGGCCAAGGCGAGTCAATGGATAAGAGATAAATACATTCAAAGCAGGTGGCATGACCAAGCGAAGTCTAAAAATATAAGCGTTAAAACCTTTGTCTTACACACTCCAAGTATGACCACTTACCGATCCATGGGAAGATAATGATGGAAACCATGCAAAGTAAAGTGAAGGGTGAAAGCCATTTGATGATCAGGGAGCCATTCATCCACATGGAAGAGGAAACGATGCAAACCGTATTCAAGCAAAGACCAGATGAGGATACCCAAAGCAAATGACAAAGTGCTTACAACTGGCATGTTGTCTTCCAATGATTTCATCATATGGTATCCTACTACAGGTAACCAAATCACTGGCACCACCCACCATGCGGTTTTACTCAAGGGCTCCAATAACCAATGACCAAAGAATTGAGCAGGCTTGGGAAGATATCGAGGTTTATGCACTTGTTCCAAATAGAATTCCTTGGTAAAGTTGCCGCGCAACATTTGTGGGATAAGTGGCTTTCGCAAATCTAGAAACTGGTTCTTCTTGACATCAAGTGCCAAGTCAGTTTCTCTGGGATGAAAGTCATCACGGGTGTAGTCTTCTTCTTCTTCCTCGTCTTGTTCGGGAAGGGTGTTGTTGCCATCGTTACGGGACAAGTTGCCGAGACAATATTCTTCCATAATCTCATAAGCTGCATCGGAATGAGCATGTTCCAAGACATCTCGCATAATCGCCGAGACATCTTTGCCAGCATAGTCCAGAATAAGATCGTCACCACCGGGATGGTCCTGAATGAATTCGGTCACGTCGTATACCTTGCCGTCAAAGATGACCCAGCAAGACTTTGCATTGTTGTGGCGTGCCACCTCGGATTGGGTATACAATTTGACAGCCATGAGTTATATATATCTTCCTTAGACCAAGACGGAAAGAAAGAGAGAAAGAGAGAGTATTAAAAAAAGAAAGGAAGAAAGAGAGCGAGCAATGAAATGAAAAATGAAGGGGAGCCAGAAAAGTCATCTTTTTTTTTGTCGGATGATCCTTCACTCCGAAATGTGCTCTCTGCAATGCCCTTTCCTTGCCCGTCAGCGGAAACATTCCATTTTCTGAACACGCCACCTGTGCCGGATTATCTTGACTCATTTACATTTCGTTAGAGTACACTACCCTTAGACTTGTATGAATCATATAAAATTATTCAACCTTCCTGAAACTTATAAGCTTACTGCCATACAATGATAATAATAATGATGATGATGGATGGTGACTATAACCTAAAAAATGCTGGTGCCAACAAGACACAGAATCGGAGTCCAAAGTCGTCTGTGTCGCATCTAGCAAGACGATCAATCAGGGGCGATCCTTGATATTCTTATTCCCCAGCACAAACTCTTTCCTATTTCAAAGATGCTTCATTGTATATGGATAAAGAGGTTGTGATCATGAATACTACTGTCATTATAATAAGTGTCCTATTATCTCAATCCAGATTGAATATTTGAACCATGGCCAAGATGGCATATCCAACATCGATTTCTATTGAAGCACAATATCGCATGGCTGTGCTGTAGCACGTGATGTGCAGAATGTTACATTGACTTGGAAGATTCAGCTTGATCTGTCAATTATCACAATGATTTTATATAAAGCCCAGGAGCTATCAAAATATCAAGTCTTATGATCAATTTTGTATATCACCAATGCCAGCCATATGATATCGTTAATACATTTGACATGGGTATGTGGAGTGTTTGTGATGCATCTATTCATCATATGATATACTATGCACACACGCTATTCATTAAAAAAGCAATATAATTGGAATGAATATGCTTTCATCATTCTTTATTCTTTGCCATCTTCTTGCCTGCTATTACATTACCAAGTAGCTCGAGTTGCTCTCTATCATTAATTTATATAAGAACGTAGATATCATCTCATGCTACATGTTAACAAGCATTGAATGTGCCCTAGCTAGCATGAATGAAGATTATATCAAAGGCAGAATGCTCTTTTTTTAATGATACAAACTCTGTGAAGAATGGTCATTGATATTATTTCATTATCCTTGTCCAATGCAACAGAGTGAGATCACCAATACAAGGTTCATCTTTTATTACTTCAGCTATATAATGTACTATGATGTTTTTATCAACTATGGTGACCCTAGATGTAAAGCAATACTAATAGGATATATGTGTGCTGTCACATGTCGTTTCAAGAAGCTGTAGTTTGCATTGAGAGCCCGCTCTCCTCGGTTACTATGGCCGGGAGGACTTGACAGAGTTGGCTCTTGCTAATCAACAACAACATGAGTTCCTCCGCTGCTGCTTTCCCTCCACTCAAGAATGACTTGTTGCTGCGTGCTGCTCGCGGTAATTATATAGTGCTTGTGTTGAATTCACGTCCATTGACGCCAGTGAGCCCATTGTAGGCGAGAAGGTTGAACGTGCACCCATCTGGATCATGAGACAAGCAGGTCGTTACTTGCCAGGTACTTTAAAAGGAAAAACAATCATGGTCATGTATTCAACGTGTATGTTTTTGTGTAGAGTTTCGAGAGCTACGCAAGCACCATAGTTTCTTTACAATTTGTCGTACACCCGAGTTGGCTTGTCAATTGACCTTGCAACCTATTGATCGTTATGGCAGCTTGTTGGATGGTTCCATCATTTTCTCTGATATCTTGGTGATTCCTCAAGCCATGGGTTTGGATGTTCAAATGGTGGAAGGTCGTGGTCCTGTATTCACTGATCCTCTCTTTACGCCCGATGATATGAAACGTTTGCGTGAACACGTGGATGTTGACAAGGAACTTGGATATGTTTATGAAGCTATCACTCTTACTCGTCACAAATTGGAAGGTCGCGTTCCTTTGTTTGGTTTCATTGGTGCTCCATGGACATTGATGGCATACATGATTGAAGGTGGTGGTAGCAAGACCTTGTCCAAGGCTAAGACTTGGTTATGGAAATACACAGATGATGCACATGCATTGTTGCAACGCATCACTGATATCTCGGTTGAGTTTCTTGTGGGTCAAGTGAAAGCTGGTGCTCAGGTAAGAATATATATTATATAAGTATACGATGGATATTGATGGATCTACCATGACTATATATATAGCTCCTTCAAGTATTTGATTCATGGGGTGGTGAACTTAGCCCTTATGATTTCAGAACCTTCTCCCTTCCTTATATTCAACAAATCTCCAAAAAGGTGCGTCAACGATTGGCCGAGCTTGGTATTCCTGAGGTGCCCATGGTAGTCTTTGCCAAGGGTGCATGGTTTGCATTGGAAGACCTTTCACAAAGTGGATATGAAGTTGTGTCATTGGATTGGACCATTGACCCACAATATGCTCGTCAAGTCACCAAGGATCGTGTGGTACTCCAAGGCAATATGGATCCCTCGGTATTGTATGGTGGTCATGATGCTATCAGAGAAACAGCTACTCGTATGGTACATGCTTTTGGCAAGGATGGTAAGCATATTGCCAATCTTGGTCATGGTATCCTCCCAACTGTGGATCCTGAAGCTCTCAAGGTCTATTTGGAAACTGTGCAAAAGGTGTCTGCTGAACTCAAGAAAGATTAGACAGATATATCCCCCCAAATCATTTGATCGTTTTCTTTGTTCTCTTCAATAATACATATTTCATTTGATTGTTATAAAAGGATGATGCTATACTATTACTACTAACAATGCTTGTTGTTCCTGGTTGAATGGATTAAAAAAGCGCAGTGTAGCAATCCCCGCTGTGTGTGGTGGTGGTGGCAAACGGTCAACAGCTTTGTTTACTAGCTCAGCAGCTTTCTCAACTCGCACTCGCTCAACTCTATATACACACATGTTGTCCATTGTACGATCAGCCGCCGTTGCTGGGCAACGCAGCACTATGCTTCCTCGAGTTGCCACCTCGACCATGATGCCATTAAGAACCTATGTGTCAAAAAAGAAGAAGAAAGCAGCTGCACGAGAAGATCCTGACGCTCTTGACATGCAAGAAGCTGTTCGTGTGCTCAAGGCATTCGAAGTGGGTGAACCATTGCATCAGATCGAAGCTCATATCCAATGTAAAATTGAGAAATCGACACCCATTATCCGTGGTTCGCTCGTGTTGCCTCGTAGTATCAAACAAGAAGCTACTATTTTGGTATTTGCTACTGGCAAACATGCTGATGAAGCACGTGCTGCTGGTGCTCATTATGTTGGTGGTCAAGAATTGATTGAACAAGTACAAAACGGCGAACTCAAGTTTGACAAGTGTATCTCGACTCCAGCCATGTTCCCTGCTGTTACCAAGATTGCACGTGTTCTTGGTCCTAAAGGTTTAATGCCTACTGTCAAGAAGGGTAAGATTCATTCAATCATTCATTCATTCCATGCATCATGCTGACATGGATATATATAGGTACTGTGACAGAAGATATTGCTAACATTGTACGGACGTCAAAAAGCTCGTTTGATTTCAAGGCTGACAAGCATGGTGTATTGCACACTGGTATTGGCAGAGTGAGCTTTGATGGTTCTGATCTTGAAGGTAAATCATGTTATTATGAAAGGACAAGGATGGGGTATTAACATAAAGTGTAGCTAATCTCAAGGCCATCTTGGAGGAATTGCGAGTATTCGGCAAGTCGCATAACTTGAAGGGTAAGTGTTTGCCATGTGTTTTTATAAGACATGTATATTCATTTGATATGATCATAGGCTTTATCCAAAAGGTGTATGTATCCTCTACTCGTGGTCCTGGTATTGCTGTTGCTGGTGGTGCATCCATGTAGACTATTCCATCATTCATTTTTTTTTCTTTTCTCTTATAAAAGTTGTACATCCATTATTACAAATAAGCATATAAGAAATGATATCATGCGATGACACGTGTGGCAACCGTTAAAATGTCAAATCAGGGAATAGCAGCCACCATTTCAAGTCACGATTTTGTGGTTGGTCTGGGTTGTGTTGGGTTGTTCTTGAGGAGCGGTGTATCTTTCACGAACCAAAACAACATTGACACATTTAACCGCCATGGCCTTGTCGTTCAAGAATGCAGCTCGTCATGCTGCAATGTACAAGCGTTGTTTTGCAGCTGCACGACCTTTCAGCACTAGTCGTTGTGTCGCTTCTTCTTCCTCGCATGGTCTCTCGCGGTTCAAGGAGTATTATGACAGCACCTTGTCTGAAGATCTCATGGTGTTGACATACGATCATGCTCGTGCAGCACCACCCACCACAAAGTATCCCGACATTCAAGCTTTGATTGACCGAGCTTTGGCTACCGAAGAAACAACTCAACAAGCAACACAACAACAAGAGCAAGAGTATTCTCACCGTACACGAAAAGGTGGTAAACCTGTGAAGCCTATTCAACCATTGAAGAGTGCCAATACCATCCCTAAGCTCGATAAAATCACCTTGCATGCCATGGTCAAGGATGCTATCCACTCAAAGAATAATCTCTTGTCAGCTTTCATGGCTTTCCAAAGTATCACCGCTACTCGCCCTGAAATTGTTTATGCCAGAACTTCGGTTGCTAACTGGAAATTACGGTACGTGCTTGATCAAAAAACGATTGAAAGAATGTATCATCTCATTTCATATCTAGTGAAGGAATGCCTTTGGGTGTCAAGGTTACTCTACGAGGAGAAGAAATGTACCAATTCATGGATAAGCTTGTGGAAATTGTACTGCCACGTCTTAAAGAATGGCCTGGTCTTGCCATTACAGCTGGTGATGGTAATGGCAACATTGGTATCGGTTTCCCACCATCCGCTTTGGCTCTCTTCCCAGAAATTGAAGGATCATTTGATGTCTACCCCAGAATGACTGGTTTTGATGTCAACTTCCACACTACTGCTTACACCAACACTGAAGGTCGATTGCTCCTTTCCGGCTTTTCAGTACCTTTCAATCCCAAAAAATAGATTCAGTATATATATTATATTTGCTTTGTATTCATATCAATTGTGATTTCCTATGTATGTAGCATTTGGATTTGGATTTGGATTTGGATCATAATGGTGATGGAAAAAGGATCTTGGCGTATCAGTGTATTCCAGATGTGTGGATCATAGACTACATTCTTAGGAAGGAAAAGGAGTGGATATAATAATGAATAAACCTTGATCATCTTGTAACGGTCTTCTTGAAGTTTGGGAACCAAGCTCGTTCTTTTCGAAAAGGAGAGCAGTATTATACAGGGAGGATATTCTCTTTTGTATGGAGACTACCTGTATACTCCTCGAAAAAGGTGGACAGACCACTTGTAAATGAGATATGGATGGAGGTGGCAATGTTACAAGCATGGTGGCAACACAATCATCCTGCACATAATGAATCGATATTTATGCACCATTGTTGATAGTGTCTCATGACAAGTCGAAAAGGGACAATGACAGATACAATTCACCCCCTGTTGATACTATACTTTTAGTCCCATCGATCATCTCCACACACAATGAGTAGAATACTGGTGACTTTACAAGTTACCAATCACATGAGAGCCAATTGTCTTTGTTGGTGCAACATCCACATTGGGAAGGGGAATGGAATTATGAGCATGTATGGGAGACTTGTGCTGCGTGATCAGGAGAAGATCCCGGTGCGGCACTGGATGCTTCCGTTTGAAGAAGTGTTCACGATGTAGCAACTCGTGTGTGTATACTCATGCCTGGTGCTTCACTTTGCATCACCCCCTTGTGCTTTTGAAGCAAACCTACTATAGGCATTGGGTATGCGGGGTGAAGTACTCCACATATAACGTAACGCGAATCATGCTAAGCTTAAGAGCCAAGCTTGTAATGATGTGCATAATGGAAACAAGGGGATGGGGAAAAACAAGAATGACGGCCTTACCAACAAAGGCAAGAAGCTCATTGTATATACTGTCATATGCGCCGCTTGATACATGGGTAACAGGGAGACTAAAAAAATGACTCTTTCATCATTAGGCTCATTCACCACCACGATGGCAGTAATACTTCTTCCTTTTTAACCCCTCATCGGTGGAAATCATCAGCTCTGGTAAAAAAAATACCCCTTCATCAAAAGATCGGCGACACAGTAACACGTTGGCAATCGGCATATGCGTTATGTGTAAACCCCAATTTTGACAGCTGTCCACCCAGTTTGGAATCACTTTTGAGGATATAGGTGCATGCTGCAGATGCGCATTCGCACACACACCCTTTGCCGTTGTGTTCTATATGCAGCTGATGCTTTAAACTGCATAGGAAGAGCATGAACACAACAATGGGGTATTCAGGAACAAAGTGGAATCGACAATGAGCAGTATCTATAAACCAAGACACACATGCAGACACATGCAAGGAGAATTCAAAGAAAATGTGTGTAATATTGTTGCTGTTCTTGGTGAAACACTAATACATGTATAACACAAACCAAGGGCTGGTGCCCTGTGTTACTGTGCATCACACTTGCTCGCCCCGACACCAGCTGGTGCATTTTTGGTCCTGCGGATTTCATTTTTCATTCAACACTTTTTCTTCCTGTTTTGTTTCCTTTCTTTACCACTCTCGATACCAACCCACTTACTTTTATCCCACATATACCTCCACCACCTTCAAGATGATGATGCGACCCAAATCATTACACTTGCCATCCGCACCACAACCAACTTACTCAACTTCGATCCTTCAACTCCAGCAACAGAATGTTCCTGTTTCACCACCATCCACACCACTTGTACCAAATTCACCCGAATCATTATCATCTCCACCTTTATACCCATCACCAACGAGCTCTACAGTACGACCCACAAGCTCAACATCCACTACAGCTATCAAAGAAAATGTACAGGTCATGGTGCGATTACGACCCCCTTCTACAAAAGAACGAGAAGCCGATGAGAAACCTTGTTGGTTAGTGGGACCAGAAAATGGCATGATTAGAACATATGATGACAACCGTCGAAATCCCGGCATTTATCAGTACGGTAAGGATTCCTTTGTACATGTAAATTTCAAATAACCTTATACCATCATTATTGATCAGATGCCGTCGTCAGTGGAAGTGACAATCAATCCGTGTACAACACTGGTATCGGGGATTTGGTCAAGTAAGTACAAGTGGTAATAGCATACAACACGGATGATCTTATTGCTTTCTCATTTTAGGTCCACCATGGCCGGTTATAATGGTTTGTTTGCATAGATTCCTAAAAAAAGCATACTTCATCTCTGACATACAATCTCTTTTTTCTCCTTGACACCCATTTTAGGCACTGTGTTTGCTTATGGCCAAACAGCAAGCGGCAAAACTTATGTAAGTCGTCATTGACAAGGTTGGTTTGGAAAGTGATCGAAAAGACTAATCATGGAATGTAGACCATGGTACGTACCTTTAGGTTCCTTTTTTTTAGATTATTGCATGAATATTGATCATTGCATATCATGTGCGTTTCTCCTTGTCTGCCACTTGTTTCTTTATTAGATGGGTAAGTTTTTGGATGTGCCGCGGCTGCATCATGCATAACAAATCTCACATACAACAAACATAGGTACCAAGGCTGAGCCTGGTGTCATCCCACGAGCTGTCAGTGATCTTTTTACGTATATTGAAGAGGTATTCAATAAACTGGCATGGAAACCATGCCAAAGAATGATCATCAGTATAACTAAACCACATGTGTGTGTGCATGCATGATAGCACCCTGGTCGGGAATTCTTGCTGCGTGTCTCTTACATGGAGATCTACAAGGAGAAGATTCATGATCTCATTGCAAAGGCCGATGGTCTCACACCTGAAATTCATGAAGATAAAAAGGTAGATTGTCTATTTGTATAGTGTCTGTGTGAGAAGAAATTATACAAAAAAGCTGACACAATGATGCATCTTTGTTTTGCAGCGTGGCGTTTTCGTAAAGAACCTTCGGGAGGTGATTGTCGTGTCACCGCAACAAGTATTAGATGTCATTAAAGAGGGTGAAGGTGATGTATTGTTGGACATTGTACCACTGTCACACACATATTGACATATCGTTTCCCTTTACTAGCTAATCGTCATGTGGGTGAAACCGATTACAATGCACGCAGTAGTCGATCACATACAATCTTTCAAATGGTAAACATTCATTGTTGGTGCAATGTCACGTTACACTGAACACTTTGCTCTTGTTTTATAGGTCATTGAAAGCAGGAACAAGAATGTCTATGTACCAGATCAAGGCAGTGTACGCATTTCCCAGTTGGTATGTGATTATCACTTATCTCTTCCATTGCTTTCTCATGGCTCATTCCAACTCTGCTTTTAGAACTTGATTGATCTTGCAGGTTCCGAAAAGGCAGCAAGTGATAGTGAACGACGACAAGAAGGTTCTTATATCAACAAAAGGTAAGCATGGATACAATGTAAAGATTATATATATATTGACTTTGGCACGATAGTCTACTGGCTTTGGGTAATGTGATTTCGCAGCTGACTAACCCCAAGAGCTCGTAAGTACATGCGCGAGATACGGCAATAGGCCGGTTCTTTGGATAGGGCATTAACGGAAATTGCATGAAATATAGTGGAAATGACAAGGCGTTTGTGCAATATCGCACTTCAATCCTCACAAGAGTATTACAAACAGCATTATCTGGCAATGCAAGAATTTCTGTCATTTGTACCATCAATCCTACATGGAAGTGCAAAACCGAATCGACAATGACATTAAGATTTGCTCAACGTGCCAAGATGATCCGCACAGCAGCCAAAATGACGCGAGTAAGTGTAGACAACAGGATATGCCACAACGGGTGGTTTTTGTGATGCAAGAAAAAAGGTATTGATATATAATGGTGTAGATCAATGAACATTCCGAGCTACAAAAGTGTCTGAATACCATTGCTGAATTGCAGACTCGTATGCAGGAGAAGACTGAGGTAAGGGGTAGATGATACATTGCTATTGTGACACAACAGGATCGCTGAATCATCTCATTTTTCTATTGCAGCAAGAAGTTGAAACCAGAGGACGGTAAGTTGCGTTATGCTTGTATATCTAATGATGTGGGGCTGACATTGGGTGTGTGTATAGATTGAACCAATTGCTTGGTTTGATTCTCACAAGTTCCAAAACATCAGCAACCACTACTGCAGCGGTAAGTTGTATTTTTCGTGACAAAGGCAAGAAGGCGGTTTCTGATACATGCAATAAATTAGGTGACCAAATTGGCAAATCAGGTGGCAAATGGGAGCGGTCCGCTAAGCCGAGAAACCATCCATGATGTTTTTACTCAATGCGAGCAGGGCTTAACAGCCCATCGTGAGGAGATGGCACAGATGCAAGCATCATTGGAAGCTGCTAATAAGGAAAAGAGAGAATTGGCAACACAATTACAAATGATGACCAAGTCTTTGGAGGAAGATCGTGAACAACTTGAGGAACGTTTGGCAGTATCCATCAAAGATGCCAAAGAGCAAGAGCAAGAGTTTTTGACACGACTGCATGTACTTCAAGAAGAGAATCGATACCTGGAAGCGAATCTTGCTACCTTACAACAAGCAAAAGCCGAACACCAAGAAGCCATGACACAGCAGTTGACACAATTACAAGATGAAAACCGACAACTAGAAAAGAGTCTCAAACTGGCATTATCAGATGCAGAGCAGCATGATAGTGAACAAGGAAAGCTTGCTACCCATCTTCAGAATGCACTTGATGCATCCAAGGCTGAAATTACAGAGTTGAAGGCACAGCTTGACTTGCTGAAAAAGGAAAAAGAACAAGCAGCAATTGCTCAATTGGTCGAAGCACGTACTGAGATGACACAGCAGCAGCAGCAACTTGATAAAGAGCTCAAGACAGCATGTGAAGAACGAGATGCCTATTTGGCTGAGATTCAGGAACAACGTGAGCGGACACAAGAGTTAACAGGTCGCATGGCATCTTTGGAAAATGCACGCATGTTGCTACTCGATAAGCAAGAAGAATTGAAGCATGTCATCAACAAACAGCAAAGCGAAAATCAAGATCTTCAAGCTGACTTGGAAGATGCCCAAAAACGATTGGAATCGTTCTATAATGATATGATTGAAAAGGAAAACAATCAGCATGAAAAACAGCAACCACCTTGCCAGAAAAGGCGTTCACTCAATACATCCTTTGGTGGAAGCATTGTACCAAATCTAATGGCTGCAGTTGCAGTTTACGCAGCAGCAACTTTAATGTAAACTAGATCAATCATCCACACACAACAATAATAAAAGCACGCACACACCTTTTGTACATAACACCATATATTCAGCTTTTGCATTTGTTTCATTGATGAATCATTATTTATAGTGAAAGGCATAGGGATAATAATACAAGCGAGAATAGGGGACCAGAAACTCTAGATATTATAATGATCATTCAAGGGATGTTGATGTTATGTGCTGTGGATGTTGCGTCAAACACCGTGAACAAAGTAAAAACCATACTCTTCTGGTTTAATGTGCTATAGTTGCTAGCTTGATCATCATCATCAGTGTCACCTTGATTCTGATTCTACCTTGTGCTTCTTTCTTTCTAGTCACATAACCCGCCATTCATGATAGTGTCACAGATTTCCTGGAAATGTCCATGTCATCCTAGGCTTCAGCATGCTGGGAATAGCTATGCACTTGTATTAAATCTTTCAACCTGGCTTTGACATTTGCAACACTCCTTGAAACCCAAATGTTTAGCTAATTGTGTTGTCACAGTAAACTTTGTAAAAGCAACAGACGTCAGGATCAAAACAAATCCAAGATAAATATGTGATTCATCAAGGGATATGAAACGTTGGGTTGACATAATAAGAGTATCATATGATGGGATGGTTGAAGCAGAAAAAGGCGACTTGTTGAAATTAAAGGTTTGGGAGTCGTCATAATGGCTTCGGAGTGAAAAATCACCATGCCAATAACAAACAGGAAACGTTTTATTTGCAATGTCTGCTTTGATGATCATACCATCTTCAATACCTATGGATATAAGGTAAAAAACTGAAACCATGTATTGAATGTGTATAATCACTATTATGTTAATACTTGCTACGTAATGCACAGAGCACTATATGATCCGACGTGAATGGTAAAGGAGTGACACCTTATTGACATTTGTTTATGTGTGCATGAACCAGCTGCCCGGGAATGTTATTGTAAATAAAGTTTTGCACGACATGGATTGTGTAACCTATTACCAAAATAGGAGAAAAGCGAACAAGTAAAATCATGCGACTGTGTCAGCAAAGAAACCCAAAACCTTGGTATCCACAGCAGCTCGAATTGCAACAAAACACTTGGATGAAATAATGCAAAGAGACAATCAAATGATACCATCCTGATCATATGTTACCCCTGAACTTGTCACATCATCTCAACTGGTCGGTATTTGTTTCACGGTAATCCAGATGTATGGATCTCACTTGGACCTGCCTTTTCCTGCATAAAGGCGAGATTCAATGTTTGTTTAAATACACACAGCCATTTGGCGTTATCGCCAGACACACACAACACCATCACAAGATAAAAGAAATACACAAGCGGAGTGAATGAGAAGATTTATGTGAGACAAGGAAAGAAGAAAATGTCGGTGATGAGTCACTCGGAGTCAATTGAATTCAATGATTGCAGTTACGATAAGCAGGAATATGCAATAAAGTAACCATTGTGGGAAAGTCTGATCCATGGTGGCAAAAAATCTACCACGTGTCCCTCTGCATTGTACAGTAAATCAAATCATTCTTCTATAAACATCTTTTTTTTTTATATCCAACAATATTTCACTATCTACAATATATCATTATTTCATAATGGGGAGAGGGGTTAACAAGTCATGTCTTCAAGATCATGCTTAGGATCTAGAGTATTCTTTCGGATGGATAACCATGGATGGAAAGGGAGGTATGTGCATATACGGGTGAACATTTCCGTTTAGTGCCATTGGATGCAATGATGGTGCAAGTTGACTATCTCGGCATTATTGTGCCGTTGCGTCTAAAATACAAAAACCCGGAGTCAGCAACAAGGTATTTTTTCTTTCTCTTTCTTGACCGACATTTTTTTTTCTCACTCACTCACCCACTCATATAACAAATACCCCATTGGAGCTTTACACATTATGCGATCAGACGATCACGACGAGATTGTGTCCATTACTTCTTCCATGTCGGAAACGCCTACCGAGTCAAGCCCTTTGCTTGCACCTGGCAAGCAACGAGAAGTGACAGTTAGCTGGACTAAAGAATTTCGATGGCTGCTTTTCAACAGCTTGCCTGTGATTGGTACATATCTCTTGCAACAATCTCTTCAACTGGCTTCCGTTTTTACTTTGGGTCATTTGGTAAGTTGACATGTTCAATATCATATGATGATGATGGTGTGGCTTATGGAATGATTGTAGGGTCCTACTGAACTTGCTGCTGCTGCTCTTGCGAGTATGTTTGCCAATGTATCTGCCTGGAGCGTTGCATTTGGTACTGCTACTGCACTCGATACCCTTTGTTCTCAAGCATATGGTGGTGCCCGTGATAAGACTCTAGTCGGTGTCTACTTGCAACGAGCATTGGTCATGTTGGCTATTATGATGATACCCGTGGCAATTGTTTGGTGGAACGCTACACAAATCCTGCTAGCACTAGATCAGGAACCTGAATTGGCATACAAAGCAGGTATGGAAAGCGTCAAGAAAAATTGTTCGCACATTCACTCATATCTTCTTATTTCATAGGTCTTTTCCTTCGTTGTCTTCTGATTGGTGTTCCTGCATTTGTCGCCTTTGAAGCAGTCAAAAAGTTCTTGCAAGCACAAGGCATCATGAAAGCATCCACTTATGTATTAATGATTGCTTCACCTATCAACTTTGGTCTCAATTACATGCTTGTTCATTGGAAACCTGTCAGCATTGGTTTCATTGGTGCACCTCTCGCTACTGCATTCAGTTATTGGCTCATGCTTGCTCTGTTGATTGGCTATATTTGGAAGTTCCGAGGTGCTGAAGCATGGGGTGGATGGTCAATGGATGCTTTCAAGGACTGGTGGCCATTTATTAAACTTGCTGTACCTGGTGTGCTTATGGTTTGCAGGTAAGCAAGATGAAACAATATCCTTACAAGTATACTCATGTATGGATACAATGATAGTGAATGGTGGGCATTTGAATTGGCAGCTTTAGCAGCATCTTATCTTGGCACAGTGGATCTTGCAGCACAATCGATCTTGTTGACATCCGCTTCTGCAACCTATACAATTCCATATGGTATTTCGGTTGCTGCATCCACACGTGTAGGCAATTCAATTGGTGAAGCTTCAGCCAAGAAAGCCAAATATGCATCCATGATGGCACTTGTATTTGCTGTTGGCTTTGGAGCTCTCAACTCAAGCTTCTTTATGGTTACTCGCTCTTTCTTTGGTTATTCATTCACATCCGATGAAGAGGTTGTCACACGTGTCGCTCATATCCTTCCTCTGGCTGCTCTTTTCCAGATTGCAGATGGCTTGTGTGGTGTCTGTGGTGGTGTCATTCGTGGTCTTGGACGTCAAAATGTAGCTGCATGGATTAATCTCATTGCTTATTATGTGATTGCCTTGCCATTGGGCTATGTATTGACATTCAAGGCAGATGGTGGATTGACTGGTATTTGGATCAGTTTGTCTGTTGCTCTCTTTGTTGGTGCTCTTGGTGAATGTGGATTTTTATTCATTATTGACTGGCAAGCTGAAGTTGAGCGTACTCGTCGACGAGTCAAAACTGAAGAGAATCACATTGTTCATGAACATGAAGCTTAATTATCCTTACAAAAAGTAACAAGTGATCCCTCCCATACTATTATTATCATGTGTATAGAATTGCCACCAAAAGAATCCCACATCCTTTCCCTTATACTAGCAAAAGTAGTCTCTTCCTCTCATGTCATCTCATCCATCATTAGTCTTTTGCTTTTCTCAAAATGTATAAACACATCTTATTATAATATCAATAATCATTCCGGTTGCAATATCGATTGTCTGTTGGGTAGCTTATCCCTACTCTGAATGTTTTGATATGAGGAAGTCATTGTAAAGTATGACCGACCCTTAAGTTTCCTGATCCCAATAAGCCATACAGGTTATACACGGATGCATCAGAGTGTCATTGTGAATTTGATTCCATCATCTTTTATAACAGTGTTCTCCTTTCCCGACACATATATGTCACTACATATTTCATCCATCAATCCAATGTATCTGTCAACACACTTGTTGCGTGCAAATGAAGACTCATGGCAATATCTTTGTGCCATCTTATTACTGAGCAATTATTAACTCGCGTTTCGCATTGGGTACATATCTGGGTGTTTAAAAGACATCGTTGGGAAATGAGTGCTACTAGAGGAGTGGTATTTTTCGACATAAGAGGCACGACATCCGCGAATCGCTTTAACATACAGAAATCCCGATATCCCATTATTTCCATTGACAGCCAATTTATAATAAAGCACTGGGATGTCTTTTATGTGTATATGTATTTCTGTTAATATGCGACGTATAACATATCACCGAGATAGTCCTTCATAATTGTACGAAAACATTTTATATGACGATGTTCACTTTGACATGTGCTGTGTCATGTGCTTATTTGCTATTAAGAACGAAGGTTTAATGAGAACTATTCTAAGTGCTACACTCGAATGGGCCGTACTTGTTCGGTCTGATAAAAGGACACAAGAAGCATCCCAAGCCCACAGTGGCCGACCCATCCATAAGAGTGTATAACGTCAACAACTACTTCTACTACCTCCCACTACTTGCAATACATGAATCCCAATCTAACCAGGTCACCGATGACAGGCTCACTTCCAATGGCTAAAGCAGCAATCCTCAAATGCAAATGATAGGGCCTAGATAGGGCAGACCACACTGTCGCACGTAAATCTTGCTGCCAACAGTACTTTACAATAAAGCAAAGCACCATCTCATTCCACCCATAGCAAATAAAGTATTCACCATATCAGTAGTTGCTGCCATCAAGGGAACTTTTTGGTTGGCGTCAGAGACACATCATGCATCACAAATAGCGTAGGTATAAATATTCCAGGTCTTGACCAAAGAGTACACACGAAGATATTGGCTTGATGAGAAAGCATCCAGGGCAACCATACAGTACTTGAAGATTGATATCCGGAAGGGGGAAGATTGCCATGGCTCCAATGTCGACACCTTTTGTTGATAGCTGTTTCCCAGAGCATTGAAATGGCACCCGATATTCACAGCCATAAGATGATCCGATATCTTGATATCACTAATCGCTTTCTTGTTGTAAAGAAATACATCCAAAGGCCCAAAGTTGGTCGTCGTTTTTCGTGGTAGCAAAGAGATCCATGATAATATCCGCCATGAGCTCCACAGAATATACGCGACGCCATCGAAGGCAAGTTGATTGCTACAAGATGAATCTTCTAGAAAAGAAACATGGTGATCAGCACACATGCTCTAATATCACTTGAATGATACTTATCTTGATCCTGATGAAGTGATTGAGCATATCATGACAATAAACACGAGTTGCTTGCATTGTTTCATCTAAAAGGCAAACTCAAATGCTTTAGAATGATACTTGGACCTCGATGATCCCAGGGATGCTCAAAGTAACATACCAGCCAATATCTTTGAATCCATTGGAACAATGATTGTATGACCAGTGTAATAACAAGTGATAGAAGGGAGTGCCAAATGTACCAATCCATATCGTCTACTAGCATGGTCCCGATTTACCAGATTACAGGTGACCCAAATACATGAGTCCCTCACCAGTCAGCCTCGGTTCCATATACCGTGGATCCGCGTGTTCAAACGCTACAGATGTTGCATTTTTGAATGACTTAATAAATTAAGCCTCGCAACTTGATCGCATTTGGTACTAAAGCACTGGGTACTAAAGCACTAGGGAACGTTGCGTCTCCCTTTAGGCAATACAGATTGATACAATGATATCCTCGACGTACAACCAATAATAGTATAACCAAGCCAAAGCCTTCCAGATCCTAATTTCACTTGTATAAGTGCACTTGCATGCAACAATCGCTGACTGTGAACTTTTACCTTTGCCAGGTTGGTCAACTCCATTCTTTGCCTGAACCAACTCGATCTCCATGACATGGACCTTGTGCTGCTGCTGTTTCATTATAAAGCTCGTTAATGAACCGTACGTCCTTAAAGATTCAATGCTATACGTACCCATGATACAAAGTACGTAGTCCTTGGTTGAGATCAATGCCTTGTAGCTGCCATGAATACCATACAACATGCATAGTCTACAATAAACACAATGTGAATAAAGAACAAGCAACCCATTTGAATTCGGTGTCAACATACCCAAGATAGTAAAGACGTGTTGAACTCCTTCCGTATGCACCACAAGGACACAGAATATATATGATGCCCCTTGGTTCTTGGACAAGGGATAGAACAGCAACCTACAAATGAACCGTTAGTGTCACAATGTGTAGACGCGACGAATAAAACAAGTGCAACAATTGAACGTACCTGCTGTGTCGAAATGAAGCTCAAGTCAGGGGTAGATCACCCGTACTTGTTCCATGAGACTTGAAAGAAGCATCGCCCATGGTCCACTGATCGTGTGACCTGTTCACCCCATTGACGCTGTGCATGGAAGGCATTGACCACAGTGAGTGCAATTGTAGTTTGTAAATGGAGTTGGTCTTACCTTTGTGAAACAAGTGGAGAAAGAGGCGCTCTTTCATGATTCCTGCCGCCATCCTTTATTTTATGCACACACCATTCATTGCCAACCCATTTTGCTATAGTTGCTGCTGTGAATATGCACATCAGTAATATTCCATTAAGAAGAATAAATTACAGTTTGATTTATTCATCATTACGTTATATTTCTTTCGTGATTGAACTATACATGATTCTACTGTGTGGAATACAGTAACAAAATGAAGTCCGTGCGTACCAATTATGCAGCTCACCTCTTGAACTTGTACAACCAAATGAGCACACACTGTATTCATTGTTGTTGTTATAATGGATAGCTTCATCATCGTATAAAGAACCAACAATCCTTCCCAAAGGTGATTAACAATCCATCTGTGCAAGCTGTCAATTATGCTGTGTGTGTAATCACCTCCTGTATTTCAGCTTTCTGCTAGTATCGTAGATACCATCAAACCAGAGCCACTCCATTATTCAACTAGAGCCATTACAATGTTCAACTACAGTTAGTACGTAGCTCTAATCAAAAAATGTAACGGCTCTAGTTTAAAAACGTCGAAACTCTCGTCGCATGTCGCGTCTCCTGTTGCTGATAAAGCTTCAACTCTTTAGTGTACTTGCACGAGTTCCTTGTAGCTACAAGCACAACCACCTATAGACATATGCACTGTGTAATTTTGTCACATCACTGTGCTTTATTATAAATTGACTCTCGTTGGAAACAATGGGGTATCGGGATTTCTTTTATGCTAAAGTGATTAGGGAATGTGGCATCTCCTCGATGCCGAAAAATGTCGCACCCTTAGTAGCCTTATTGAGAAATATAGCAAGTGCATTATTGAATACATTGTGATTAAACTGTATTTATCATCGTGGGTAGAAGCATCCCGTCAAGATATATTATCTCTTGCATCACATGCTACCCATACACATATCGTGTTGTTTTAATATAAAGCTAGGGAACATCAAATGTCATGCATGTGATTTCAGCTGCCGGATTAAATTAATAACGATGATATTCAGGTACACAATGTCAATCTCATAGATCCTTTGTCCAAGAAGAACTTTATGTATAAAGAGAAAAAGATGGTTGATTCTACAATGCTATATTACAACAAAGAAAGTGAAAGAAATGAAAGGGAGGTGGAAATTGATAATGAAAATGCCATTTAAGTGTGGACAATGCGAGCAACCAAATCACCAGAAGAAAGAGAGTCGCCTTCCTTGATGGGAACGTGTTCAACACGACCAGCAACAGGTGCAGAGACAACAGTCTCCATTTTCATGGCACTGAGAACACATACAGGGTCACCAGCCTTGATCTCAGCACCTTCCTTTGCACGCACTTCAATAACAACACCCGACATGGGAGCACCAACATCACCTGGGTTAGATTCCTTGGCTTTTTCACGAGTGACAGTTTCAACGGCAGCATTCTTGTCAGTGATACCAACAACACGAGCTTCACCATTAAGTTCAAAGTAGACATCACGCTTGCCAGTGCTGTTGATAGGACCCACAGCAAGCAACTTGATGATAAGAGTCTTGCCTTCTTCAATCTCCACATGGAATTCTTCACCAATCTCAGGCTTGGCCAAAAAGTAACGAGTAGGGATAATGGATAAATCACCATATTGTGCCACCATGTCACGATATTCGGCAAAGACCTTGGGGTACAAAGCGGCAGATACAACATCATAGTCGGTAATGTTATCATACTTTTCAACCAATTCCTCCTTGAGCTTGGTCAAATCAAGAGGTGGCATAGTAGCACCAGGACGACCATCAATGCGTGGAAGGTTGCGAATGATATCAGAACGCAATGGTTCAGGGAAACCACCAGCAGGTTGACCCAAATAGCCTTGGAAGAACTCAACCACCGAAGTGGGGAATGACAAGGTAGATGCACGCTTGATAACATCTTCCTTGTTGAGATTGTTGGATACCATAAACTGAGCCAAATCACCCACAACCTTGGAAGAAGGAGTCACCTTGACGATATCACCACACAAGTCATTGGCTTCAGCATAAGCCTTCTTGATTTGCAACCATTGGGTACCAAGACCAAGTTGTTGAGCTTGGAACATAAGGTTGGTATATTGACCACCAGGCATTTCGTGATCGTAAACACCAGAATCAGCAGCCTTGACATTGGCTTCAAAGCATGAATACAACATACGGCATTGTTCCCAGTAAGAGTTGAGAGCTTGAATATCTTCCATACGAATACCAGTGCCATAGTTGGTTTGTTCAAGACCAGCAACAAGAGCACCCATGGATGGTTGAGAAGTCATACCGGACATGGAATCAATAGCAGCATCAATCACGTCAGCACCTGCAGCAGCTGCAGCCAACATGGAAGCAACACCAGTACCGGCGGTATCGTGAGTGTGCACGTGAATCGGAAGATCTGGGAATTTTTCACGGATGGTGCCGATCAACAATTTGGCTGCTTCAGGTTTGAGTAAGCCAGCCATATCCTTGATACCCAAAATGTGGATACCCTCGTTGACCAATTCTTGAGTAAGGTTGACATAATAGTTGATATCGTACTTTGTCTTTTTGGCACTTGTCACATCACCAGTATAACAGATAGTAGCTTCGACAATACCACCTGCCTTCTTGACAGCATCGATACCCAAGCGCATGTTTTCGACATAGTTGAGCGAATCAAAGACACGGAATACATCCATACCAGCCTTGACTGCTTTGACACAAAAGTCGTAAACAACATTGTCGGGATAAGAAGTGTAACCCACAGCGTTGGCACCACGCAAAAGCATTTGGAAAGGCACATTGGGAACAGCCTTACGCAATGCAATCAAGCGTTCCCAAGGATCTTCATACAAGAAACGCATGGCAACATCAAATGTAGCACCACCCCAACATTCGAGTGAGAAGGCATTGGAGAGAGCATGTGCAGTTGTCGGTGCAATGCGGAGGAGATCTGTCAATGTGGGGGTTTAAGGTTATCAATTAGCCAAAGATTGCACATGACATTCACCCAATCCCATCCGATAAATTGCTCTCAATTCCCACGCTAAATATTTCATATCCCGACTGTCAATCCACACTTACCAGTAGTACGGACACGAGTTGCCAACAAGGATTGATGAGCATCACGCCATGTAGTATCCATAATGAGAGTACCAGGATAAGCACGAACAGCCTTGGCAAATGCTTCAGCACCTTGTTCAACAAAGATCTTTCTCCAACCTTCAGTAGGAGCCACATTGACATTCACAGGCTTGTCAGCATTGTCGTAAATAGTAGGTACTTCAATCTCTTGCTTGAAAGATGGTTCACCCACTTGACCCTTGATTTGAGATCCATTGACAACCACGTCACCAAGGTAACCTAGCATACGTTGAGCACGATTTTGATATTGAACAAGGCGGAAGAGATCAGGAGTGTCGTCAATAAAAGTGGTCCAACAGTTGCCATTGATAAAAGTATCATGTGTCAACAAACGTTGCAAGAAAGGGATATTGGTCTTCACACCACGGATACGGAATTCAACCAAAGCACGAACAATCTTGCGACGAGCCACTTCATAAGTAGAACCAGAGCAAGTGCACTTGACAAGAAGGGAATCATAATGAGGAGTGATAATAGCACCTGCATAACCAGCACCACCATCAAGACGAACACCATTACCACCTGATGAACGATACACTTCAATCTTGCCAGTATCAGGTTGGAAGTTCTTTTCAGGGTCTTCAGTAGTGACACGACATTGGATAGCGAAACCACGTTGACGAATACGTTGTTGAGTCAAGCCAAGTTGGGGTAAAAGAGCACCAGCAGCAATTTGGATTTGGGCAGCAACAATATCAATGCCAGTGATTTCTTCAGTGATGGTATGTTCCACTTGAATACGAGGATTGATCTCGATAAAGTAGTGACGGTTCTGGTTATCCACAAGGAACTCGGCAGTACCAGCATTCTTGTACTTTACAGCCTTTGCAATCTTGACGGCATCGTTGAGAATGGCTTCACGAACAGTGTTGTCCAAGTTTTTGGCAGGTGCAATTTCGACCACCTTTTGGTGACGACGTTGAACAGAGCAATCACGTTCAAAGAGATGAACCACATTGCCAGCACGATCAGCCAAGAGTTGTACTTCAATATGACGGGGCTTGTCCAAGAAACGTTCAATAAAGACGGTACCATCACCAAATGCAGATAATGCCTCGGACTTTGCACGACTAAAAGCATCTTCCAATGAAGCTTCATCACGGACCACACGCATACCACGGCCACCACCACCCATAGCAGCCTTGATAATGATAGGGAATCCATATTCTTGAATAAAAGCCTTGGCTTCAGAGTATTCACTCACAGGACCGGGTGTACCTGGGACAACGGGTACCTTGCAATCCATAGCTATTATATTCCCACACAATCCACAAAAAGTTATTGTTTGCATGTCACAATTTTCCCCCACCAAACCTACTTACCAATCTGACGAGCTTTGGTCTTATCTCCTAAGCTATCAATGACTTCAGGGGATGGTCCAATAAATGTAATGCCTGCAGCTTCCACCTTGCGTGCAAATTCAGCATTCTCAGACAAGAAACCATAACCAGGATGGATCATGGATACACCTCGTTCCTTGGCAATGCGTACAATTTCATCTTGTGCAAGATAAGCTCCTACAGGAGTAAATTGTCCAAGCTGACCAATTTGATATGCTTCATCGGCCTAATCATAGAGCTTATTGAATATCATGCAATAAAACAATACGTCATACACTTACCTTGTATCTGTGCATGGAAAGCCGATCTTCATGTGAAAAGATAGCAACAGTTCTCATGGAAAGCTCGTGAGCTGTTCGGCACACACGAATGGCAATTTCCTATTTGGGAGCATGCATGTGGGGTAAGAGATCATGACATGAAACGTAGTAAGGGATTGAGATACTTACACCACGGTTCACAGCCATCAGTTTCCTGAGGCTACCCATGACTTCACTATTACGGCGAATGGTTTCCACAGAATGTTCACGGTGTGGCATGGTTGTGATGTGTTATGTACTAAGTGTAAAATAAAATGTGGGGAAGAAGAGAAAGAGATGTGAGATTGTTTGCACTTTTTCGAATGGTTTTTGTAGTCGATGAGAAAGAGTGACGGGGAGGAAGAGATCGGGCACCCAGTTATGATTTCATATGATGGCATATGGAAGATGTTCTCTTTATGCCCATCACCCGTCACTTTTTTTTTCTTACTCCCCCGGCGAAACAGAGGACACGCGTACCTTTGAAAAAAGTATAAAGGAGACAAAAATGATATGATAATCAAAAAGAAAAAAGAAACGATTTTTGTGTCAGACCCACGTACAAGCAGGGTTTATATAGTTGTGTGTGTGTGAGTGTGAGCATCAGGAAAGATGTGTCGTATGTCATTTTGATGCATAGGTTACAGTGTGAGAGATCAGTCATCGAAATGGATTCAAATATTCCGCTCAATTCCCGCATAGCAGTTGGCTTGTGTCCCGCACTTTCCCAACATGTTGCGCACGCACAACCCACCACATACGCAATGCTTCATGTATCAAGTTAGATGATCAAACGGAGTTTGTAATACCAGAACTTCTCATGAGCCTATCATATTTTTGCCGCCCTTATCTCTAAAAACCATATTTCCCCCCCAATTCACCCCCACGTTCACCACGTCAAAATTTCCCGGACCTCCTTTGGCTAAAACGTTTGCCGTACTTTTATTGCTGCCTTACCTTTTATCCACAGTATAGATCAAAGCCTCTTTTTTTTTTATCCATCTCGTTCTTTACCCACCCCCCAAAAATCATACAAACTTCCCCCCCAACCATTTCCTTATCTCTAATGATTGTTTTTTTTGTGCCAAATGATGATGATTATTATTATTAATGAAGAATGCCATAATGTAATAAAAACAACTCTAAATCCTGCCATCCACCACCCACACGAACGAGCACCTTGTTACGTACAGCTGCCTTGTCCGATTTCCTTCGACCCGTGTAACTCATGAGCTTGCATGTATACAATTTTCTACCACCACCTACTGAAGGACTTAATTCACTTCCAAAATAGTATCTTCCAGATCCATTGGGTCCCTTTTGGCATTTGATAGCAATAGGACTGGCATTGACAATACGGGCCACTTCCATATCGAGAGGATCTTTGGGATCAGGTCGGTAGGTAACATTGTTTTCTTTGGTAGGTCTTGATTTCCAGGCAACACCATGACTATTAAAATCATCCTCTTCATCATCATAAAGATAATCTTTTTCATAGCCAGTGTAATCATCCTCTTCATCATCGGATCGTAATACAGCAGGAGGAGATGGTGTACGTGCATTCAATAGGCGTGGATTGGGAGAAGCAGCTCGACGATGATGCATCAAGGCGGGCATGGATTGTTTCTTGCGTAAACTCTTGGTTGACTTTGATGGGGGCGAGCTGTCTAGGCAAAAGTTGTAGGGTGCCAAAGTTAGTTTCGTTTGCTTATGGACATATCATGATACCCATGGTTGATCTTCACATGGTAGCTACTTACGCGCTGGTGGTGATGGACAAGTCATTTGCATGGAGGAACGGGGTCGTGGTAACATGGAAGGTGAAGCTGCACGTGAAGGACCTGATGGTGTCTTGGGTCGAGGAATAAGTGATGGGGTACCTGATCTTCTTACAGGAGACAAGGGTCTTCGATCGGGATATTGAACTGAAAGATGATGTGATGTTCCTTGTCTTTCAAGGCTGCTCATAGGGCGAGCGGGTATGGTAGGAAGAGGTGGTGTTGCAGAAGATGATGTATAATATCGAGATGATGATGAATTAGGTGTGGTGGATCTTGCTGTATCTCTTTTCAGTTGTTCAGCTTTTTGTTTGCGTAACAATGAACTTTTGGTTGGTCTCATCCAAGATGCTCGATCATCGTGTTCTGCAAATGTATCTTCAGTAGCTGGTATTCGACTCTTGCGTCGATCATCCATAGCTGGTGTCTTTGTCTTTCGTCGTCGTGATGATGTTATTGTGTTGCTATCGTCGGTGGTTGTAATGAAAGGTTGTGGAATAGATGCACTGGATACTGAAGATGAATCGGATGTGCTGGGTCGCATAATACTGCTAAATGACATTGGGCTAACATTACGCTGTAATCTTCCACTGGGTGATCCATATCCACGCCACATGTCATTTCGACCACTATTAGGAGTAGCACTACGTCCACGACGACTTTCATCATAATAAGATGCTATGCCACCCATAGGACTTGCTGTACGAGATGATCTTGATAATGGACTTTTTGCACGAGATCCACTACTGCCACCACTACCCGTTGCCATGTAATCAGCGAGATCATGATGATTCATTCCTGATGGTGGTTCAGGGCTTCTGAATCGCATACTGCTCATGCTTCTATCGCTTCGATCGCTTAACCGAGAATATGCTGGACTAATAGGTCGATTTCCTGTTCCAGGTAATACTCTTTCAGTTTCTGGTATATCACGAGATCGTAATTCATCCATTTCAGCTTTAAGTTGGTTCCATCGTTGTATCATGGATTGGTGTCTTCGTGTCGTTGCCATATCTTGTCCCACACGTGATGAAATGCCATTACCCAACATGGCCAACATGCGATCAATGGATGGTGTGTAATACTTGTATTTGGCTTCAAAGTTCTTTTCCACGGATCGGAACTTGTGTTGATCCACAGGGGGTTGATTGCCATTGTTGCTAGTGTTATATCCAGCTGAACCTGATGATGAACTTGATGAAATGGATGTGGTGGATGCATGAGATCGTGGTACATTACGAAGAACACTCTTTGGTTGTATCTCATGCGTTGCTGTACTATTGCCACCATGAGCTTGCCAATCACGCACTTGTTGAATCATGGCATAACACTGTGCTGTTGTTTTATCCAATCCATCAATCATAACATCCACTTGATCAGCTACTTGACGAAAGACGGTCAACCATCGATCTTCCTTGAGTTCATCTTTGAGATCGTCAATTTCGGATCGAAGATTCTCCCATTTTTCTTGAACCATGCCATGTTTGCGCGAAAGTACCCCTGTTTTGTCACTGGGTGGATGATCTGATGTCATTCGAGAATACACTTTTTCCACTTGTCGAAACACAGGTTCCACCTTTTCATCGATGGTGACAAGAATCCCATCATTGTTATCTTTGATACGTGTCTCGCCTGATAAGGAAGGAGAAGGTGTAGCAATACTGCTGCTCTTTGTACTTAATGAGTTGTTTCTGGATGGTGTAGCACTTGATGTATGCTTTGTCTCGTGATACTGGAAGATCATGGTAGAAATGTCATCGAGTTGAATAAGAATATATTCCATAGCGAGTGCCAAGTTCTTTTCTTCAGCCATGCTTTGTACTGCATTAATAACGGATGCCATGAAATGCTGTAACCCAGACCACTCGGATTGTATCTTGGCAATTGTCATTTTGACTGACATTTTTCGTTGAATCAATGAAGGTTCATCATCATCAATATCATCCAACACTTGTTCACCAGCTTCCACGAATACTGAAACAAGTGGTTGCATTTGACTCATCATGCTTTCGAGTGGTTTCGTATCCACATGCATAACAGATGAATCACTACCACCCGCTTCTTCCATCTTGACTTTTTGTTCCAAAGTGAATACTGTCATGTGCGCAACGCTTAACCATTGTGTGAGTTGGGCTGCTATCGTCTCAAATTGTTGCAATATGTCTCCAGCTGAAAGGGTATCTCGCATAGCGAAAAGGTCATCCACCTCCTTGATGGGCAACGGTGTCGCGAATAGATCCTGAAACAGTGTCTCATCTTGAATGCTGACCGATGGTGCTAATGGAGGTTGGGGGTGTAATAGATTGGCTTCTTCCATTACTCGAGTAATGTCAAAGGTCTATATAAAAAAGTTGGTTACCATCATGGCGTCTCAATGCATAATGTTTCACTTTTTTCAAGGGGAATATAAACATACCTTTTTGAATAAAGGTGTTCAGGAGATATAGGGAATAAGGACAAAGTAGTCCGTGCGTGGTATGTGAAAAAAAGAGAGATATTGAAATATAGACAAAAAAGAAAAAGAGAGTAGTGAAAAGAAGAAAGAATGAGTTAGCCACCACAATCACGCACATCACACACCCACACACACTCGCACTCACTCTCACTCGTTATGCTCCGGTCCCTTTCGGATATACACGTGTTAATAGTTGCTGCAACATCAAGTATTATTATAGACTCCACTACTACTGCTACATTAATCATTTCCTAAAGCAACATACAGGATGTTTCATCTTGTTGCATTGGGGATTGTTATGAACAAGTATAATAAAATAGGGGAGCACCAGGTTGTGTCAGATGATGAACACTCCTTTTCTCACACACTTTAAAAAACAATCAAACACTCTAGGATATATCACTCATCATCTTTACGCTGCATCTGCAGGTACGACTATTATTGTTACTTGCACAAAGAGCACCAACTTGAACCATCAGCTTTGTCTTTTGACAGTTCATATCAGTTACCGAGAATGATTGGCCAAACCAATATTTGGCGCCGATTAAACATGGCTATTTTCAAATGTCAATGCAAAAAGAAAGCTTTTTTTTCTCTCATATTCCTGGTGTGCACACACACAACAGTTGCCTAGATTAGTATGTTATCCCATTACTATGTTTCCATATATACACTCATAATGCATGATGATCTTTTGGATGTATTTCAAGAGACACGGTGGATTTCCAATTTCTCTACAGAGAGATGCACAATGCAAGTACATATGTGTGTGCGTGTGTGAATAAATGTGGTTATGGCGGGGGGATGGATACAGTATATATCTACGTTGCGTTGGGGGGAAAGGAAAGAGGGGTTTCCTAGCAACCACGTGGTGTGTGTGTATGTGTATAATAGTTGTTGGATGTCGGTTTTTATAGGTACAGCTTGATCAACTCGTCACTCACTCCACTAGGTGTCAAGACGCCAAGATCCGTAAGTAGCAATGTGAAATATTGTGGAGGTGTATAATCGACTAATGGATTGGAACCTTCAAGCTGATCAGTGCTATCAGCTTGAGTGCTGCTAAATGACTTTCGTCGTGAAGTGAAGCTCACAATTTCAGGTAGTGCTGAGGGAAGATCGTATTGATTCAATGGATATACACGCACAAATTTGTAACTGTAATACGCATATATTATTAGTATACCATCAAAAGTGGGTACAAGGGTTCATACGCCTCACCTTTCAGCCACAGCATAAACAGGCTTGCTCAATGCATTAGCAACCAATGCAATTTGATATGTACCGATCTGCATACAATATGGTTATTTCCCACACATACAACTCTCTTTCTCTCTCTCCCCTTTTTCTTTACTTGCCTTATTGATCACACCACCGTTCTCAACAACACCTTCTGCACCAACAAAGACCATATCAACCTTATCCATAATGTATCCAACAGCCGAGTCCAGTACAGCTCTGCAAGGGATACCAGCTTCACGTAGATATTCCACAGCTTGCAATCTATAAAATACATAGATTAGTACTAGCACATGTATCATTTCGTGTATATACTCTTACCCATCACTGTTGGGTCTTCCTTCAGTCACATAAACCTTGAATCGTTTGTGTTGAACATTGGCAGCATGTTGAAGTACACTCATGACGACACGAGAATAAGCATGCACAAGAACAATCGAATTATCTTGAACGAAATGGGCACCCACTTCAGCAGCGCGAAGACGAGCAGAGAAGGCCTTTTCCAAGATCAAACCAGCACGATGCAACAATTTCTCCTTGAATTCATCAAAGCTGCGAATTTCAGATGAACGCTATGGATAAAAAAAGAGGATCAATGACCCATTCATACTCTACATGTTATCCTCTTATTACCGAGAAATCGTGCGAGTGTCTAGTAACAAATCGCATAAACAGATCGACACCAGCCAATGCAGCAATAGTCGCCTTGTGTTGTTGGTTCTTCATTCTGGGTGCAGATTCCCTTGACTCGTCACGAATCGATTGTGCTGCACGTTCCAAGGTCACCATAAACTCGGACATAGTAGGTGCTACATAGGGATGTCTTAGTAAATCTCATCCCTTATCCTTGACGCTCTCTTACCCGTATTGTTACGGCAAAAGTCGGTAAGCGCCTTGAAAACAGCTACAGGCGTCGATAGATCCTAATGGATGGCATGAATAACATGAAAAAATAGTGGTGTGTGCATGGCGTTCGCTTACAGGATCTTGGAGAAATGTTTGGTAAAGGTCAATGACCCCGGAACGATCGTGTGTGGAATCGGTTTGCATGGCAACCATAACTAGATTTCAGTGTTGAATACACGTTAGAAAGTAGGATTCACGTCGCGTGTATTGGAGGGAAAACTTACAGTGGAGTAGGAAGAAGAAACAAGTTTGGTGTATCTGTGACTCATTCACGCTCGGTTTTACTGTGCACTACTCGCTGCAGCAACAACCTTCCCGAACGTCCTCCCTTCGCTTTGACGCCTATTGTTATACAGCAGCTATCATTTGAATTTAAAAGATAACAAATAAATCTTCTTTGGCATAATAGCTACTTTGGTTGAACCATTTGGAGCAAGTTTCATACATACCTTATGCAGTCATATAGCTAGTATCCCACCATAGATAACACATAATAGACAACATTGTTCTCATCTCATAAAACGTAATGGTACAGCCTAGTATGAATGTTTTTTTTGTAACACTGCGTATGAACCAGTGGAAACTGCTGCTTAATCCACCCAGTCTTCTTACAAGGTCACTGCATATCACTTCCTCTCGCTCTTATTCTAATGTTATATCAGCTCATATAGTTTTCATTGTGAGCACAGATATAAACACGCACATCCCTTTCCTCTATTTACTTATTTGATTGCATGCTCAAGTTCTGGTGCATATCACGGTTGATGTTATTAATCCTGTGGATTAAATTCGACATGCATATTGATCTCCTCGCTTGTGACCATTCATAGTGTTCATTATACTTTCATTGTCATCCCCGTGGTCATTGTCATATATATTTGACTTTTGTATAGAGATAATAACGAAATCAATGTGCGTTTGACGTATCAATTACATTCCTTTTATCGTAGCTGCCTGGCGTGGTGATACATTGCATTGATTGGGGATCTGGTGATTGATCATAGAGCCGAGATGTGATTGATAGTTCATGCATGCATTGGCATAATCAAATTAAAGGAGAAAGTGGAGATAATACTCTATCATCTAAACAATGACATACATCTGCTATCACGGGATTTTCTATATTCGCTTACACTTGCTGTGTCCATGAGCACTTCACCATCACAAAGAGACATATCAAACTGGGTTTGGGTTGCAAGGGGGATTGTTTATTGGGCCCGACTACACGGATGACAACAAAGTCCTATCTTATATATTTACTTTACACACTACTTTACACATTCCCGACGCCATGCTTCGTACGATTACAGCTACTCGCTTCATTACTACGCGTCTTGCACGTGCTTATACTACTGAAACTACAGGTAATGTAGCGATCGAGTGAATATCACTGTGGATCGATTGGTCTCATGAGTTCATTGTCATGGATACATATAGGCTTGTTGACTCGACTCAAGGACGATCGCAAGACATTTATGCGTGCCAAGGCCCAACCGGACTTGAATGTGGTCAAGAATATCCTGAGTGATTATACGTATTATATCAAGTCTCCAAATGCTAAGCCTGGCCAGAGCGAGGAAGCTGCCGTGTTGAGTGTGATCCAAAAGTTGGTGAAACGACGACAAGATGCTATCAGTCAATACAAAGCAGGTGGTCGACCTGAATTAGCAGATCAGGAACAAGCCGAGCTTGATGTGTTGCAACGCTATCTTCCCGAACAAATGTCTACTGAAGAGATTGAAGCACAAGTCAAGAGTATTATTGAACAAGTGGGAGCAACTTCGATCCGTGATATGGGCAAGGTGATGAAGGCATGGACCCATGAAGGCGCTGATAAGAAGGCTGTTAGTGATGCTGTCAAAAAGTTGCTTAATAGTCAATAAAGATAGAAAGTGTGTCTATAGCCAAGAGAAATTTGGGGGTTTGCTGGGGGTGGGGGGACACTGGGTTGCCAAGCAGCTTGGACCACAAAGCATATAAGCACCGACATTTTAAAAAGGGGGGCCAAGACACTCTTCTTTTCGCATAAACTACACTTTTCATCATGGGTGGCGGTCGTTCTATCAACAATTATAATAACAACAATCATCATCCTCATTATCAATATGCACCTATTTATCCACAAATACCATCCGCATCTAATAATCCATTCGAGGTATCATCTGTTTTTGTCAATGGTCATCCATAGTTTACTCATCTTCTCCTTGCCTGTTACAGACCACTTGGTACAACGCACCACCCACTCCAACACCAGTTCCTCCACCATTGCCACCAAAACCACCTACAGTCACTTCCAACTATTATCTACTGCCACAACCAGAGCCAATGTCAACTCAAGGACAACATGCACTACGTCTAATTTACACAAAGTCTGGATTCTTTGTTCGATCGCTCAATGGTGGTTTTAGCCAAGACATTCATGGCTTCCTTGCTATTGTCTCACGGAATCAAGTAAGCATATCTTGCTCAACTAGTATTACTGATAAACCATCGCTAATATACAACATATCTCCAGGCACAAGTGGATATTGCTCTTGCTTGGATACCAGAACATTTAATTGATATTCAAGATCTCAACACGTTTATCGGCTTGGATGGGACATTAGCATCTGAACAAGGTACTGCTGCAATGAAAAGTGTCAATATGTAATGTGCTGTATATATTCATGAATGTGTTACACAGGATTCCCCAATATTGCTTGGAATTCCGGCGACGGTGAAGCCATGTTGATACCCATAGCCGACATTTACTCACTATATGTATGTCCACCATCGTCTTGTTCATCACCATCATCATCATCCAATCATCAATCTATACAAAACGACGATCATGGATCCATTATTATCACAACTCGACAAGGCGATGTACTACGACCGTTATGGTATCATGCAAATGCATCATGGCCTGGATACGATGTTATTGACATTCTAGGTGCATTCACCGCAATTCAAAGGCAAGTAAGATACAATCGATTAAAACTGCATTCAAGATTAACCGAATGCTTTAGAGTTCCTGATGATGAATACACGTACCTTGTACAGCAACTTGCTAGTGGCGAGAGTAATCATATACCCGACAGCGGCGACTCGACATATCGTCATCCATTACTGCAATCGCCATCCACCTCTTCAGCACAACTCCAAACATCCACTACAGATGACCAACTTCATCAAGCCATTCGTGACGCACGGTTCAATATTCTGGAACGATTTTCACGTATCACGAGATTCTCTCGGGATACTGCCGGTAAGATTTTGGGACACGTGCAACTCTATCACCCGCTGACATTTTCATTCAAACTGCTGTCATAAAAGCTCACGTGCTTGATCATCCCATTGCCAAGGCCATTATTCCTCTTCTACCACCATCCGTTCAAGCTATGCGTAACAATGACACCGTTCAACAAACAATGAACGACTATGATCGTGCGACCTATTATCTCGCTCAATGGTAATGATAAAGTAACATGCATGTATATTCACATTGTATTTATTATTATGCTTGTATTTTAGGGGAGATGAGAATGAAAACTCGGCAAATGAATGGTGGCGAGTGGATGATCCTGAAGGATTACTTAATGATATGCCTGAAATGAGCATGGCAAGTATAGCTATTCTATAGGTGATATGTGTTGCTAATGATTCCATCTATACATATAGCCCACACCTACACACACAAGACGCAATCCTATTGAACCGGAAGAATGGGTGGATTTCTTTGATGATGAAGGCAAACTACGAGTAACAGAGCGACATGTACTTGGTCTTGTATTCCGAGCTGGCTTGCACCCTGATGTACGAATCGAAGCATGGAAATTTATACTTGGGATCTATCCATGGGACAGCACATTTGATGAACGTGAAGCCATCCGTCGCAGCAAAGTGGATGAATATTATGAATTCAAGGCACGCTGGTTCAATGATACCCAAGTGCGTAATACCAAACATTTCATGGATGAAAAGCATCGCATAGGCAAGTACAAGCATGGAATCATGTGTTGACTCTTTATTCATAAACTCAAGTAGACAAAGACGTGCATCGAACGGATAGGACCATTGCTGTATTTGAAGGGGAAGATCTACCCAATCCTGATCCAGATATGGCCGTCGGCACGAATGCCAATATGGAGATTATGAAAGATATCTTGGTCACGTACAACTTTTACAATACGGATCTCGGTTATGTGCAAGGCATGTCTGATTTATTGGCACCCATCTTTGTGGCTATGGGTACCGAGGAAATGGCGTTTTGGTGTTTTGTGCAATTCATGGACCGCGTACAATGCAACTTTTATATTGACCAGTCAGGCATGCATGGCCAGTTACAGACCTTGGATGCATTGATTCGATTTATGGATGCACCCCTTTACAAGCACTTTGAAGAAACTGAAACATCGAATCTATTCTTCTGCTTCCGGTGGTTACTCGTATGGTTTAAACGCGAATTTGAATGGGATGATGTGATCCAACTATGGGAGGTAAGATGTCAAAGGAGGAGGAAAGATATGCTTGGAATGATCCATGACTAAACTGCTTTTATGCAGGTGCTATGGACGGATCATCTCTCGCCCCAAATGATCATGTTTATTGCTCTCGCTGTTCTTGATAAGCATCGTCAAGTCCTATTGGATCTACAACAATTCGATGAAGTGCTCAAGGTAAGATGGTACTTATTGACATGCAATCATCCCTAACATAAAGGATATAGTATATCAATGAGCTTACGGGAACAATTAATCTACGTGAAACACTCGAACGTGCCGAGGTGCTGTTTTATTTGTTTGAACGAAAAATCAAGGCCATGGATAGAAAACGTGAGCAATTGGAGGAGCGTTTACAAATGCGATCCGTGTGGAATGGTGATGAGCGACCCAAAGTTGAAAAATCGATTCAACATCTCAAAGTGGATGACAAACTTCGCGCATTATTGAAGGCATAGCATTGGTATGAAGGGATTTATTACACACAAAAAAAAGGAGCAAATCCATATATGTACTTTTGGTAATTGTTACATCAACAATGAATAAAAGAAAACAAATACTACATCAAGTAATGGGTACTAGGATATTTGATTCATTGGATTATACAGATATGAATGAATGAATGAATACATGCGTATGTGTGTGTCTGTGTGTGTTGAGATTGATAGATGGGTAATGACATGTGATGCACGTGTTAGAGTGGGACGTGGAATAGCTAAATGAGGTATCTCGCGGACTATGAACCGAGACAAGAGTGCCAAGCAGGTGGCAATTGTGGGTGTGTGGGTTGGTGTGGGTGCAAGTGTTTTTTTTTCCTCAACTCCTTCTATTTCTTATTGCTTTACACTTTCTTATGGAGAGGAATACAACGGCATATTATGAAACGCTCGGTGTGTCCAAGTCAGCTACGCCAGAGGAGATCAAAAAGGTACACACCATGGTGCAATTGTCACCACCCGATCACGTAACAAGTAGATAAGCTGATCTCGTCATTCATCTCTTTTTGACAGGCGTATCGACGACTAGCACTACGCTATCATCCTGACAAGAATCCTGATAGTGCTGACCAGGTAAATTTAAATACTATCTTTGCATCGCTTGGTTCTAATAATGATTCATCTTTATCTAGTTCAAGAACATCAGTGTCGCTTACGAGGTAATCTCGATATGATTTGATGCTAGATACGACTTACTTAAATAATGATTAGGTCTTAAGCGATGAGCAAAAGCGACGAGTATATGATCGTTATGGCGAGTTAGGATTGCAAATGATGGATACAGTTGCCAGTCCTTTGTTTGATCCCGAGATTGAATCCATGTTGTTTTCGCTGTTCTTCACCATTGGCCTTGTTTTCGCATTGTTGATTATCTTCTTCGCCTTCTTGACTGTACGCATCGACGAAATTGTTCTCTGGAGCTGGGGTGTTGTTTGGATCCCATTATGGATTGTCAATGCCATTCTCGGTTACATGGTTGTCAAGTACTTTATCAAAGCGCTTCGAGATGACAAGGATGACGATGATGAAGATGATGATGACCAAGATGATGAAACCAAACGAGCTCAACGCAAGGCTGCTCGACGACGATTACGTGTCATGCAACAAGGTGTCTTTGTTCTCTATTGGATCCTCGTGCTCTTATTCCAAATCTTCATTGTCCTTCGTCTTGATGAGCGAGTGAATTGGTCCGCAGCGGTCATCTTTATACCATACTTTATCCTTGAAGCTATCCATTTTATACTCCAAGCAGTGGCATTTACATTGGCTATACGCGCGGGTGGTCCATTGGTGGATAAACGGCAGATTCCAATTCTCGTATTCAAGCAATTCTGGTTATTTGCCATTCGATTGGTGCTATTTGTGCTTATTGCAACACGTATCGATGGAACCATTCAATGCTCTTGGGGAATTGTATTTATTCCATTGTATGTGGTGGCAGTCAAGTATGGAGTTCAATTGGCCATGAGCTACGCCACCTATAGTCGCTTAACATCTCAGCCTGAACTTGCTCACCAAGGCAAAGTTTCTGTGATACTTGGTGTTGTGGCGTTGGTAGTGGTGGGTGCCTTGGCCTATGCGCTTATTGGCTTATTGGCTCGTCGGTTGGACGGCATCAACTATATTCGAATGGCGACAGTGTTTGTTCCGCTGTTCATTGTGTTGGTACGTAAAGTTTCACATGTAATGCAGGTACAACTTTCTAATCTTGATGTATTGAAATAGGCTTTGTTATGTTGCTGTGCAGGATGCTGTCTCCCTTGCATGGTGATGATTTCAACTGCTGCTGATATGGATGATCTTGAGCAACAACAACAATTGGTGGGCCCTAACCGTCGAATCACACAATCAGGAGAATCCTCATCATCAAGCACTATGTAGAAAAAAAGAACATCATCATGCTGTTGCTGTATATCCATTCTCCTCCTTTGCATCATTCCTATCCTTCATACATAGCTATTCATTTTACTGTAATCTTTTACTTTTATTCATCCATAATACTGTGTTTCTTTTTTTTTGTCTCATGCATTGTCTAGCTCATATTGAACCCGGGATAGTGTAAAAAAGGCTGGCTTGTCTTGGCTGTGTTACACCAGATCGTCGTACAAGGTAGCCTACACAACACTAAGAGCAACTTGAATCCGGCATTTTACACTTACCTTTCTCTCTCCCCTTCTCCTCCTTGTCCTTCCACTACACTCTTCCTCTCATGTCCTTACGAGTCGACTGGAAACACCCAAGCACAAGGAAAATCATTCTGTCATATTTACCGGATTGGATCCTGGTAGCAGTAATGGCAGGTGCTTTCTTTGGCATCGATCGTATTACGCCATTCCTACGTGAATTCTCTCTTGAAGACAAGACCATTATGCATCCACATTCACCCAAAGATTCCGTGCCCATGTGGGTCGTTGGTGTAAGTTATATCCAGGTGGTTTCATGTACCTGTGTGTGTCGGTGAAAAGTTGGCGTGGATACAATACGTGCTTAGCAACAACCACTCACTTTGACATGTATTATTATCAATAGATCATTTGTTTCGTTGTACCGATTATCATTGTAGCAGTACTTTCTCTTGGCTTCAAACGTAGCATTGTGGATTTTCATAGCGGATTGCTAGGTAAAGTGGTTGACATGTGATTTAAGATATCAGTTTATTTATGGTGTATGCATTCATTTAGGTCTTTGTCTAAGTTTGAGCATGTGCTGCATGTTAACATCTGTTACAAAAGTAAGTAAATAGACATGGTTGATATGGGGTAACTAATAATAAGGAAAAAGATTACTGTGGGCCGACCTAGACCTGATTTCATTGACCGTTGCCAACCACCAGCAGATGCCCAAGATCCAACCTTTGGCATGTCCAACTATACCATTTGTACTACACCAATGGATACCCATATGATGATTGATGGTTTCAAGAGCTTTCCAAGTGGCCATTCTTCATGTAAGGAATTAGGAGTACTAAAAATGAATGATCAGCATGAAATTAATATCTGTTTTTAGTTTCATTTGCTGGCTTGGCTTATCTCGCATTCTATATTGCAGGCAAAATGCAAATGTTTGATGAGCGTGGAGTAAGCAAAATGGATGAATATACAATATCGCTCGTCAAGCTTACAATTATCCTCTTGATCATATAGCACACGTACAAAGGTTTCATCTTTGCATTTCCTATTATTGGTGCTTTGCTGGTAGCCATTTCCAGAACTTCGGATTACCGACATCATTGGCAGGATGTTTTCGTTGGATCATTACTGGGTATGTTGTCAATGAGTGCGTCTATGTTTATTTTAGGCTCACACATGATGACACGTGATGTAGGCTTTGGATGTGCTTTTTTTGCATATAGACAATATTATCCTGCTTTGGCACACGCAACATGTCACCATCCCTACAAGACACGCATTTCTACTTTTAAAGACTCTGTCATGCATCGATTCGAGACTACAACCAACAGATTCCATCACCACCATCACGAACAACAACCATCTTTTACTACGAACGAGCAAGCTGATAACTCCCGTTTGCTGGGCGTTGAAACCGGGAATGATAGCTATGCGCTCCATGACACCCATAGCGCCCAATCCAGTCAAGCACACACTGCAGTTGATATGTATGATCCTCCCATCAATAAAATATAGTATTTATTATAGTAGATTGAACGACAGTAAACCTGTCAATGTATTACTGGAAATCATTAAACATGCATTGTACAGCACTATTATTATTACAAATCGGGATTGGTGGTGTTATACCAAATGGTGCCATCACTACAACTGCGATTATTGCTCCCTCTACTGCGGGTATCATCAGCTTCATCGAACAACCCTTCTAAAAATGTTTCACGGATAAAGCAATCAATGACACCAGGAGTACAAAGTGAATAGTCCCTCCAAAAGCTGCAACCTGGATGATCTCCATGTCGCCCCACTGCATGCAAAGTAAAATCAGGGGATCGTTGCAGATAGCTACGTATGTACATGATCCATTTTTATAATCGGATATACATGAGCGATATGTAACATTAGTAAAAGATAACAAGATTTCATCCTTTGAGCATTCAATGCTTGTAGTACCCCTATTGTCTCCCTCCTTCTTCTCCTCATGCTTGATCCACTAGTATTGCTGCATGTACTTACCCAAGAATTTGACCAAGTCCATAACGGTGTACTGCAAGCAAATTCAAAGCTTCACTGGTTCGTGGTATCACCATGGATTCAGCTTCATATGCCAAACGATCACCAAAATACATACAAATCTTGCGCTCGAAACACATGTCGAGTTTGTTACTTGATGGAATATCCTTTCTTGTGTCTGCATTCGTTGACATCAAACCTTGTTCTCCTTGGTAGTCGGTAGCATTCGATATGCTTTGCTCTTCATCATCTGATAAAAACGGCGAAGATTGAAAAGGCACAATATCATTATAGAGTACCTCTATACGACTCGGTGCATTAAAGAAAGCTGATAAAAGACGTTGTAAATTCCCTGATGTTTGCAACACCATACGCTCTTGGGGCGAGAATGCACTAGGCAACGGCTGAAATACATTGCATGCCGTCACTATGGGCACCATTAATCCACCATATAATGAATCTTGCAGCAAGTCATGTTTCATGCTCCATACACTTGTCTGTAAAGTCAAATGGGATTGTTCGGTAGTGAGATGTGTTTTGGGGCTGTGGGAGCATTGTTACTTGGAAGATGAAAGAAAAGCAAACCCGAAAACATGTCTCGAGCATATCGCCATTGTAAGTAAGTTTTCCTCTCTCTTCTCTCCCCCCCCCAACCTGCGATCGCGTGCATATGTCCCATATTTGCAATAACAAGTGTCCCAGTTCGAATGTACTATTTCAGCAACACACAAAATCATTGATGCTTGCCCTTGTGTCCGTAGACATAATCTTGGATAGTGGGTATGTAAACCACTCATTCATCCTCTTGCTCTTTATATCCATGGGATCCGCTATCTCGGTTCGGCAATAATTCGCAGAAGCAAGTAGTCGGTTATGCATTGTTACAGTAAGCACAAATGACACTAACTATATGTGGAGCACGACAAAGCGATACATATCTTTGAGGAGGGATTGTTTTCCCTCAAGTCATTGGTATTATAAATTTACAGAAGATTCACAGAGATCATTATGGGAATGAGTCAAGAGGAACAATGAATATAAAGCAAAACACAGATTTAGTATTATGAGACTGCTCTTTGTTCTGGAAACAGAGTGTGTCTCCTCTTTTTACAATGTCAATATTTGAAAGTATCATTACAGAATAAGGTTGTAAGGAAGCTGGAAGATGCATAATGACGCGCAAGATCATGTTGATGGATCTGATCATGTTACAGTACTGTATGTGATTGTATCGTTTACCAATCTTGTTAACGGCTACTGATATTGCAGATATAGCTTAACCATGTGCTGGATATCGGAAGATGACAGTGTCTTGAATATGGAATAACCTGGATAATCCCAATTTGACGGGTGCATGTAGAAGTGTGTTTGTGCATCCCCCCCATACATCATGCATGATTATTTATTATTGATGTTGATATCGAAGATAAGTAATGGGGAAGCTTTGGGTATTTTCAGAAGAAAAGAACAAGCATGCATACTACAATTTGATGAACGGAGTATGCCGCCAGTTACGTGACCAACTCTATATCGACCACATTATAGGATTCCAGTGCTGTAATCGGTACTGTAATTGATCTGTATGCTCATTGGAGATGAGCTGATGAACTGCATACTATGCATCATCAAGATTATTAAATCTGCTTGGATGATCATGACCAGACTATTGGCATTGACTTGCATTACCTGACACATGTCAACAAATTAATACACGAATTTATCTTCATAACACATTCAACAATGTTCCCCTCCTTGTGCTATATACTCCCGCAATGTGTTCCAAGCATTTATTGTAATCGTTGTGTACCGAAGGATTACTAGCTAATTTCCTCTTGTGCAATACCGCGTAATTTAAAACGATCAACCTTATCACTCTTGGTCAATGGCAATTTCATAAGATATTTGGCACCACCAGTGAGCTGCATTTCAACCTGCGGCACCCGATCATTGACAAACGATACAAGCTCATCGAGGAACTCTTGCTGATTCTTCCCATTATTCTCCTTAAGCACGATGTATGCTCTTGGCAATTCGTAACCAAGTCGGTCGCTATACGCCCCAACGACACAGCACTCTTTGATCTCATCACTATATTGATACTAAGAGAAATGCTTGTTAGTGATATTGTAGCGATACTCAAATTTGGGATCACTTGCGCAAAGATCTTCAAGAAAAGCAGGTGGAAACTAGGTATGTTCAACGTCAGTACGATAGGAGACACTTATGTAGAAAGGCATGGCGATGCTTTGTATCGCTTTTGTTCGAGATATTTACCGTTTTCCCTTTTGTCCTAATGCGATCAGACATCCTACCGCGATATTGGTAATTGCCATCATTATCCACGACAAAGTAATCACCGGTTCTATAGTATCCATCTTCCCTGAACGCCTTTGCTGAAGCGTCTGGATTGTTGTAATATCTCTTTGAATGACAATATATGTGTCATTAGCATTTGATGAACCTGTAAATCATCATCTACCGGTACATACCGATGCTACCAACATGGGATTTTTCACCCATAGCTCTCCTGGATGACCAACAGCAACATCTATATGGATTGTATTGATTCAGAACACCCATCACATCATAGACTTGTACAACACAACACCATCATCCTTTACAAAGATAGCATACCGTTTCCATCCTCGTCAACTATTCGAACTTTTTCACGTCCAACTGTAAGTGTGCCTTCGCATCCTGGATATAACACAAGACGAAATCATAACAAGTATAAAAATGAATCGCAGGCATTATTATATGACATTGATCAATGATTACCTTTAAAAAGCCCATCAGATGCCGATCGGATTGATATCATCCAGCTCTCAGTGGATCCATAGATCGAAACGACATTGGCATCGATACGTGTTTTTATGCCTTCGAACACAGCATCTGGAACATGTTGTCCTCCAGTAAGGATGCCTTTCAGCGACGATAAATCATACTTGTCCACCACCGGATTATGAATAAAGTCCAACAAAGTCCACATGGCTGCTAATACATGCTCGATTTTGAATTTCTCGATCAGATCACATATCTTTTCAAAAGAAATGGGTGTCTTGCACACGATAGTACGAACACGTTGTTGAATCCGCAAGATGGTGGTGGTATTACCAAGAATTAAACTCATTGGCTGGCATGCCATATAGCTGTGTGTCTTATCCTTCATTAGTGGACATGGCAAAAAGTGTAAGCGTAATGAAGCGACACCATGGCTGTGTGACAAACAACAACATCATCAATTACAACAACAGGAATATCACTGTCAAAATAACTTACGAGATAGCAGCCAGCTTACGAGGACCAGTGGTACCTGATGTACACATAGTCAGTGCTATGTCTTTGGGGTCCATCACCATGGCTTTGGCATCCCGTGGTTGCTCGATAAGCTTTTGAAGCGAGTGGATGCCGTTTTTTGGATCATGCTTCGCATCTTGGCCAATGACCACTATTTGGATATTGGTCATCATGCATGTAGCCAGTGCTTCTTGCATAGCTTCAAGGGTGGATGCATGCACCACTGCTAGTGTAGGACAGGCTTGCTTGCAAATATCGGCAACTTCTTGACTTGATTTACACTCAATAGGCAAAACTGAAGCAATAGCGCCTGTATCCCGATCACAGTAAGCTCGTGTAAACCATTAAACTTGTACCCGTTACCTGCAGCCATAATACCATGCATTGCGATCATAAAATCCAGCTGGTTGTCAGTATCAGTTCGACAATGTGAGTAAGCTTTCAATAGCTACGTTCGCATGTTTACACTAACATCATTAGGAGTATATAGAGTAATAAGGTCGCCATGTTTCACATTGAAATGCTGTTCATCACGTAGCACAGCTGAAAAGGTGAGTACATGCTGTCGTAGCTGTTGAAAGGTATAGTGGTGATCAGGGTTCAGACCATCAATCAAAAGGGGCTCCGTATCAGAGATAGCATAAAGGGGATCTGGATTGTTTTCAAAGACAGCATGATAAAAGCTTTTCGCTTCGTCTTGTTGAATAGAAGAAAGCATATTGAAAAGTAGGTGGTGAACAAACTATTCAGGTTGTGACCTTATATACACAACATACATTAGCTTCAGTGACCGTTTTAGTCCGGTGATTGTATGCATGATTGCATGCATTGAATGCATCAATTAAAACAAATACCGACATTGGGACGCTTTATTGATAGCTCTGTTTAAACTCTACTTTGGATTGGGTTTGATGGTCATGTTTGTGATTCTTAGTGATGATCTATGCAAACCAACACTGCTGAGTGTTAAGAAAGATTATTCAGAGTACCCTCGTGGGGATACATATTGGACGCAGTATCATATGGAAAAAAAAACAAGCCAATGGCATGTTCCCATACGCTGGTTCGATTGTTGAGAATGAAATACGTAGCTCGGCCATACTGTAATTAAGGATATTGCGAGATCAAGTGCATGTATTTTGATTGTGTCCCGTGAAGGATATGCACAAATTCATTATCAATTAACAAAATTTTTGTTGTTCCAAAACATACAATGAGTGGCATAATGGTTTAACATTACAAGTTAGAAAAAACGTTGGATGTCATCATTGCACAATCTTTGGCCTACAACTATTATGCATTGCATACATGTACGATGATGTGCTGCATGATATAATGGCGGTAATCCTATTGGCGCTTTCTTTTCTTCATGTGAAAACGCGTCAACTCAGCGCTTGCGCCTCAACCGGCACGAAGAAAGGGGCACAGTAATACAAATAGTCAAAGAATGTTACCGATTACGTGTTTTATGGCATTTTCATGCATCCGTATGAATAATATATGATGCACAACACACCATCCAGATCAAAACCAAACCATTCCATCTGTGAACAATCACTATCATAAAGTTAACGAGAATATGATTTGTATATCCCATGCTGTGGTTATAATATCTTTATTCAACTTCGACTTCAGCTTGCAATCGGAGACCCATACGATCTAACTTTTCTGATTTGGTCAATGGGAGTCGTGATAAGAATTTGGCACCACCATCGAGCTTCATATCTGCTTGACTGACATGGCTGTTGACATAGGATTTTAATCCTTCCAAGAACTCTTCCTTTTGATATTCATTCAACTCGTGATTGTCTATCAGCACGATATATGCTCTGGGTTGTTCAAAGCCGTTTTGCTTGCTATATGCGCCAACGACACAGCATTCCTTAATCTTGTCGCTATATTGATGCTATGTTCATAATGCGGATGAATATGTTGTATCAATCAAAGACCAATAGCAGTACTTACGCAAAGATCTTCGAGAAGCATGGGTGGGAACTATATGAGAGGAGGAATAAATCAAGCTGTATACGAGAACGTTTTTCATAACTTACAGTTTTATACTTTGCACGGATACGATCGGATTGCCTACCGCAGTATCGCAAATGACCATACTTGTTGATAGTAAAGTAGTCGCCTGTGTGGTAATAACCATCCTTGCCAAATGCTTTGGCTGAAACATCTGGTCGGCCGTAGTACATCTGCATATAGTCAATAATATGTATTGTCAATCCCATGGCTTGAATCATTCAATTTACACCTACCGATGCTGTCATTGGACCTTTTACCCAAAGTTCTCCAGGTTCGTGGGGTTCAACATCTAATACCGAATGTGATCAGCTTTAACATAGAAAAGAAATATCTCTTTAACGTACCTTTTCCATCATCATCAACTACTCGCACCTCGTACCCTGGAGTGAGTTTACCCTCGCATTCTAGGAGATGTGATACATATAATGAGATCATATAGACAATATATCACAGCCTTTCACTATTTTGACTGCACCATACCTTTTGGCACATTGTCACCGAGCGATTTGCTACTGACAATCCAAGCTTCTGTACCACCATAGATAGAGACAAGATCCGTACCAAGACGCTTTTTGATGGTTTCACGCACGGTATCAGGCACATGTTGACCACCACTCAAAATAAATTTAAGGGATGACATGTCAAATCCATCCACCACAGGGCTACGAGCCAATTCAAGCAAGGTCCACATGAGTGCTGTCATTTGTTCAATCTTGAATTTTTCGACTACAGAGCATAAACGTTCGATCGGTAATGGACTTTCGCAAATGAGTGTACGAACACGACGTTGGATTCTCACTTGAGTGCCAATGTTGCCAATAATAGCACTGACTGGCTGACATGCCAAAAAGTAATGGTCTGTATTGCTCATGGGTGGACATGGAACAGTAGAAAGGCGACGAATAGCAGCACGATGCCTAAAAGGAATAATGTGAATAACGCATCATTCATGCAATTGAGATATACACTTACGAAATGGCTGCCAGCTTACGTGGACCAGTGGTGCCTGACGTTGCCATGGTGTATGCAATATCCTCTGGATCCATCTCCATTGCTTCACCATCACGTGGTTCCTCCATAAGTTTCTGGAACGAGTACAGATTGTTCTCTGGATCATGTACAGCGTCTTGACCAATGATAATAAGTTTGATGTTGCTCATGTTGGATTTCACAAGTGCTTCTTTCATGGTTTCAAGTACAGATGAATGAGTCAATGCCACAACAGGACATGCTTGCTTGCAAATATCAGCTACTTCTTGGCTTGCATGACATTCAATGGGAACAATCACAGAAATGGCACCTAGTCAAATAAGCGTCTCCACTTAATGCATTTCTTTCACAAAGCGGATAAAGCATATCCCATTACCTGCAGCCATGGATCCATGCATTGCAGCCATATAATCAATCTGTGATATATGTATGTACGATGTTGATCAATATTAACCTTGCATGAACAGCTTAGAATATAATGATTCTTACGTCATTGGGTGCGTACAACGTGACAACATCTTGACGCTTGACATTGAATTCCTCTCGCAAAAGAGTGGAGAAAGTGAGCACATCCCGACGTAATCGCTCAAAGGTGTAGTGTTGTCCAAGGTTCACACCGCTAACTAACAAGGGCTCGTTTTCAGGAATTGAATCAGGATATGTCATTCCAGGCTCAAAGATGGCATGGTAATAGCTTGGAGCCGACAAGGGACCCTCGTGCGTGATGGTGGTGGGAGCGACAGCAGGCATTTATCGAGATTAAAGTGAGTTGCTTGAACTTTGTCCCATCAATCCCGCTTTTATATATCTGTGTTCATATGCACTACATGCTTGCAAAATGCAGGTGGAGAATAAAAAAAAAAGAACCAAAAATGGGAATAATAGCAAAGCGGATAAGTAATAGGCACCCAAACTCTAAATTACGCTTACGCTACTTCTCGTGCTACAGTACCACTACGAGAGAAGGGCCCATCATCGTTCAGATTGTATAGCACACTTTCGATATAGTAGTATGTGTCAAGGATTCCCACGAAATATCGGTCATTGCCGTTGTTCTGTATCACTTGGTCATAGTCAACCGGGAAAACGAATGCTAAACTGATCGATAGATCAGTCAAATGTTGCCTTTTTGTTGGGATGATATACCCGGCAATTCTTTAACAGTAGTGCACATATTTAGATCCGATTGTATTTCGCAACATAACTTTAAGGAAAATTATCCCTGCAACCAATGCATCTAAGATTCATCGTACACTATCAATGTTCTGTTCAATTCTGCAGCATGAACATGCTATGATCTTTGATATATCACTGCATCGCATTCCCCCAAATTTTAGTTTACTGCACATGTGCACGGCAATAAGTTTGATCTTATGATTGTACCTGATTTCTTTGTTGACGATCGAATTCATTGTTCTCATTATTATTATAGATGCGATGGTATTCTATTGGATTCCAGACCCACATCATGCTATCAAGATTTCTGCTTACTTTTCTTCCATCTCAGCTCAATCACAAAGAAGCAGCTTTAATCTTGTTACTCTCATTCAATTGTAAACTCACTATGGACAAGCCTTGGCACCACCTGTATGTGACATCTCCGATTGAGAGATCAGCACGCTTATTGATAACTGGTACCATGCCTTGAAAGAGCAATATCCGATGATGACAAAATCACTTGATATAGAGTCATGTTGCTTGTAATGAACGATCCAAACAACATGATGCAACATACTGTTATGGCGTCATTCTAATAGCTACCACCAGGGCATATTGCTTGAAATACGCACTTACACAAAGGTGTTCGAGTAACATTGTCGGAAACTATCATTCTCATTTTAGTGCAATTATGCTCACGTCAAGACGTTTCATCTACAAGCATGGATCGTCCTCTTTCATTCAGTGTTACTGCCCTGATACTTATTTTCTCTTGAATGTCGGTCGGATAGTATCATCTAGTGATTCACACTTAAGGTAGGCATTGGCGTGACTCTAACCAATTGTGATACATTTGAGTGTCAATCATTTCTGCATTATCCCGCATTCAAGTTCATATAGACTTGCACATCCGACACACAGTTCGGGGCTATGATCCGAAGGAGTTTTGGAAGCATGCATCATCCAGCATAAAGCTACGAAATATAATTATCATCAAACTATCATACCATGGATGAATGACATGTCATACAAGCATATGCTTGTTTAACCTTTGCGCATGGATTGGCTATAACATCTTGTTTCATATTGTAAAGTCGAAACGAAAACCATCAGCGTTACACAGAAGCGCACGAGCACATGTCAGATCCTTCATCCGCGTATTTCCCTCCGACAACCCTCGAGCCAACACACACTTGTGAAAAAGCATGACGATGGAACATAATCCATAAAACTGGATATATGAGCCCTGTGACCAGATGCATCTCGATATTGAGTTAGATGACTTGTAACACACATGTTGAACCCACGTAAAACATGGGGAATCTTAGCTGATGAGCACTGCTGGTTGTTGAGTGTGGGCATAGAGCACATGTAGCATTTAAGTGGATCATCAGGTTCCTGTGTGCATGAATGGAATATGTGTACAATTATGCAGCGCAAATAGATTAACCTTGTATCTGCTCACGAGATTGTAAAGTTTATAGATGGGTGTTATATATGCTCAAGAGGAAGGTTAAATGCTCATCCACTACCAGCATTGTGTATGATTTTAGCAACTGTATTAATGCGTTTATTTGATTTAACAAAAAAAAGATGATATGCATATTTGAATATGTTCACAAGATAATAAAGTTTATAGATGAGTGTTATATTATGCTCAGGAGGAAGGTTAAATGCTCATCCAACACCAAAACTGTGTATGATATTAGCGACTGCGTTAAGCCTGGTATTCAATTCAACGAACGCCTTTATTTGATTTAACAGAAGGATGCTGATATGCTTATTTGGGATATGTCACTAATACAATATACATTGATTCCACCACCAGAAACGATCCGTTTGATATCTTCTATTGCTCCATCGCCAGTATTTCGTCCCTTTCAGCGTTAGTCATGGGTGCCAAAATAATGATGCTTGCAGCGGATAATAGTAGGCCGAGCACAAATGATAGCCATTCAATGTGATCTTGATAAGGAGGTAGCATGGCAATCCAATATCAAAAGATGTGTACGTGTGTGTGTATATAGGTCAACAACCCATTTTATAGAGCATGCCCACTTGTTGGTCCGTAAAGGGGTTTGCATCAAATCATCGCCACATCACTCCCTCTTTGCCGCCACATGTCCGATATTGACTGGGAAGACTTGTTTGGGGTATCCGACCATGACAACGACGATAGCAACAGTGAACAACATGTTGACAACGCCTACAGCATTCCAGGGTTAAAGCTGGAAAAGAACGCCTTGACCCATGAGCAACAGATGCAACTTGTCTATGCGATTGCTGAAGCTGATTACTTTCAAGGAGGGAAGCTCGATCAGGCAATGTGCTTTGGTGACCTTGGTCCTTTCGAGTGGGTAGAGTCATGGATTAGAAACGAGTATCCAAACTTGATACCATCACGTATTCTGAAACGAGCATGCTTATTTGACCAAGCCATTATTAATCTTTATCACAAAGGTAAGGGAAAAAAAGGGGAGGGGGTGGGTTTACTTTCAAGGAGAAAGGGTAACGATGATCTAATATCAAGGTTAGGACAAGGGATCAAATCACACGTCGATCTAATGCGGTAACACACATAAACATTTCATTGTACAGCATGTATCAATCATGATTCTAACATTTAGATTTGATGATGGCATTGTGATTATCTCATTACTTTCATCATGTGTAATGGTGATGAAGCCTGTCGACTCGGAAACATTGCAGCGAAGGGGTACGATTCCTATTCTTCTTCGCCCTGGTGATGTATTAGCACTCTCTGGACCAGCACGATATGATTGGGAGCATGGTATTGAAGAGCGTATGGCAGACGAGGTGAATGGCGAATGGATAGAACGTGGTACTAGGATCAGTGTCACTCTTCGAAAGCTTTTAGTAAAATAAAATAAATCTGCCACTTGATTACACGTTTATAATGATATGGGATAAGTGATGAGTGTGGAGTTATCGACAGCAATAGAAGGCCAATGCTGAGATTTCAAGTTGGCACATTTGCGCATAAAGGAGCAACTCCACCTTCTTTATTTCATACAATGTCAGACGATCGAGAACACTATGGTAACCTCTTTCCTTCTGACGACGAGGGCAACTCTTCAGACAATACAATCGAGCAACATGCTCCTTCAGGGTACATGGATCTTGACGAAGACTTGAGAGACGAGGAGGAGGAAGAAGAAGACGCGATCGACGATGAAGGTCAACGTCTCGACGATTCAGCACGCGAAAAGAATGCCATGCAAATATACTCTGAAACACATCCTGATCTTGAGCAAAAATCGTCGGGTGGTCGTGAGATTGCAGAACACGAAGCCATTTGGTCTGTATCCACCTATCGCGAGGATTGGGGTGTCGAGAAACTACGTGACAACAATCCCTTGACTTATTGGCAGTAGGTGTAGTCATGAATGATTGTGATCACAGTATGTTGATATGATTGTATTATATTTTACAGATCCAACTGCCCGAATCCAAAAGCACCCCATACTGTAGACTTGTATTTTCATCACGCAACTTTTATCAAGGTATATATGTTATAAGGGAGAACGAGGATGGAGTATTGATTGAATATGTTCCTAGCAAATATCAATCTTTATCGACTTTTATCAGGATGAGAGTTATACCCCAAAGCAAATATCAATTCGTGGTGGCATCACTTATCGGGATCTGCACGTGAGTCGCCTATCATTTTGGATCATGCTAAGAGCCAAACGCTAATGATCAAGATACCAAATAGGAAATAACATCATTAGATTGTGATGGGACAGTAGGATGGCGAAATGCAGATCTTGTCGAGATTACTGGGTAATGTATCTATGAGCTACGTGATTAATCCATGTGTATTGATTATGCAACATTAGGGAGCCAGTGCGATTGTTCCATCTGCAGATCGCAATACTCAATACACACCTTAATGGACGAGACACGCATATTCGCCAACTCAAAGTTTACTCGGTTCTGCCGTAAGTACAGGATAGTGCGAGGATCCATGATTGATATTCTCTGACTTGGATGCACCGTTAGACAATATTTGACCCAAAAACCAGCACCTGAAAGGATACGTGGCTTGCGATAATACCATTCACCCGTAAAAGTAGTCTTTCAACCTTGCATTTTATCACTATTACATTAAATGTCTTCTAATATGTACTCTATACGATGCTTGCTTGCTTTTTGTCCTCGGTGTCTTCATTACCAAGTGTTCGATTAGTATCATCCTGCTTTAGATCATCCTTTGGATCAGAGTTTTCTTGTTGGGTTTCTGAGGATTGCGGTGGTTTATTGGCACCATATTTGACGTTTTTGGCGCACACTGCACAAATGACAGCAATACCGGCAACGACCAACGGCAATGTGAACACTTTATGCAAGGCGACCATGTACAGATGAATGACCGGTTGCTGGTACTCGAGTGGCATATCTCGTATATACAAATAATTGGAATTGGCACCATACTTTACAGCAACATTCAATATTGAAGGATCGACGGTGCTGAACTCTTGCTTGAGGAATTCTCGAAACAGCGTATCACAAATTGCCACCCCCTGAATTGAAAACATAGGATAAGCTTTCTGCATAATAAATCATGGTTGCTATATCAACAACTTACAACTGCACATGATAACATCATGAAGAACTGATTCAGACTTGTTGCAACAGCAATGTACTTTTTCGGAGCGCATGTTTGAACACCAAATAAACAATTCTGTTGCGAGAGACCGAATGAAAAACCTGTATGGAATATATGTGAATACGCGTTCCTGAACTAAAATTATACACCAATTCAACGTACCACACAGCATGATATAGCACGCTTGCTGTGCCCAATTACTGTACTCATTGACTGTGTAAAAGAGACCAAAGCCAACAATGTTGCAAATAGCACCAATCACGATATAGAACTTGACATAAGGGAACCTGTTCAGCATAATGCCACTTGATACGGATGACACAATGAGACAGCTCATATATGGCACCAATCTTACACCTGATTCAATACTAGCAGCTCCAAAAACGGCCTGGTACATGATGGGTCCATAATATAACGTGCTGACGACTTGAAGAATACATGAATGTCAATAACATCTATAGTTACACATTGTCGAAGCATTTACTTACATCCAAGACCAAAACAAAAGACATACATGTAAAAGATGGCAACGGATGGGTTTAGCAGCAGCTCAGGGGGCACCACCTTGTTTCAAGTGTATGAATGAGTCTTTGTCAATGAATACATGCATCCCACATACCGGTTCTTTTGCCATTCGAGTTTCAACAATGGCAAGTACAATGAATGCAACTCCCGCGGCAACAAACGGCCCGATAGAATGACCGCTACCCCATCTGGTCTCAGCGTGAGCAAATTGCATAATTCCAATCAGCTGGTACTGGTATACTTACCCGTACATTTTACCCCAGCTAAGTGCAAGCAATAAGCAGCACACAAATCCAATCACAAGTAATGTGCCAAGCATATCGATACGCTTCAGCTTCTCTCTCATCGAAACACCCTTGAGATCCACAGTTTCTTTGAGAAGGACCAGGTCAATAAGAAAGGCGGCACTGCCCACGATGACATTGAACCAAAAATCCCATCTCCAGCTTAGTCGATCCACAAAGACACCACCTAAAAATTAAATAGAATGTTGATATGGAATACATGGTTTTTTTTTATTGCCAACCACCACTCGCTTTTTTTGTTAAGGGGAGAGAGAAAGAAAATAGGTGGATCTAAGAAAAAGGAATCAAGGTGACTTACCAATCAATGTGCCAACAACATTCGCCAAGCCAAAGTTGACAACAAGTGCGGATTGAAAACGGGGCCGTATATGGATAGGTGCGAGATCAACGACAAGCACAAATGACATGGCCATATTGCATCCCGCTCCAAGACCTTGGATGGTACGCCCAGCAATGATACCCGGCATGTTGGGTGTCAGGGCGCTTACCAATGATCCACCAACAAAAAGGAATAGTCCAAAAAGTAAGATGGGTTTCCTAAATGAGTCAAATATGAATCATGGCGTCTTTTTGTTTGCTGATAGTTGATTTACCTGCCAAAGATATCGGAAAACTTGTAATGAGGAATGATGAGCAAAAGAAAGAATGGCTGTTATTATATAATCATGCTACCTTGCCTGCCAGAGCCTGGCATGTCACAAATGCTAAGAGATAGGCTGTTGCAATCCATGCTTGCTGATCTGGTGATCCAAGGTCGGTGGCTATAATATTTAAAGCAGGCGCGATCACTGTAGTATTTAGTGCTGTAACAAACATGCCGAGCATGATGCCAAATATAACGGAAAAACGTCGTATCAGATCCAAGTGTGTCTTGAAAGCTTTCATTAAGAGAATTGGAGAAAGATGAATCAATATAGAAAGATGAGTGATCGTGCGAATCTCATTTTATAGATACGGCGCTGATTAACCGAAACGAATATAGTAAGCGGCAAAGGAACAATCTCATCCATATGTGTAGCGGCATGAAAATAGGCGAAATGGATCAGATTAAGCTTAGGGGAAAAGATTCTCCTTTCTGTCAGCTTAATCCTCACGCACGACGCCTTGTTTACACAACCAATCCTTTTCTTCCCATTGCCCACCACTACTCCATTCTCATCCCTCGTTTATTATATTCTCTCTATCTTTTCCATCATCATGAATGATCATGGTCGTTGTATATTCCCTTTACTACTACTACAATGAATCAACCCATGTGCAGCATTGTCGAGAAGATATTTGCGATATCCGGGATCAAGCAACTTGTGTTGGTGAAACAAGCAAAACCTCGGAGAACCATTTTAATATCTGATCTGTGATCCAAAGCACTTTGTTTGGAGCATGCAGCTTTCGTTGTAATAGAGTGCCATCCATAAGCAATAGATTATTATGTAGCTGGCAGTAGTATCTCACATTGCTCACTGATCTCGTAGGTAAAAAGACGATTGCATGCCATATTAGCAATGATGGATTGGGAAACTGCACGTGGTACAAAGCGTTTATTCATGCTATGTAAGCAGGATTCATGGCACTCGTGTGGGAAAGCCCATCATTTATATTTGTTACGCCAGTGATTTCTCTCTCAGCCTTATGCACATCATTAATGTAACTTGACAGGTTTCTTGTACCTGATGTTTTTATAGATTGTATTCATATCCGATACTTTACTGAATTAAGAACAAGGGAATGAATAAAGGGTGATAGCGGTGTGGATAGCTATCATGATACATGGTGGGTGGTAGTGGTGGTGAATGATCGTGTACCTCGAAACATGTTTCAAATACAGGCTGGGTCCATATCTCTTTCATTCATCTTTTTGACATGAGCGACCGTATCCATACCGCTATTCTACAATTTTTATTGACGCACGGCTACAAGGAAACACAAGAAGCATTCGTCAAAGAAGCCGGCGACTTGATTGACTTTGAATCTGTTGAAGATGTACCTCCTCTTGACGCCAACTTTAGTGATGCTCTTAATCAAGTCACTCGCAATGTTGCATCGATGAACTTGGAAAGGTAGGTAAAGGTATCATAATAGTTGAACGAGTGATTGATGGATATTGTAGACAACACGACTTTGAAGACGCTGACGGGGACTATTATTCGACACTGGTTGAACAATATGGAACTATCCATGCTGCGAATATTCTAGCTGTATCGGTGGATCCCCATTCGCGTTGCATTGCTACCAGCTCCACGGATCGCACTGTCAAACTCACCAATAGCACTACGGGTATCACCGACCGAGAATATCGACATCATCAAGCACCTGTATTGAGCATTGCATTTCATCCATCACAAGCCAATCTTATGCTTACCACATCCATGGATGGTACTGCTGTATTAGCCGATACAAGTCAATCTGATGATATGGACCCATCCATTGGCGTTGTACAGCGTTTCAAGGATCATCAAAAGTACATTGTGCAAGGATTATTCTCACCTGTGGATGGCAAGTACATGGCAACAGCATCCTATGATCGCACAGTATGCGTTTACGAGCAAGATCAAGAAGGCAGTGGACAGTATCGCCTGATCAAACAATTGGGCCCATTCCTTGGCAACGTAGAAGCCATATGCTTTGCAGACAATGCTGTATTGGTCGTGGGTGCACGTGACGACAACTATTTGCATTATATTCACTTGCAAGATGGATTCAGGGATGAGAAATGCAATATGAATGCCAACAATGACGATTGGGTTTCTTTTGCACCTGCTTATCTCAGTGTATCACCGGATGGTCGTTATCTACTATGCTCTACCGATCATTCATCAGGTCGCATCATTCTCTTTAAGAAAGGCGAATCCACTCAAGTACGCAATTACTATGATATGCCATCGGATAATCAATTCGCAACACGCCGTCATTGTTGGCATCCTAGTGGACACTATTTCTACATTTCGGGTGCTGATGATCATTGTATTCGAGCATTGGAAACAAAGACAGGTCGTGTTGCAGCTACACTTAAAGGAGGACACACTGCCATGGTGCGTGCATTGAGCATGGATACCAATGTAGGATTAGTCTCAGTAGGATATGATCATCAAGTCAATATTTGGGCACAACCTTCCATGTCCATAGTACGATGATAGCAATTATGTCCAAAGAAAAATATATTACTCGATTGTGTATATATACCATGCATGAAATTGTGTATATGGGATAGGGTTGCTACGATTGTGTGTGTGTGTGTGTGTATGTGTGCGTGTGTGTGTGTGTATACTCTTTAAACGGAAGGCATCGAGCAAGTCTTTTCTATTTCCTTAACCAGAGCATCCATCTTGGAGTGGTGAACAAACATTAAACGACGGAAAGGTGCAATGCCAAAGTCAGAAAAGGCTCGTCGTGCATCTGACGATGATTCCTTTTCACGGTTGGTGAACTTGTAATCAAATTGATGTTGTGCATACTTGTTGATCACTTCATCTTCAGGTTGGAAATAGAATGTTTCAGTGTTTTGTTCCAATACACCTTCTGTTGCTGCTGCTGCCTTTTTCTTGGCCTTCTTCTTGGGTTGTTCAGCAGGTTCATCCTCGCCATCTTCTTTATCCACCACAGGTTCAACTTCTTTATAAGTCTTGGTGATAAACATGTACCATTCAAAGTCATATGCTTCACCCTATGCATGGATGTAAATGAGTTTCCGCTTGATACCAATGATTCAATTACAACTTACATTCTGCTTGGCTTGCTTTGTTTCCTCTTGCATCATATTGTACATGGGCGGCATAATCTCCATGGGCATATTGATGAATCGCTCTGACACAACCCATCCTACGTGCTTCTTGGATTCAGGTGCCATGATTGCATTGATGGTATCAGCATTCTTTTTGGGACATTTGCTCAACAGATAGGATCGTAATGATTTGACACCTTCATTGTCCTATGTTACCCTGATTAAATCATTGGCCATTTCTAACCCATCAAGACATACCTTGAATTGATTCAAGTTGATAATGCTGAGGATAGCATAAGGATCGGATTCTTGTCCATCGACTTTGACAGTAGTTCCCACATGATTTTCCTCCAAAAGAATATCCACAATGTCGCCCAAATTGATAAGCTCTGCGTCAGTAGAGAATAACTGTCCAAATAGTCTCTTCAAGGCGTGATAGTCGATCTGCTCGGGATTGAAAAAGTCGAAATCGACATCGACAATATCCTATACGGTAATGGAGTCAGGTCAACTGGTTTGCATTTTCTAAAAGAGTCTTGGTTCTTGTACGAGACATTACCGGTGCGTCATCACTCTCTGATTCGGATCCGGAGCCTTCAGTCGCCTTTCTTTTCATGGTTTATGCGTGTATATGTTGAAGAAAGAAAAATCTCTGCACTAAAATGCGCTCTAATGGATGTGGCTCAGAATGTGGACCTCCGATTGCACCCACCGCATCATGCCGACCTTTCAAAAAACCATCACCTTCAATTGATTATGCTACCCGTAATTAGATCTTGATTGATGTGTCCTATTCTCTTGTGATACTCATCATGAGCTCAATGATACATTATACTATTATTATCCATGTCACTGTTTTCATTTCATTATGAGCACATCAGAATGCGTAGATTCAACACATAAAAGACGAATCGAGATGCATATCGGGACCTTTAATATAGTGATCCATAATGAGCCTGTAGTATTCAATTGTATGCTTTCATGACCAAAGTGTATCCGTAGTAGAGAAGATTGATACGAAAGAATAAAATGCGCTATTGTATGTACGTGATATGGTAGTTGATTACATCATTACAGTTATTAAAGTCTGGTTGACTGTGGTATCCAAGATACAATTGTTCACGTGAGCTGTGTTTACAAACATGTCATGAACATGGCAGCAACAAAAAGAAGCACCATTGCGATGGATGATACTACATCTGGAAATAGGTGTGGCTGATAATAATCAAACGTGTTGTGAAGCTGAGTAGAGCACTGATGGTGGTGTCTGCTGCGGATACCATGAACAAGTTACACAAGGAAAAGGTGCTTGTTGGCAGGAGAACCCTCTTACAGAAAACTGGGTTGCTAAGCCCTATAACTGATCCAAAGTGAATGACCGTCCATGATGCCCAGATAGGATCACATGATGAAATACACATGGGACACATATAAAAAAGAAGGGTGTCTTTTCGTTAATGCAATCATAGTTCATTAAATCAATGAGACGGTTTATTTTTAATATGAATGAGACCATGGTTTCATTGTTGGTAAAGGATGGCATTGTAGTACTGTTGCGCAGCCACAAGGGTAAGAGAAACGAGTGATGCGTCTATGTGAAACTCAGTGACGTAGTATAAAGAGAGTGGATTGCCAATTGAGTATGTGCCTTTTTCTCACTCTTTCTTTCGCACACAAAATACATTTATATTATGGCTACCGTGAAGCTTATCAGCTCTGACAATGAGGACTTTACCGTCGACAAGGAGGTCGCTGAAAAGTCGGTCTTAATTAAAAACATGTTGGAAGGTAAGAAAGAGTTGAAAATCTAGAGCATTCGACGCGCGGCCCATGAGTTGAGCTTTATTCTTTTCATTGTATAGATGTTGGTGATAGCGATGCTCCCATTCCTCTTCCTAATGTCACAGCCAAGATTCTTCGCAAGGTAATAGCATGAAATAGTAGGGTGGGATAGGATATGGAAACTAACTTTGACCACATTTTTCATAGGTGATCGAATGGTGTGATCATCATCGTAACGATCCTGTTGTTGCTCAAGATGAGCAGGATAGACGCAATACCGATATTGAAGAATGGGACCAAAAGTATATGGAAGTCGATCAAGAAACTCTTTTTGATGTTATCCTTGCTGCCAACTATCTTGATATCAAACCCTTGTTGGATGTGGGTTGCAAGACCGTTGCCAATATGATCAAGGGCAAGAGTGCAGAGGAGATTCGACGAACTTTCAACATTACCAACGACTTTACACCTGAAGAGGAAGCTCAAATTCGAAAGGAAAATGTAAATATTCAATGGAATGGTGTATGCAATTCAAGACTAATCATTGTCTTTGTTCACTCATTATTATAGGAATGGGCTGAGGACCGATAAACGTTTCTTTTATATTTCATGGCAATTCATCTGTTATATTCCCCCCTTTCTCACATCACAATATTAAATGACGGACCACATTTTATGGACCAGCAACACCAAAGAAGAAGAACATCAATCATAGTGAAATGACTTGAAGAGAAACATGTGTGTGTATATATGAATGAATGAATGATTGGGTTGTCGATCCTAAGATGCACCATTGTTAAGCCAAAAGTGGAAATTCTTGTCATTGACAGAAAAAACAAGGGGATAATCATCTTTCTTTCTCCTCTGCTTTGGGATTGACTTTGTACAATATCTCCTCCTGTTCCTCCCCCCTTCAACATCTATCTCCTTCAAGACGCGTGCTTTTGTAACCCCTTTCCAAAAATATCATCATTGCTGCATATTGTCAAAATAGAACCTTTATTTATTGTTGAAATCATGCGTCATCTCTTATATACATCATAAACAGGATCAAAGCAAGATGTTCTCTAGTTTCTATGAATGCGTATACAACACTGTATGTCATGTTTGTGATGGGGTGATATACATTAGCTCAACTGCAGGGAATGAATGAAATCGATGATCATTATGCTTATTCATAAGCAGGGAGGAGAAGATAATGAAGATGTGATGGATGATATATATTTATGTATCTCAGGAGCATCGTCAGCAGTGATAGAAGGAGAAGTACAAACGTGTGGTAGTAAAAGTCATAGTGTGAATGAACGAGTGATAAAAGAAAACAATCAAGGAAAGGGATATGCAGATCGGTTGGGTTTAACGCTTGTCTTTTGTAAATGCTGCATGTGGTTGAACCGAATATTCATAAATACTTTCCTTTGCTCTGTCATCCGTTGATTCCTTTCCCCTCTCCTCTCCCTTTTTCACCTTTACTTTTACACTTTACTTTTACCTTTCTCTTTTGGCCATGCAATGCCTTCCCCCAGAACCTCGATTGATTTCAGTTTTTGAGACGACACTCTCGATACAACAGGATGTTTTATCAGTCAGTTTCAAAATGCATAATCTATTCAATGGCAGCAGCGTCATTGACACTCATTTTTTATTTGCAGGTCTTTAATGTTGTAATACAAACACCGTCAACGATGGTATCGCTTGTTCGATACCCACTTGATTTTGTCGAGTTCCATCAAAAGGTGAGTTCAAACAAACAACACTTCCAATCCCAGCTTATAACCTGCTCTCATGTTGACCAGATTAATACCCATTATCCACGATCCACACATAAAGTACCATTTCCAGCACTCACATCACCAGTCAATCAAATTCATCGTCTTACTCGACGTCGCTCTATCAAAAACCTGCTTACTTTTAGTAAAAAATCCAATGCCGACAAGATTGAAAAGTACCTTCAACGATGCTTTGATCATCCAATTATATCCATATCGACCCTGTTGCGTGACTTTACAAGTGTTCAACGAGATGAGGACAAGGAGATTCTTTGCGACAGTAAATTAGCCATAGGGTCAGCTACGACTACTACAGGCACTTTGCCAGCTACCCCTATAACACGACCTTCGATCGACACTGTCAAACCTGCATGCAACGGCAAAGCAAAGCTGCCTGCAGTATCCATATCACCAGAATCACATCCACCCACACCCCAACCGGCATCGGAAAATAGTACTGCAAATAATGATCAGCATGATGCTGCTGGTGCATCACTCGACGACTTTGATTTGCTCAAGGTGCTCGGCAAGGGATGCATGGGAAAGGTATATATATATATAATCTCATTTGACCCCATATATTTACATGTGCCATGTGATCAATGTAGGTGTTGCTAGTACGATCACGTCATGACAAGCAGTTGTATGCGTTAAAGACCATCAAAAAGAAACATGTTTTACAACAAAATGAAGTGGCTCACACCAAAGCCGAACGTGATATCTTGGCACGAATGCAAGGCACTCCCTTTCTGATTGGGCTTCACTATGCCTTCCAAACGCCATCTGAACTCTTTCTGGTACTCGATTACTATAGTGGAGGTGATATTGCCACTCAAATGTCAATTTATTCGGCCTTTTCTGCGGAGCGAACTTTGTTTTATGCAGCTGAGATTGTTCAGGGATTGTCAGCCTTACATCAGCACGGTGTCATTTATAGGTATGTGTGTAATAAAAGGAGATGATACAAGGGGTGATTGCATCTAACATATTGGAATAGGGATCTAAAGCCGGAAAACGTTTTGATTGGAAACGACGGGCATATTGTATTGACTGATTTTGGCTTGTCCAAAATATTCGATGAAAATGACAATGGTATGACGCAAACGTTTTGTGGTACAGCCGAGTACCTTGCTCCTGAAGTGCTGCTGGGAGAAGCTTACACGTTCACTGTGGACTATTGGAGTTTGGGTACTTTACTGTACGAAATGTTGGCTGGTGTGGTAAGTTACTCTCTTTTGTATTGGCATCACACATGTCATCATCCCTTGTTGTACCCCTTTATCCCTTGAAATGTGCCAAATTTAACATCAAAATGACATTAGACCCCGTTTTGGGCAGAGACACACATGGAAATGTATCGGCGTGTACTTGATGATCCGCTGGATTTCCCACACCATTTCGATTTTAATACACGCGACTTTTTATCAGGTGTAAGTTTTACATGGCGACAATGATCCCTGATGTTAATTGAATGGAAATTAGCTTCTAGAACGTGATCCAAGCCAACGATTAGGATGGGATGGAGCTGAATCAGTAAAGGCACATCCCTTTTTTGAGCGAATCGATTGGGATAAAGTGGCACGGCTTGAATTGGTTCCACCCTATGTGCCGGAATTACGCTCCGAAACCGATCTCACTCACTTTGATGAAGCTTTTATCAACATGTCACCCTGTATTAGTCAATCATCTTCGTTGTCAAGTAATCAGGATCCATTTGATCATTTTAGTTTTGACGCTCGTAGACCACCTCCACGCCTTTTGCGACAAAAGCTGCAACGCGTGCGTGCACAGCAAAAGAAACAAATTGGTACCAAGGATAGATTTTCAACATCTTCTTCACTTCTATCATTTTCACCAGGCGAAATTGTGCGTCACACAGATACAATGCCATCCTTTCTCACAGCCAATCGATACAGTCGTAAGCGGCATAGTGCTAATGTGGATCATCTTGTGGCTACCAAAGAAGAAGAAGATATACCACGACCTACTACAGACACTTCATCCTTATATTCATCCATGACTTTATCATCCGTGCATCCCGATGAAATCAATGCAAGAAATGAAACTGAAGATGTTAGTGATACAAGCAACGATCCTATTTCGTCATTTTCTAATACTGAACTTGCCACATCCTCATCAGCCAAACAACCTTCACAACCCGATCACAGTCCTTACGTTCGACCCCATTGTCCAGTTCCAGGTCAAATGAGATCCACTCTTTCTATCGCTTCCAATTCCACTAGCCCTGCTATTACTCCTATCAACACCAACAATCGCGACTCGCTATGTTTGTCCGACCTTCCGTCATTTCCAGATCAAGCTGTAGTTACAGCAACAACAACAACAGAACATGATACCACTACTAATAATAATACCAGCGATTGGCAGCGCCACTATCTGACTTCTTCGTCCTAATATCATCCATTCCACCTATACCTAATCCTGCCAAAACAAACATCGCATCCCCATTCCATCAAGCAATACCTCCATATGCATTGAAAAAGCAGTATACGAGTAATTCATAGATCAGTTGTTTCTCTTTTTTACACATTTATTCGTTCCAGCCGTTTAATCTAGTTATCCCTTCCCACTCTTTTAATACTAATTACATCACTCTTGCTGTGATAACCATGCCTTGAACTTTTCGTCTTTTTGTTGTTGTGCATTGGAGGGTGGATATTTGGATGCAGCTGGTAGAGGATTCTCATCTGTGTATCATGGACCAAGGTTAATCTTGTATTCTATCCATCATGGATCCTGAAATCAAGACTTACCACTATCATACTCGGCATCCTCGTCCTCATCTTCTTGTTCCCAACGCTCATCCTGTTGACCTGCATCCAATGCCACTTCTTTTCCTTTTGACACATTCATATCATTCATCAACTTGTTCAATTGATCTTGTCGATTCTTCTCTTCTCGCTCCATCTATGATGATCATCATACAATCAATCTCTCTCATCCTTGCTTCTCTATACCAATCGTGATTTTTACCTTTTCGCGTATCAGTCGTTCAATTTCAGGCTTGTATTCACTATATAAAACCTTTGTTAATCTCCTTGTCAATGCAACGATCCGTTATACATACGTTTCATATTGCTCTGCAGCTTCATCAATGGCTTTGAAGAAATCATCCACACCTTGACCCGTGACAGCTGAAACGCCGACGACTTTGAGATGGTTATAAAACTCATCCAACACCAAACTCATTGAATTCATAAGACTGCTCATATAGCTTGTATCTTGTGAAAGCGCTTCCTGGAACTTTTCGAAATCGGTCATCCATTCAACTGCAAACTCGTGTGATACCACATCGGTCTTGTTAAACACGAGAATAAAGGGTAGTTTGGTCTTGTAGAGAATACTGCATGCATACAACATGTTGCTCATAAATGTGGCAGGTGCAGTGGTACGTGGTGTGTCAATAATGTAAGCAACAACAGTTGGATAAGTTGCTGCAAGTGTATCAGTGATGATGGCACCAGAAGCTGACCATGTAAAGATTTCAATTTGGCCAGGTGTGTCGACAAAGATATTGCTATACCAAGGCTACTGTTAATATCCCATTCACCACGTTCACACACAGAACTTACCTGACATTTTCAGCACGCTTTGCCACCAAGTTTAATACTTGATCAAACTTTGTCGTAAACAAGTTCAAGCTTGTCAAGATACCACCGTTGGGACCAAGTTGATATCTGTTCACAAGAACCTTTAGAGATTCACTCTGATCGTACTTGAATAAAACGTAGATCTTACTGTTTCATAACCTCCTTGTAGTTGACAGTGTCTCGAATATCAATATTGGCTGTGAATGGAAGCGAACCCACGGCAGGATCGAGATTGAGTACGTAGGGTGGTGTTTTCTTTGCATGTTGGTGTGCAATGATCCGCTGTAATAGTAAATTTCGAGATTGTTAGTTTCGTATGCTTCATTATGGCACCAGCAGTATCTACTTGCCTGCATAAAAGTAGTTTTGCCCGAACCAGCCATGCCAATGCACAAAACGACAGGAGGTTGTTTGGTATCGTTGGGTGTGCTCATTATGCGTGTGTGAGTGAGAGTGTGTATATGTAATAAAAAGAGAATCAAAGACGCGCTTATTCAATGCGGTGTTCATAAAAAAAATCTGCTGGCTGCTCGCTTATCAAGCATTGACGGTTGACAGCAATGCCGGTTACACACGGATAGGGAAACGTTTATCGCTCAATGAGATTTGCTCATCTACAAGGTTCATTGTTGATATCCAAATTACAATCAATCTCTATACTTTATTAAAGTAACATTGTATTGGTTACCATAGCAACAAGTCGATAAGATACATTGTACAGGTATCACCTGCTCATATTCGATAAACTTGGACAATGAAATTATTTAAATTATATAGCATAACTGTATGTGTAATATACAAAAACTTTCTCATGCATTGGTCAAAGGGAATGATCGATGAACCCAACTTGTGATCGCCTTTCATGACCATGTTTACGAGAGACGACCACTTGTTTGTTGATGCAACGTATGATTATAATACTACATATCCAGTGTTTCTTATGATGCAGCATTGATCATATCCTCTTTCATTCATTTTATCGTTTAACTCAATGACGCCGTTTGTCGTAAGGAACGTATACAACAAATGGTCTGTACAACTTGATATAGACGCTTGCATGAACCCAGTTTATATCAACAAAGGTTCCTATCCTTGAGCTTTCCAGCAACTAGGTCATTGCATGAATGGCCAACACATCAGCACGGGTATGAAATAGAATTATGGCACCAACACTTTTACCCCTGTGTGTATAAACATGGGTGAAACAAGGATTGCTAGACATGTTGTCAAGGGAAACCCAATGCTGAGTATGGATTATGGCGTGTGTAAGCCGCGGAAGTACAGTCCTAACTTACCATTCCTTTTCCTTGTGCCACATGCATGAACACCACAACGACACTCTCTTCCAGCGCTTGTCCTTTGACGCGATTTCGCACATTTTCTCTTTCCTCGATCAGCCAACGTGCTTATTGTGCCTTTCTGTTTGTCGCTCATGGTACAATCTGATTCCCGAGTACAGCCGAGACATCTGGACCCAACTTTCTGTGGATGGCCCGATTAGTGCTTCCATGGCACAATGTCTTGGACCTCATCTACGCACGGTGTGTTTTCAGCATATTGCCAAGAGTACACTTTTATTCAACTTGCAACGTATGGCAGAGATTGGATGCACGGGCATTGAAACTATGGGTAAGCATGTCAACCTATCATAAACACGTGCATGTGCTTATATACATGATAGATTTCCGTGCGTATGTACAATCCGATGAGACGATTACAGCTCTGGCACGCATAAGTGACAGTGTCAAAGAAATATCCATTCACAGTGACCTGACACAAGGACCTGTCATTCAATTATTTGATGCTTGTCCCCAACTGGAACGCTTTCGATACAAGGCACATATTCTTCATTTGACTAATGCCAATGACACCATGCTGATGATTAATCACATGATATACCCCAATATGACATTACTGGCACTTGACACTACCATTTCTGCAAGCTCACTGGAAGCATTATTGAAACTATGCCCGAATCTACGCATGTTATCTATACACAACATTCGTCATAATGTCGCGGTCTTTTCTCGTTATGGCAGTTACTTTAGCATGATCCTTGCACTATGTCCACATATTACTCAACTACATTGCGCTGGATGGCATCGACAATTGGGTCATTTACCAGTTCTTGGAGAAACTGACAACAAAACCACTTATCAACATCAACATACTACACCTGGCTTACGTGAATTCGCAATGGAAGTATGCGATCTGTATCCACAAAATCACGTGATGCAATTACTACGGGAGAATGCCGGTACCATTGAATCAGTAGCTTTTACGACATTGTTTATGCCTGTGAATGATGAAGAGGATGAAGAGGATTGGTCCATCCTAGGATCACTCGAGCCTGTATGCTTACGAAAACTATCATTGACACAAGTCGAAATGAGTGCGGATGCTTTGAGTGAATTATTAAGCAAGGTGGCATCCACAGTGGATACAGTAGAACTGGATCAAATGCCCGTTACTGTGCAAGTTGCAGATGCCTTTCAACCCCTTGATTCGTTACGACACTTATACATCAATGCAAGAATGGAACCTGAAGCAGCTACACATTTGGCAACATCACTTCGTACAGCACATTCGACCATTGAAAGCCTTGGATTCCAACAGCAAATTACAAATGATATCTTGCGATCCATTGGTTGTTTGGAACGATTAGAAACATTGGATTTATGTAATGGTCGAGGATTGGATGGTGGCGTACTATGCGACATGTTGGAATGCTTAAGACCATACGAGAACCTGACAATGTTGAAATTGACGGGTTGCCGAGCAGTATCCGATCGAGTACTCGATACCATTTCGAAATTCAAGAGCGTACGACGATTGATTCTGTTAGGAAGTATGCAATGTACTGATGCAGGTCTTATTCGATTATGCCATGCCTTATCCAGCACAGTGGATCACATCTTTATCACAGGAAGACATCTTACTCCTCATGGTATTGCTTCTGCAACCAATATTCTGGGTCCCAGTAGAATAAGTGCTGCACAAGCACAAACACGTCGTTGAACATGCAACATTATTGTAATCCAATCATTGATCTTCATACCAATCAATCCCATACGCACACACACACTTTATTAGAGTAATGACAATTCTTGTTCGAAAACTATAATACAATCATTTCAATCATGATGCGCTTTCGATTATCACTGTCTCATTCATAATGAACACCGAGTATCAGGAAAATATGTACTAGTTTCAGCTCCGAAACACATCGTGTAAAATGTCAATGCGCCACCCCTTATGAGTATTTGTATACCTTTCCTTTGTTAATCACACAACAAATTCACCGATAAGAAAGAACACATCATCATTCTCACTAATGAACACTTCCCTCTATGAGCAACTCTTTGAGGACAACACTGTCATTCGTGGAACCAAGGATGACGATCCTTTAATCGTGGATGCTATGAACACCAATCACTTTTTGACATATACTGAGCTACGTTGCAAGGTGCGTGCACTTGCGCTTGCTTTACGTAGACCACCTTTCAGTTTTCAAGAAGGCGATGTGGTTGCTTTTTGCTCAGCTGATGATGTAAGTCAATCCACGCGCACGGACCATGTTGTTGACATGTTTATGCATAAATATCGCAGATTGAATGTGCTATTGCTATATGTGGGATTGCATGTGCTGGTAGGAAGTGAATATATTGATCCGTGATCATCTCACCTTATACTTTACGATTAGGCTTAGCAGCATGTCTTATTCCATCCAAATCCCATGCTGATGATATCCGAAACATCTTCCACTCCTCAACACCCAAAGCAGTTGTCGCCCATCCTGACACATTGGATACTGTGAAAAACGTATGGAATAAGGAGAATGGCAACTCAATCCCCATTTTACTACTTGGAACAGAACATTCCGTGAAAGATACACAACTTCTTGCACAATACACGAGAGGTGATAAACATGGAGAATTGCCAAGAGTCCATCCAGATACACCTGCTTTTATCGTTTGCACTTCAGGAAGCACAGGGAATCCAAAACCTGTCATCATCACGTAAGAATCTACTTTTATATCCATTCGGTACATATTCTCATAGTATGGTTACAGTCACCGCGTAGCAATGGCACGTATACAACACGAAAACCCTACCCATCGTCATATTGTTAACGCCGATCATGCATCTCCTCGCTTATTGTCTACCACGCATTGCGCTTTTATCTCAGGGATCATGTTGCTTTGGATCACTGCACGCCTTGGATATCCACAATATATATTGGGAGAATGGAATGCATCCAACTTGGATCTTGTTATGAGCAAGGTGCAGGAGCTGGGGATCACATGGATATTGAAATTGGAATCTCAAATGATCACGCAAATTGCATATCAACCAGAATTAATCAAGAAATACACTCTTTCAACTTTACAAGTCGTTGATTCCGGTGGACAACTCGTTCCCCAAGATGCACTTTTACGTGCAGCAGATATTCTCAATGCCAGCATTCGATGTGTTTATGCCAGCACGGAAACTAGTAGTGTTCTTGGGTTATCCGACAAGTGCACTTTTTACAGTAAGTTCATCTCTACTGGGTATATCAGCTTGAACATCAAGGAGATTGAACTAGTATGTCCCGATGCATAGGAAAGGAGGGCATGTTTGCTCAGAATGACCCATCTGCCAGAATCAAGCTCGTGGATAACAATAACAAAGGTAAGATTATGATTATGCTTCTACATGTTTGTTGATTGCCTTTTATATTCGTGCAGAGGTGCCTATTGGAGACGAAGGGGAGCTCGTGGTGAAAAGCCCAATGAATGCAGCGGTGAGTTGAAATACAATGTTTACAACCAATTTCATGTATTGATTTTCATTGTTGTGATTCTCAGGGTTATTACAATAGGCCAGAGTTGACTCCAAAATCTTTCGACAATGAAGGGTATTATCATACGGTAGGCAATGAAGGCGAATGGACAATCAAACATTTCATTATGTGCTAATGCTGTTATGTATCTAGGGAGATATATGCACTGTGGATGACAATGGCAACTATACTATGCTTGGTCGAAAAGCGGATATCATTGAGACAAAGCCAGCACCAGTATGTATCGGCCATTACACTGTTGATTGTTAAATCGTAAAGTGGCTCATTTACAATACTATAGTTCTTTCCCAAGTTACTTGAAGACATTTGCGTAAGTGACTCGCTCTATATGACATGACTTGATACAGTGTTAATGTTTCCACTTGTGCTTTGCAGCTGTCTTTTGGAGGAATCAAAGAATGTGCTATCGTAGGTGCATTCAGTACAAAATATGATCAAGAACTTCCTTATGCCTATATTGTACCATCTGAAGGAGTAGCATTTGGACAAGAGAAGGTCGAGCAGCTTATTGAATATGTTGCCAAGCAAGTACCAATTCAAGAGATGAGATTAAGTGGCGGTGTCAAGATTATGTCAGATCTCCCTATTGGCAAGACTGGGAAGATTGAACGAGTCGCTCTCAAAAAGGTCGCTCAAAATGAACTCGAAGAGGATGGTGACGGTGATATCTAGCCATTAGAATTATCTTGTAAAACACGTACTTGCCATCATAATCGCAAGCTAATAATGATCAATCTATGCCACTTGCACATATGAAATGGTCGTTTTAGATATTTCTTCGAGTCAGTTACCAATGAAGAAGAATAACGATGGGATAGGATATGGCAATGCCATATAAGACCAAAACTATTTTATTAGCTTTAATGATACCAAAAGAGCTACTTCTCCATCTCATTGTTTGCCATTTGCCTGAGCTTTTTCCTGTCCACTTTGAAATTTCGACCATCGGGCAGTTTTTCCAAGAGTGTGACACCATTGTCATCCAATTTCATTGTTGGGTTCGTCACTCGTTCATTCACATATGTGATAAGCTGGCTTATCTTGTCCTGGTCAAAAGTTGTTCCTTGAGTTGGTACAATATAAATATGTGGATGATCATCGGCCGACTTGGAGTTCGAGACGCCAACGGCAACACATTGCTTTACGCCTTCAAAGCACACCTACAAAACAGAACTCGTGAGAATCCCTTATCCTCGTTCAACACACATTAGCAATCATTATTACACATATATCCTCAAGCTGTATTGGATAAACCTAAAGTGGAGCACATATATCAGAGAACAATAGAGAGCATCCTTTCATATCCATCACATACATTACAATCCTTTGATTTGATTGCATCCACTTCTCGACCTAGATTGATATAGCTGTTTTCTTGATCAACAATGAACATGTCGCTCTATTATATGAAAGTTGGTGTTAGCGTACAATGATCCAGGCTTTGGCTCATTGTCGAGCACTGGCAAATAACTGGCTTACTGTATGATAGTATCCATCATTGTCAAAAGCTTTGGCTGTCAAATCAGGGCGATTATAATAGCCCACGGCATTCATTGGTCCTTTCACCCAGAGCTCTCCTTCTACACCAAATGAAGTCTCTACATGGAGACGATTCATGGTTACTTATCATTAGCATATCATTGTGTCACTTCTTACTTTGGCCATTTTTATCCACCACTTTGATATCGGTCGCTGATGTCGCACATGCATATATACCAATTTTTTCTTTTTGTGTGAGAGCCATGGTGTAGGAAAAGATTCATGGTTTTAGTGACGAGAGGAATTTAAGCAAATCTGCGAGATCACGTACCATAAAGAGGTGATTTCGTGCTAGAATATGCCAAAACAACGCCCGTTTCTGTACTGGCAAAGAAATTTACCATAGTGGCCTGCAAAGAAGCTCCTGCACGTAAAAGTGTATCTCTAGGCATAGCTTGCCCTCTAGTACAAACAAGTCGCACTGTAGAGAGATCATACTTGTAGGCATTGTCTTCTGGTTGATAAGCGATATCGTAAAGAGTTTGCGATTTCAGTGTGTAAATTAATGTGATACCAAACTCTTGCGCCTTGCTCAACACTAAGTCCAAATTTGACATTCCATCCAAAGAATTCATAGCGTATAATCGTACACCAAGCCGAATGCATATAAAGCTCACACTAAACCATGGTCCCGACCCAGTAAGATAGAATGATAGCATACGCGGATTGGTGTCTCCTACAAGAAGAGAACGCTGGATCTCGGTTTCATTCCTTATGCGAGCAGTCATGGCACGTTGCCTGTGATGTAAATCGACATGATGAACGTATGAGTTATGAGTGCAAGTTCACATAAAAAGAATACTTGCGTAATATTGACTCGTTTTGGAGTACCAGTGGTTCCAGAAGTGTGAAGTAGGAATGCAGGTGTTTCAGGATCAACATCTGGTAAGCAACCTTGGACGTGATCATGAATATAATCGCTTAAAGAGAGTAGCTTGCCATTCTCCCGAGAATGAGTTCCCGTGCCTATTGACAACACTGGTATATCTGGTTTTCCATCACCCCATACAGCAGCGATGGTGCTCAAGCTATCAGGATGGATGATAGCGGCTTTGGGTGATACGCTTTCAAAAACGCCTTGTACTTCTTCCACAGATACCCCAACGCGCACGAAGCATGCAACGCAGCCTATTTAAGAATAGAAGGATGGTTAGTTTAGGTATAGATCATACGGAGTGCATTTGTAGTGTAGCCGACCTGCACAGGCAACGCCATAGTTAACGGTCGCACATTCGATCTAATGCATGATACAGCATCAGCCCCTGCTGTCACACGATTTAAAAATAATGCTTACATCTTCAGGAGTACAAACAACAACGACATCACCTTCTTGCAAATTGAAAGGTTCACGATGTAAGGCCATAGCAAATGAACGCACTTTACGTTTCAACTCGGAAAATGTCTGATAACGATGAGGATTCATGGCATCCACAATCAATGGCTCGTCATCCTTTACAAAGCGTGTATCATTGCTTTCAAATAGCTCTTTGTAAATCGTGTTGGATTGAGTGTTGGATACAGCATCAGCTGAAAGCATCCTTGAAATGATGAGTATCGATTGGTTGAAAAGAAAGGAATGCGTCAGAATGGGTGAATTAGCGGATACTTATATAAATATTTGAACCTGAAAAGGAAGGATGTGCCAATGTGTAAATAACGATGCACGTGATCATATCTTACTAGTGTGAATGGCTTAATTGTATATGCAGACTATGTCTTTGAAGCAACATAAACATGCCATTTTCGTCATCCATTGAAAATACAAGTGCGAGTCACGTATTCATATCCTTTTAGTCAACAAGGTAATGGTAATAGTTCGGGATTGTTTTGCTCATACTCATAACAATTTAAATCACTTCCGTTTAAGCAGTATATCCATTATTGCATGTGCACGCAGTTTTGTTAAGTCAATCCAGCCCCTGGCACATCTAAAAGCATAACGACCACAACAGTGGATATGAAATCGAGCGTCCAGAACCACACAAATAAGCATAATATCAACGTGTGCAGATATCTTGACCGAAAACATATGTGACCTTAATTAAATGCCACTAGGATATCCATGAAAATCACAGCTGTTACCAGCCAGCATTGTGGCACGTGACCAGATTTATTATATCTTTCCTTTCCGACAGCATTCACTTAGTACTTTCTCACTTTCCGCAATGTCGTTCACCTCCAACAATGTCGTGAATAACGATGAGTATGTTCAATATCAAGCTTCATTCAGTTATCAACATTAACGACAACATGCATATGCTTTCTATCCTAGCGCGACTCGACTTATTATGCAGTTTCTACGCGAGAACAACCTAACCAAGACCCTCCAGGTATTGCAGGACGAGACAGCAACGACATTCAACACCATCGACGACAAGGATGCCTTTATCGATGACATTGTAGAAGGCAAATGGGACGCAGTGTTACGCATCCTTGGAGATATGAAGATCGCTCCAGAGCATCTCTTTGATCTATATGAACAAGTATGAAAAGCAGAAATCAACTGTTCCAATCCTAGGACTTATCGATCGGCAGTAGATTGTTATGGATCTGATTGAACTTGAAGAGTATAGCACGGCTCGTATGCTAGTGAACAGCACAGAACCTCTCAATGCACTTCGGGACCAACAACCTGAACGATATGTACGCTTAGCCGAGATGGCAGATAAGGAGATCTTCATTGATGATCCAGCAATGAAAGACGAAGACATGGATAAGATTGAGCGACGACAAAGGATTGCTGAAGGTACAAGTGATATGAATGTTATGCATGGTGGTGTCGATATTGATAGAGTCATCATGCTAGATCTCCTCAAGCAATTTCAAGTGGTTCCACCATCACAGCTATTGGCACTGTTGGGCCAATCATTAAAATGGCAACAACATCAAGGTGTCGTTCCACCGGATACCGCATTTGATCTTTTCCGGGGTACAGTGCCTGTTCAAAAGGCCGAGGATGATGCTGTTGCATCACAAATGTATAGCACTATCAAGGTAAGATACTCTTTTTATTCAAATCGCTATTGGATGCTTACAAAATATATATGCAATGTTTAGTTTCCTGGAAAGAAAGCATATGCAGAAGTCGCTGTATTTTCACCAAATGGACAATATCTCGCTACAGGAACAGCAGATGGCTTTATTGAGTTGTGGAATTACCTTACTGGCAAGCTGCGGAAGGATCTAAAGTACCAAGCTGATGTAAGATTACTTTTGTTGAATAGGAGAATTGGTGGGTGATACTCACTCAGAATATGTAGGATCGATTGATGGCCATGGATAAAGCAGTACTATGCTTGAGCTTTAGTCGAAACAGCGAGTTGTTGGTGTCTGGATCGGATGATGGCAAAATTGCAGTAAGTTTGGTTGCTACCTAGTATCCTTGGCAACACACTGATCATAGATACGATAGGTCTGGAAGATACGAAGTGGAATTTGCCAAAGGCGGATATCACCAGCACACAGTCAAGGCGTTACTGCAGTATGCTTCAACAAGGATGGAACACAAGTATTGAGTGGCAGCTATGATCAAACTGTCAAGATCCATGGTTTAAAATCAGGGCGAGCACTCAAGGAATTCCGTGGACATTCTTCGTTTGTCAACAGCGTCATGTTTGCAGAGGATGGATCACGTGTCTTAAGTGGAAGCAGCGATGGAACTGTCAAAGTAAGGATAAAAGAGAAGGTTCAATATTTGATAGGTGCACTAAATGTGCATGTGATCTAGGTTTGGGATGCAAAGACTACTTCTTGCCTTTATACTTTCACACCACAATCAACAGCAGAGCAAGTCAAAGGTACTCCAAATCCTGTAGGTGCTGCAGCACTTACTAGCCATACGGTGCAGGCCATCGTTGGGTTGCCAAAGAATAATGACCAAATACTGGTGTGTACCAAAAGCAATACCCTTTATCTGATGACCATGCGTGGCAAGTTGATCAAAGCGTTCACACACCAAAAGAAAGCTGGATCTGACTTTGTTGCTGCTGGTGTGTCTCCCCAATGTGAACTGGTATATGGCCTTGGTGAAGACTCGACTCTCTACTGTTTCCAGGTTTCAACAGGCAAATTGATTAACGAGAACAAACTCTGTGACCATGAAGCTGTTGGCATGGCATCCCATCCACAAGCCAACGTTGTCGTGTCCCATGATGATATTGGACATGTATATTTCCTTCGAGCAACCTAGATAGCTTCAATAATACATCAATAACATCTTTAATTAACAACATGTTTATTGACTTTTATGCAAGTGGTATAAGGGATTATATGCAATAGAGTGGACTATGAAATGTTACATGGGGATCATAAAGGTGCTATTCTCAAATGCATATCACATATGCTTTAAGGACAATTCTCGTAAAGTTGATCAATGCATGTGACAGCAATGACATTGCCTTCGACGTTAGCCAAATGGAAAACAGCTTTGAGAATAGCCGAAACACCTTGGCCAGCAACCAAACCTGCAGCTACCGCATACATGTAGTCTGTGTAATGCTCTGGAAAGAAGCGCTTCCAAATCTTACCCGAAGACCAGCCGATAAACATGGATAATGGAACATTAGGTGTCGAGTTAACCATAGCGAGACCCATGACAGCAAATGATGGGAAATATCTACGCCAGCGTTTAGGCCATGCGAAATCACGCACAACAGGTCCTAATACACCAACAACCGCCAATACACATGTTACAATGATACATGTTTGGGAAAGAGAAGCACCACCAGTAACCAGCTTTGTGACACTCATCCAAGCCCATACGCCACTGAGAGCAAATTCACATTCGGCATTGACATCCATATCAACAATGCAAGGATAAGCATCAGTGAAAAGAATAAATAATCCAAGTGCAATACCAATAGCAAAAAATGAGCCCACCACTTGTGCAAGGAATTGAGATCGAGGAGATGCACCAACAATTTGACCAGCCTTGAGATCACCCACCATATCGACGGATTGTGATGCAGCTGAAGCTGTAATATTACCGGCCATAAGGTTGTTCTTTTGAATAGTGGCAATATCAGGTCCAGGCATACCAGCAAAGATAAGCTGTGACATCTTTGCACAACTTCCAGTGGGATTGATATCTGTTTCGCCAGCAGCTTGAATACCCACAAAGGACATGATGAATGCCAAAATCACTGACACAATGGTCTGATATACAGGCATGCCAAAATATTCACCCATGATAGCACATGTGAAGATTACCGTCAACACCAATCCTGTTAACCACCACCAAGCTGGTACAAGCTCATCAACTCCATAAGTTTCATCATCGTGCAAATTGGGTCGTCGTAAGGAATATTCGGTGGGTCGTCCACGGATAAATCGATACAGATGTAGCACACCACGCTTGAGAAAGCTAAAAAGCTCCAACACACCACCACGTAAACCACGATATAAGCTGTCATATCGCACGAATAACTCGGAAAATGATGCAAGCACAAGCATTGCAATACCAGGCCATAAAAAGAAAGAACGTGATGTGTCACCATTATCCACAAATCCATATGCCTTGACAAAGAAACCACTCGATACAAGACATGGACCAATGATACCATAGACAACAATCGTCGCAATTAAAAACGGTAACACCACTGTTCCTGGGGTCATGAGCCCAGCACCATAAAATGGAAAATCGAATTTAAGGACCCACAGCCATGTAGCATCCGCTGCCATCATGTTTTCGTATCCTGCCGCATGTCCGATCCACCAAAGAATATGTACTGATAAGATAACAAAACCAAGTCAGCAATGCCGATCATCCGCAAATGACGTACAATCCTTTACACACTTACAAGTATCAAAGAAAGGTACAAAGTAGGCAATAATACCCCATGTAAATGAAATCACGAACCAGATTGCCATCCATTTTGCCTTTTTGAATCCACTCTTTTCACCATCAGTAGAACGATGCAAAGAAATAATGGTGGTTGCCGCGGCACGAGGAGTTGGAAATGTCAAGTCCTGCTTGACAACGAAATGACGACGAAGTGGTATAGCGAAAAACAAACCATAGAATGCAGCCGAGATAGTGAACAAAGTTAAAGCAACGATATCTTGACGTGGTGTTGTCATTAAACCAAGCTTGTAGAGAGCCGGGATGGCCGAAATAAAACCACTGAATAAACCACCTATAAGGATTGATAGAAAAAGAACCGTGAGTTTGTGTAACTAAAAGATGAAAGATGAACACATACCAGCTGTAGTTGCTGCCGATTGTGCAGTAACATTTTCTTTAGGACCAAAGTAACCACCACCCAAGAATTCCGGTAAACGAGTTGACAATGGGCGGATGATAGCAAATGAAAAGATAGCACCAAAGATACCAGCACCAAAGGTGAAGCCCACCTTAAGACCAAGGTAAGTGTTTGAAGCCGCTACAAATGAATAAGACAGAAAAGTCAGATGTGTTAGTGGGGCCCTGAGAAGGCGCATATATGTGTAACGTCGCACCCCGCATGATAAAGAACACACATACCAACAAAGCAACCAAGAAGAGATCCGATAATACATGATCGCCATGTAAACTGGTGTGTTTCAATTTGATCACCATTTTCTCTAGGCAACAATGGCTCTTCACGATCCATCACCTCGAGTTTGATCTGTTGTTGCTTTTCATTATCATGCTCAACATGTTTCTTTTCTTCCACATCAAGGGTCTTTTCTTCCATAAGCACAATAGGGGAGGAGGAGTGTATGTAATAATACAAGTATAGAAGAGGGAATCCAAATTATGATGGGAAATAAAAAAAATGGAAAAAGACTATTCCTCCCAGATCCATTTTATAAAGAAGTACCTGAGATAGAATCGCAAAGAAACAGAGTCACTAAAGTGTTGGCTAGCTCAGCGCATTCAACTCCAGCGATGTTCATCTTCCTTCACCTTATATATGCTCACTTTCCAAGGTTTCCATTCATTCCCACTATTAATAAATGGCGTCAATATCAGTGGTCTCGTGCCTGATTTCATGGGCTTGGTATGGTACCTGCAGAAATTTTTCACTATGCCAAAAATTTTTGCAAGAGGGTCAAAGGGAAAGGTGCAACCATTGTGCAAGTAAACCTTGTGTAGTACAAGATGGTGGGATTGCGATACATTCGGAAGTGGGGGTTTCAGGTCTTATGGAGATCATGTTATGATCGATGGATGGTAGTGTTTATTGTAAGGTACCCACATTATACAGTGGGCTGATTGGTGCAAAAGTGGGAGCGTGTGGGACACAGATTAGATGGAACCATATGGGTGGATGAAAACGAGGAATGGTGGAGACATGGAGTAGTATAAACTGTATGTTAGGTACGCGTGTTCTCGTTATTGTCTTTTCCGGTTATGCCACATCGTATCGACCACCGCCGCACGACCATGAGGACTGACCCGGTCCTCCGTCCTATTCAATTAAACTTTGCAAGGGTCCTCGTGGTTATGCTGCATCTGGTTGTTAGTAGTTACGGTTAACACTTGTTTACTATCAGCATTTCCATAAACATCAGCGATAATGCATAACATTATCGTTATCGTTGTCGAAAATTCTCACAGTTGCTTCTTATAGTTGACCTGTACACTTTTTTCCCATGTGGGTGTAGCTGCCAAAGCATGAAAACTTAATCTGCTAAGGCGCTTTGGCATGCAAATCGTGGTTGCACAACGATTGTTCGACAGTGGGACTTTTGATGGTTGGCTTTGAACCAATCCGATGGAATACTTCTTTTACTTGTTTTGGGTTTATTTGTCTTGCAAAACAAAAGGAATCACAAAGACTATAGAGACTGCATATATACATGTTCTTTTTTTTTCTCTCCCATTAATTGGGTGTCATAAGTTGTTGACAGGCTTTAGCAACTCATGAAAAGATGAATTGTCTTGGCACATTATCAATCTTTGAGCGGGTAGGCTGGCTACGAAAAGATCCGAATGATCGGAAGAAGTTGTCGTTTTCAACCTACATCCACCGACCCAATCGAACAAATCAAATGCACAAGCTGGTATTTAGATGCAGCCATCATCCAATCTTTCCCATGTTGCTATCGTTCGGGTATCAACTCCTTTATGCCTTTGTCTATCTCAGAATCGTTAATTGGGACACTTTATTTATTTGACATGCCCTCGTTTTGCCACGTGCCAAACCCAATGCATAACACAATAGGAATAGTGAACAAGTGATAATGTCATTCGGAATAGCTGCAGAACCGTAAGTCACGTGAGTGATCACCAACGGGTTTTTATAAACAAAGGAACCTATATCCTCTCACTGTTACTCTCGCTCAACACTCTATCGTTGTCAACATTCATATCCCAAACATTGCCTTGTCCATTTATAAAGAAATCCACCCATTGATTATCGTGTGCAAGTATATTCTCTATTCCAAATCATGAATCCTATAATGCAAATCGACTATCTAAAGTTTTGGAAAGAGATTATCAGGATCCCATTTTTGCTTCAACTTGCTGACTTGAAGATAATTGATGCCAAGTTCTCGTGCAGCAGGACCAGAAAAGTCGGAATGATTGCTGTAAAGTCGATAGCTATCACCAGCTGTAGATAGGTAAGCTCCAAAGTCTTGTGCCCATTTCGCCATCTTCTCCTCCAGAGCAGGGTCAGTAAACTGAGCTGCGACGCCGACATCGAAATGATCATCTCTCCAACTGAAAGCCATCTCTGTTCTGCTGTGCTTCATGATTCCATCAGGTTGTACCAAAAGAATCAAACACCCTGTTGTGCTAGCTGCTGGTTCACTGGTGTATAATGAATCCAATCTCTCTAATGCTCCACGTAGATGATCCACTTTCAGTGGTGGTTTGATATTGGCGGATGCAAAGCGAATGGGATTGGCGGCATATAGATTTGGTTCATCGCATAAGGTATTGATTTTCCAATATGGCATTGAGGAAGTATCCTTCATGGCAGGTTGAAGTTTGAGGAATGGTTCAAAGTTGGCAACAGCATCTTGTTCAGAACCATCATAAAAGGGAAGCACCGTAAATCCAGCTTTACCATCAGCACCCTTTCCAATAGCAATGGCTGCTGCTGCCTTGATATCATGTTTGGCATACCATGTATTGGCTGCTTCGACTACTTGCTCCAATTGATCACCTGTGTACACCAAACTGCCTCCCCATACTGAACTCGAAACAGGATGTGCTTGGATGATAAACTAAAGACATTCAATTAAACTCTATTGTAATCCCAAGATATCCAATGCTATACACGTACCTTGGTAACAACACCAAATTTGTTACCTGCACCACGAATACACCAAAACAGATCCTCGTTTTCCTCCTTGCTTGCCCAAACAACTTGACCCTTGGAAGTAACTACTTCAACTGCAAGAATGTTATCAACTGCAAGTCTATAATAGTAATTCCTTTTTCAGCATCGTGTCAATGATTGCATTATAGCATATATTCTTACCCATGTTCGCCTGTCAAATAGCCATAACCACCATGAAGCATAAGTCCACCAATACCAACATGGCTTGTTGATCCCGTTACTATGATGCATTCCATTGATGAGTCATCTTGTCTACTCCCCATCATCCATATTGATCCATACCACATGCTAATCCATATTCAGAAGCAGCTTTAATCACGTGAGAAGCCAAAGCACCACCACCTGCAACGATCTGCTTTTCATCGGGCTTGACAAATACTTGGTTCAGCTGACTAAGATCGATGACGATGCCATTTTCAATACTGGATTGACCACTTGGCGAGTGTCCACCACATTTCACGACAAAGGGCAAACCATGGCTCTGACACATGATGATCTAATACATCCCATGGACGATATGAGTCATCTTGCCTATGCATATAATCCAATAGCTTACCGTTTTGCTAACATCCTCAGCGGAAGCCACTTTGATAACAGCCAACGCGTGTTTCACTGCACATTTAGACCAACGTTGGAGTGCATCGGTGTAAGGTTGACCATGGTGACCCATGAGTACTTGAGCATTGGGCGATAATGAAGAATTGAAAGTGGTGAGCTGTTGTGTAGTAATGCGACCACCTGCTTGCTGGTAACGCGGGTTCGTCGGCTTCAAGCGGAAAAAGTTGGGAGCTGGATTGCTGCCTTCTCCTGTGACAGGTGCTGAAGCTGCTGCAGTAGCATCCTGCTGTTGTTGCTGCTCTTGGTTGTTGTTAGGATCATCAAAGTAGGCTGCAAAAGCCGGGTCGACACCACAAAACTGACACATGTTGGAAAAAGAAGAAATGTAAAAAGGATTCTCGTGCAGATAAAAGAGGGTTATCGATAATCCCGAACCAATCACATGAGGTAAATGCACGCAAGCATAAGAATAAAGAACATGGGTTGTAACAATGCTGTCAATTGAACTTCATTGTTTAAGGTTTCGTTGTTTTTATTCTTGAAAAGATGCATCGTACACAACAAATGGGAATATCATTTCATTATCATCTTGGTCATGGGTGTGATCTTTAATGCGCATTGGATATCAAGGAACAGCGTGTTTAAAACAATCAAGGCCTTTAAGATCAGATAGAGTCTACATAGGTCCTTTCCTTATACTCTAGTATGCAGATCCCTTTCTCATTATTCTTTCGTAATGATTGGTATATTATATAAAGATGTCGACAATAATACATGCAATGAATGAATGATTCTATCTACAATTATGCGGTGGTAGCTGCCTTTTCATCAGCAGATGATGATGGCGATGTATCTTCTTTGGTTCCAAGATCAACTTGACTTGCAGATGGAGTTTCTTGTTGTGGATTCTGTTTTTTCTTTTTCTTCTTGGGTGGTTGTGGTGGTCTCCATAATTGTTGTTTTATCACCAATGTCTCCAATCCAAGACCAGGACCCACACCAAGCAACGGATACACTTTTTGTTCTAGTTGTGTCATTTCGGAAGCAGTAAACTTGGAGAGTACATAATCACTGACATCATCGACATCTCTTGATTCAGGACGACCCACACCCAAACGAACACGCCAGAATTCATCACTTCGAAGATGATCAATCACTGACTTGATACCATTGTGACCATTCGCAGATCCAGATGCCTTGAGAGACACTTTGCCCAATTCACGTTGTAAATCATCTTGAAATATATACACACTTGAACCAGGAATGGATAGATCACGTACTAAAAGAATGTTGTCAGCCACTGTGTCTGTACACAACAAAGAATCTTTCTTACCAGCTCGTGCAACAGAAGGACCAGAGACATTCATAAGTAACTTTGGCTTCAATAATGTCAACTCGACTTGCTTCTGCTGATCAGGATGTTTGGGTTCAAATGGAAGGCTTAGAGTAGTTTGGGCAATCGTTGCTTTCCAAGGCTTGTACGGAGTCCAGCGCAATTCAAGGGCATTGGCAAGGTGGTCCAAGATCATCATGCCTGCATTGTGCCGAGTATTGGGCAAGTTGTAGTTGCCAAGACCAACAAACTAAATAATAGGTAATGAGCGTCTTGTTGGTAATTCAAATCGTCCTTTTTGCTTACCAATACCCTGGTGGTCATATCTACTCGGAATAAAGGAGGGTGCCTTACGAGCCGATCATGCTTCCCCTATCATTGCTGTCAACACCCCGTCACTGTAATTTTTCAACTAGAGCACATAGTATCACAGCGATGTTCAATAAACACCCAAATGCCAGTGGAAAATGCAGATGCTTATTTATTTGCGTATTATAAGAGGAGGAGTAAAAGTAACATTGATGATTACAAAGTGATTGATCTGGTTACTGCGATTTGGCTGTTTGCTTTAGATTAGCAATCATTGGATTTGGTTTCCAAAGACGAGAAGCTTTTCTATTCAGTACATAGTTCTCAAAGGCAAAAAAGCCAACATGACCAGTTTTATGAGTTTACTTTTATACTAAAGATATGCATGCTTTACAAATGCCAGTGCACTTTATGTATGAGAGGAATGTTTTCAATTGCCATATTTTAGGGTGTATTCGTATGTTGGAAATGGTGTACAAAATAGCGAATATCAATTATCCTGTATCAATATATAAAGCACTTTTATAGAATACTCCACAAGATCAATGCATGACAAGTAGCTCAGAAGCATCGTGGCTCATTCAATGGTGTGTGTGACCATGTGCCTAAAAAGTCCCTTTCCATGGTGCTGGTGGATATCGGCCAGTCAAAATTTAGGTGCACACCTGTCATCGCGACGTTCACGTTTTTCACCCTTTGACACCCACTTTTTCAAGATGTCTGCACCAGTCCTTGTGATGAGTAAAGCATCGTCGTTTATTATATCATTCTCGTGTTATATTCTAATATTGTATTGCTATAGATACCAACATGGAACGAGAATCCGGCCGTAAGGCGCAGATCTCAAACATTACTGCTGCCAAGGTAATCGAGGGACATTGTGTTCGCGATGACGGCATCTCGCTCACCCAACTATAATGTTGAATAGACTGTTTCCGATATTATTCGCTCCAGTCTTGGTCCACGTGCCATGTTAAAGATGTTGTTGGATCCTATGGGTGGTATCTTGTTGACAAACGACGGTAACGCTATTCTACGTGAAATTGAAGTGAGCCATCCTGCAGCCAAGAGCATGATTGAGCTTTCGAGAACACAAGATGAAGAGGTGGGTGATGGTACTACTAGTGTCATTGTTCTTGGTAAGTCATTGTGTGTTTCTGCGTGATGAATACGTGTCTTGGTCCATGATTGATTGACATATGAATTACGTGTAGCTGGTGAAATGCTTGCTCAAGCTCTTCCTCATATTCAAAACAACATCCATCCTATCATCATCATCAGTGCATTCAAGAAGGCTCTTGAAGATGCTTTGCAAGTTGTTGAAGAAATCTCTGTTCCTGTGGATGTCAACAATGATGAAGAAATGCTTTCTTTGATCAAGTCTTCCATTGGTACCAAGTTTGTCAGTCAATGGAGCGATTTGATGTGCAAGCTTGCTTTGGATTCTGTTCGTACAGTTGCCATGGTTGAGGAAAACACTGGTCGTCGTGAAGTGGATCTTAAGCGTTATGCTCGTGTTGAAAAGGTAATAATTGCATTGTTTTATCGGTGATGGTTATTCTAAATGGGAGTGCATATATACATAGATCCCTGGTGGTGAAATTGAAGAATCACGTGTACTTGACGGTGTCATCCTCAACAAGGATGTTACCCATCCCAAGATGCGTCGTCGCATTGAGAATCCTCGTGTCGTTTTACTTGATTGTCCTCTCGAATACAAGAAGGGTGAATCCCAAACCAACATTGAAATTACCAAGGAAGCCGACTGGAACAGGATATTGGAAATTGAAGAAGAACAAGTCAAGGCCATGTGCGACAAAATCATTGAACTTAAGCCTGATATTGTCTTCACTGAGAAGGGTGTTTCTGGTAAGTTATTTATCCCACATCTTAGATTCTTATTTAATGCTCATTTTAAAAATCTATAGATTTGGCTCAACATTACTTTGTCAAGGCTAACATCACAGCTATTCGTCGTGTGCGCAAAACTGATAACAACCGTATTGCTCGTGCTGTTGGTGCTACCATTGTGAACCGAGTGGATGATCTCAAGGACGCTGATGTCGGTACCAAGTGTGGTCTCTTTAACATTGAAAAGATTGGTGATGAGTAAGTTATATGAACACAAGAGTTCCATATGTGATTCACTAATGATGTTGTTCATAGATACTTTACCTTCTTGACCAAGTGTGAGGATCCTAAGGCATGTTCCATCATCTTGCGTGGTCCTAGCAAAGATATCATTGCTGAAGTCGAGCGTAACCTTCAAGATGCCATGTGTGTTGCTCGTAACGTGTTCTTCAATGCCAAGCTTGCACCTGGTGGTGGTGCCACTGAGATGGCTGTATCTGTCAAGTTGGAAGAGAAGGCCAAGTTGTTGGAAGGTGTTGAACAATGGCCATATCGATCTGCTGCAGAAGCAATGGAAGTTATTCCACGAACACTTGTTCAAAACTGTGGTGGCAATGCTATCAAGATTCTCACTCAACTTCGAGCTAAGCACTCAAACGGTGAACACAGCTTTGGTATCGATGGTGAATCTGGCAAGGTGGTTGATATGAAAGACTATGGTATCTGGGAACCAACTGCTGTTAAACTTCAAACCATCAAGACTGCTATCGAGGTAAGCAATGGATACTATTCATTTTTGTGCTTGTATTAACCAAAAATATAACTAGTCGGCATGCTTGTTGTTGCGTGTGGATGATATCGTCTCTGGTCTTTCAAAGAACAAGGGTCCACAAGGCGGTGGTATGAGTGCAGAAGCTGCTCAGGTAAATATAGAATGAATGACTATGGCTACAGCAGTATTTTGCTCACATGAGCACGCTATCTTTATAGGAAATGGCAGAGCAACAGCAATAAGCTAGTTAACAATATCCTCATTTGCATCACAAAAAATATTAGCTTTGATAAACGCAACCATTATCTACAAAGAAAACTCGTTTGTTGTCATCAGCCATTGCTTGCATTAGGCTCACATTGATTATCCAATCGTATAACAGATATTGAGCAGATGCTTGATACTCAGGGGTTAAACTTAGCCCCTCATTCTTTTAGAGAGTGTTAATCGAATCAACGAGTGCCTTATTCTAAAAAGCGATCTTTTCTTTTTTCTTTTCGTTATTCATTGTCTCGTCTTACACATATGTTTCTTGGTTCTACTGGATTCATTGTTCTAACTATCATATCCATTTTTGGATCCCACTCAGTATCAGCAGATGGTCTTATTCAGGTCAATAACCCTGCAAGCAACCAAGTGTTGGGTAGTAATACGCACAATGTCTTTCAATATACGGTTGTGGGTGCACAAACGGGTGAGTGATCCTAATTGCATGAATGCGATGAGATATCCGAGAGCTGAATAATAAGGTGTAACACCGCTCTTTTTTTCGTTGACCGGTTAGCCGGTATCAGCAATCCATATTACCCAAACTCGATCAATGTCGACTTGCAGTGGCAACAACGTAATAATGACTCAAACACATTACGAATCAATGTAATATCAGGATTAGCAGCTGATTCTGCACCTGCTGGTATATCGAACAAGCAGTATACATCTTCATGGAAGCTACCTGGATGCCACTTTTTCACTCGATACAACACCGACAAGTATGGCTTTTCTTTGATTGTCTCACCGAATTACGCAGCATTGAGCCCCAATCAAACCGCCCCTGGACCTGAAGAACCATCACAAACCATCCCTGTGCAGATTCAAGTGAATAATGGCACCTTCCCAAAATGTTGATAAAATGATAATCTCTTTATTACGTATCTGCACCAAAAGTATGCGTGAAGTATTAATTTCCGCCTTGAATGTGATTTCCGCATAGTGTGATTATTGATGATGCGCATGATGATTTGGATCAGGAAAGATTGCCTTTTTCGTCGATGAGTCCAAATGGGCCCGATGGAATTGACGAATCAAAATGAGCGAGAGAGATCATAGATGACAGCCCAGAGCTGGTGGTATCGTGACTATCCATCTCGATAATCTCTATGCAATCCATTTATATAACAAAGGGGATCACTTTTTATAATATACTTTAGATTCACTTCTTTCTCTCCCAACTCTTCACAACATACAACATGCCACCAGCTCAAACTAACGATTCTGAACGTCCTCGCGAGCCTATTGTCTCGCCATACATGCCCAAGTACCCCGATCCAAACTCCAATATCTCCAACTTCAAGATCATTGAATCTACCTTACGCGGTAAGCAGCAGCATGGTTGAAAAATGATTCATGTACTAATAGATGCATTTTTATAGAGGGTGAACAATTTGCCAATGCTTTCTTTAGCACTGAAAAGAAGATTGAAATTGCCAAAGCTTTGGATGATATTGGTGTCGACTACCTTGAATTGACATCCCCTGCTGCTTCTGAGCAATCTCGCAATGACTGCAAGGCCATTTCCAACCTTGGCTTGAAAGCCAAGATCTTGACACACGTACGATGCCACATGGATGATGCCAAATTGGCTATTGACACTGGTGTGGATGGTTTGGATGTGGTGATTGGTACTTCCAGTTACCTTCGTGAGTTTTCACATGGCAAGGATATGGACTACATTACCGAGCGTGCCATCGAAGTGATTTCCTACGTCAAGGAACAAGGTCTTGAGGTGCGTTTCTCTACTGAAGATTCGTTCCGTTCCGATTTGGTGGATCTTCTCAGCATCTACAAGGCTGTTGACAAGATTGGTGTTAACCGTGTTGGTATTGCTGATACTGTGGGATGTGCCAATCCTCGTCAAGTATATGAGCTCGTCAAGACTTTACGCAGTGTTGTAAGCTGTGATATTGAATGCCATTTCCACAATGACACTGGTTGTGCTATTGCCAACGCCTATGCTGGTAAGTTTGTGTCGGAGAATGGAAGCGCGCTGAAGATACAAAAAGATCATGCACAGGAGGAGATGGAACAATTCTGGACATCTGGAAAATGGCGGGGAACCAAATGGAGATTGAGATAATCAGGATCAATACTGATGACATATTTGTATTCTAGCTCTTGAAGCAGGTGCTACTCACATTGATACTTCAGTCTTGGGTATTGGTGAGCGTAATGGCATTACCCCTCTCGGTGGTTTATTGGCTCGCATGTATGCTGCTGATAAGGGTTACGTCATGAACAAGTACGATCTCAAGGCTATTCGTGATGTTGAAAACATTGTTGCTGATGCTGTTGAAGTGACTGTACCTTTCAACAACTACATCACTGGTTACTGTGCCTTCACTCACAAGGCTGGTATTCACGCCAAGGCCATCTTGAATAACCCAAGGTATGTTGATGATGGAAAAGGATCACAAATATGGTAAACCAAGAATGCTGATTGCTCATTCTTTGTGTAGCACTTACGAGATTTTGAAGCCTGAAGATTTCGGCATGTCAAGATATGTTAGCATTGGTCATCGTCTTACTGGCTGGAATGCAGTCAAGAACCGTATTGAGCAGTTGCAATTGACTGATCTCAAGGATGAAGATGCCAAGGTGGTCACTCAAAAGATTAAGGTGCTTGCCGATATTCGACCATTGTCCCTGGATGATGTGGATACCTTGTTGCGTCATTATCATAGCGCCAAGACGGTTGGTTCCCATGAACACTTTTTGAACGAGATCGACACGCCCGATCAAATCACTCAGCTTGCATAAACAATCAATCCATCTCTCACCACCCACGCACACACCACCATATACTCAACATATAGGCATATAACACATGCACACGCACCGACATGTATACAAACATAACCATGACATCACATGCTTCATCCTTTTTGTCTCGCTACCCTTTCTAGTTTACAAAATGTTATCCACATCCATCCTATAACCTCTCCTAAAAAGCATGTTTATATATAAAGCTGTTCCAAGATTTGCCGTTTTCTTTCCATTAGAAATGAAACCCTATTTTCCATCGTGTGCAAAAAACAAATAATATACGATCGCGTGAATTATCCTCAAACATGATCACACCTCCTTGGATGTAAGATATTTGCATGATTCCGAAACATTATACCGCCTTATGCATGTGTGTGCCTGTATGTGCAAGTGACTCTGAAAAATGACAGCCATTCATAATGCATGAATGAACTTGGTTTATATTATGTACAACGGATAGGTTGTGATTATATGTATACGGAGAAAGAAGGTGGATGCATGTAACGGTATTGTAAAAAGGTGGCGTTTCATAATAAAAAAAAGCGCGATTATCAGCTGGTTAACCAAACACCACTATCACGGCTGTCGCCATCATCGCTGCTATTACTACTTGCACTGTTTGTTGCACTTGCATGTGGTTTTACAGGAATGGCAAGTCGCGTGGGACGAGGCTTATGCTGTGGTTGATGTACCAAACGGCGGGTATCAAGAAGGGTGATTGGTACTGAAAGTTCAATACGATCAGCTTGGTGATGGGTATCATGAAATGAGAGTGTTAGGAAGAGTTGATGACGAATGGTAAGGAAATCACATGATAAACTAGGTGATGGTGGTTCAGGATACGATGTTAACGGTAAACGACACGGAGATCTCCAAGTCTGGCGTGGACAAGGTAGTACATGGGTAGTAATCATGGCAACGTTCCTAAGAGCATCATACACATATAAAAGAATTAGTCTACATGCACATACCCATTGCATGATCCTTTGTTTTCTTACTTACCTTCTCATGGATTTACTGCACTTTGCTTCAGTGCCGATAGTTTCAATGATTTGACAGCCAATCAAACCATGTTCAAGTTTCGTCTGTGTTTTGTCTTCGTTGTTCCAACATGATTGAACACGCACCACTAACGCATTCACAATATTACTGTTACATGTTCCATTCTCTTCACTGTCGAATGTGGTCAAGGGTATCATGCTCGGAATTTCGATTTCATATCGCCATTTCTTTGACGATGAAGTTCCCCAATATAATCGTGGCAGAAATAATAAGCTTTTTTCTGCTACCGACAAGCTGGTATCAATGAGCTCAACAGGGTGACACGTTGTTGTTGTTGTCGATGCTGTTGATGTTACAGAGTGGATATTGTTGTTGTTTTCGATTCCTGCAGCCACTGTTGTTGCCATCACGTTGTACTGGATCACGACATTATTTGCAGTGATCGTTGGTGGCAAGTGACCAGGTATTCGAAAGCAAAAGGGTGCATAATAACTATCGTCGATAGCGTTATATTCCCAGAAATTGATAAATTGCATGTGTTTGTATAGAGTGGTGATCGTCGACGTTGATGAGTGGTCTCTTGATCCCACGTGCTGAGTGCCTACAAACGATAATTGGCTGCTATTATCGTATCGTGTGCGATAGTCTTTTGACTCGATATATCCAGTAATCACTATAGAAGAGTATGGCTGACGTGCAAAGCTGTTATCATCTAAGTGAATGGTCACGGCACTGGAAGAAGAACAAGCCATTGGCAATTGGTATAACAGAGTAAAAGAGCAGCAAGGATGGGAAAAAGGAAGAAGAAAATAAAAGCGGGTACTCATCATCCACATCTGTCCTTTATTGTTTTCATGTTTGATAACGGGGTTAACTTTAAGACACACACACACACACACACCCTGTTACATGCTTTGTGTGTGTATTCGTCTCGGTAGATTTGTGGCAAAAAGGGACGACATACGAGTCATAATGTAATCTTCTCTTTTTCCTGTTAGAAGCTACATGCTAGATGTTTAATCTCGCATCTACTATTCTATTGATCTCTTTGATACCATGCAAACATCACGCTCTGATGACCTACTCACGATCGGATACCGGATACAATGTCCCGATATGCAAACACACCATATAATAGCAATCCCTGCAAAATATATAGTTGTCACAGAGATCTCTGTGCGTAATCGTGTACTGTATACACACACACTAACACATTCCACCACATGATCCTTCAGGATTCAAAGACCGTGTCGACTTGCTTTCTCGAAATAAAACCATCCCTCTTTCTTGTTGGAGACCAGTATTGATGATGGTTCATACAACTACTCAATACACTCCAGTTGGTTCATTTCGATTACCTTGATCATCAGTTGCTTATAAGCAATACTGTATCACATTGTCGGCATTGGATGAATGCCTTAATTCTTTACGCCATTCCTCTCCCCAATATATGATACATGTGTCATCATGTAAAAGTGGAACTCACATGTGTATGTGTGTATGGGTGCCAGACACTTTGTAGTGGCATTCATTCTTTTCTGGAAAGGTTTGGCATGATGTTTGGTACACAAGAAGCAAAAACAAGCATTACGTTGCCTGTGAACAAGGCGAGTTTACATAAAGGTCGCTGGATGCATCGAAAACTCTAGCACGGTCTTGTGACAATTAAATACTGATATCTGTGTAACAAACGCATTGTAATCTGCTTTTGCATGAAGCATATTGAAGTGGCTACAGCTACCATTTCGTTGTAATGCGTCACAATCACGCTTGTTTATTCTCAAATCATATATATACAAAGTCATCTATTTGGTGTGCTTAAGGTGGTAGTAGTCAATATCTCCAGACTTAATCCTTTGTTCGCGAGATCGTATTATCAGAGAATAGTGATGCTGCATAGTTGCCCAAAATAAATGCTGTACGCTTGCTGATCCCTAGGCGATCCGGGGAATATGGTATGTGCCGTAATGTAAACAATGAATTCAGTGGAAGCAACCGATGCTCAATGGGTGATTTTGCTGGCCAGTCAAGAAATACATTGCCAATAATATTCTTATGGGGATATAGCCCACTCTTTATTCTCTTTGAAAAAATTCCAATCACAGCAGCGCTAGTTGAAACACGGCAATGGCAAGCAGGGCACAAATGAACTTGGCCATGTAGTGACAATATAACTTTGGTCTCCAAAAGGTGTTCAGGAACAGTAGTCGGCTTGTAACATGGCAACATTCCTTTATAGTCTACCAAGAGCATCCCATCAATCCCGGCACAGTTTATGCATCACGTAATATAGCAGCAGCTGTCAACAATTGTTTCGTCGTTTACTGCAATGAGGAGGAATATCATATTATAGCGTTGTTATTTCCACCGACTTCTTGACGTCATCCTTTATGTCACGACTACAGACCTATTTATCACGAAGCTGCAGTTCCTTCAACGTGATATTCTAAGACGCTTGATTACTTTATCAATCCAATTGATCACAATCTCTTTTCTTTGTATCGACAACAATCCCCACGCCCAACTTATGCACATAAAGCAGGGCTAGTTATCATCAACATGATCAACCATCTCTTTCATTTATTGGATTGCATACATCATCAATGCATTGTCGTAAGTTCCAAGGACATCATGTGATCGATAGTACTAATCTTTATCATCATCCTTGTGGTCCATCATCGCTTTATTATCTGATGTGTTCATTGTCATCTTATGACATTTGATATTATCCTCTGATGGATCCTTTGTGATGTGTGTTTGATTATCTTTTGTTATCTTTTTCTTTGTCAGGATACAACATCACGTCGTGTAAAGGTGACAATGTGATACGGACCATATCGTAGGTGATATGTGTGCTTATATCTTAGAGAACACAACTGTAAAGCCTTACATACATAAACATGTTTACATTAAATAGTCCTTGCTCTTTCGTTTCTTCTTCTTGGTATCAATGTCCTTTCATACACATTCCACACATTAAATTCACACCAACCATATGAGTAGCCTGCATGTTATTCAGCTGTAAGATGATTGGAATCATTCATGACAAATCTCTCACATTATTGTATCGTACTCCAAACTCCCTGTGTTCAATATTCTGGAACATATACCACCGCATCAATGGTGCCAGATAGGCAATACATGGATGATGGGTGATTCTTTATAACGTAATATAGATAGGAAATGTAAATGCAAACAAAAAGAGAGTTATGGATATGCAAATGAGCGCCTACTGCGGCATGAAAAACCCCTGATCTTCGCCACAACGACTCCTGAGAATACTTTATATGAATGGATCGGATGGATTGAATGCTGCAATGGCACTGTTGGGTGTGTGTGGACTTTGGAAACTGCATACGCTTGCAGCTTCATCATCAGTAAAGGGTGTTGCTGGTCCAGGACTTGATGGTGTACTGAGAGCATGATAGGTTGGTATGGCAGATACCAGGGATTCTTGTGCGAGAAAGGGAGGAGTAGCTGGTATTTGTTGCTGTGGTGGGGATGAATCGACACACATTGCCATACTGCTCGTAGCGGAAATAGCTGCATTATTAATCTCTTGCAAGTTGGAAGATGATGGATATACACTTTCGGGTGGAGTTGTAATATAAATGGGAGGTGGTAGTTGTTGTTGTTGTAAATCATCCATCCAGTTGTTTGATCCCTGTTGCTGTTGTGATGTTGTTGGCAGAGGAGAAGCGTTGCTGGCTGTAAATGGATTGAGTTTAATGCAAACTGTTAATCATAGCTGGTTATTTGCTTACCCCTTTGTGACATGAGAAAGTGCATCATGTCTTTCATCAGTTTTTGATGCATGTCTTGCCTCCTTCGTGTTTCGGCTAGTTCTTGCATGACTTGGTTGCAATTGGATTGAAGCTGTACAATTTGTTGGCTGATATTCGAATGATTCACTTGCAACATGGCCATCCTTGCATTTTGTGCTGGATCGTTATTGTTCCCACCGTTACTGACGAGAGATGATGCACCTCGTTTGTTGCCATGGTACGATTGGTTGTCTGCAATCTTCGATTCATTATGATCCAATGTCTTCCTTCGTATACTATCCACAAGTTCAGGTCGACCACGAATAAAGCTACTATGACTAAACTCCCATACTTGGCGTTCATCAACAAGAGAACGATGTCCACGTGGAGATTTGTTGACCTTGCAAAATCCATACCTATGTGAATACTTATTAGTTAAGTCTATCATAAAGCATAATTAGCCTTGACACTTGCATGTTCAATTGACGTATGAAACTCGAAAAGTTGCTATGCTTAAAGTGTTTAGGTAACACCTCCCGTGAGAACTCCATGACATTGCGAACAAGGAATGACAGTCCACTGCAATCCCATTCAATCAGGTGCTGGTATCGAGGATCGTTGACAAGACTACAAAGGATAGTTGTTAAGCATGCACTATTTGGAATGGAGCATAGAGTACCTGTATAACTTATGAACAAATGTATTATTATCCGCTCTGGATGTTCTGCTGTTCGAACGACGAAGTGATTGGCGCCCATCTTTTGTAGTGTTTGGGGGTTGAAGGAAATCTTGCTGTGGAGGATGTTGACATGTGTCAGTCAAGTAATCATTGCATGAATCGACAAGATTGCTATGAGAGGCAGAGGGTGTCATCGAGTTTGAAATTTATATGATGAGTGCGATAGAGTAGATAAAAAGTTACAGAGAGTGAGAAAAGTGAGTGAATGCGATGCAATGCCTTTGTGTTTTGTAATGATGAAAATGATGAGGGGACCCTACAGTTTTATTTGTATGCTACTCAAATGTGTTAGCAAAAAAAAAAAAAAAAGATAACACAGGGGGAAAGGGGTTGCTTTCATCTCACACAAGCAATAACTACGGATGAAAATCGCCATCTAGCATGAAGCGGACTAATGCAAGCAATTTATGTTTATGTTCTGCAATATGGATCAACCACTGTTTATAGCTTCGGATCATTTAACAGGTGCTTCTTATACGATTAATTTGATTGGCATATATCATAGTGCTCTTATTATGATTGCATAACTCGCAACAATGCGAATTTGCCGTAGTGGGAAATCAGCTACAATGCACACTATCATTACTTCACATCTGTGTCTGTGCCTGCAGATACAATCGTTAATCCAATACAGATGTCATGTCAGAACAAGGGGATATGTATAAAACTTTAATTTTATATATGAATGATGATGGTTGCTCACATCATTAGTAATCTGCATCACTATCATAGTTTCATTCAAAAGAATCTTTTGCCTGTCGAGTGAGCTTTCGAGACAAAAACATTGTTTATCTTTGTGTCACATGTGCATGTCTTACTTGCGCGCCAAGCTTTTCCTGATGGCAGGTGATGGGAGCAAAATGGCACGTCCCAAGTTTCCACCACATTTGAACAAATTCACTCTCTCGATCAGCTTTTCCTTTTTGGTGTGCAAGGCGAAAAAGTTTTTCTCTCAACAGCAATATGTTACCTTCTGCACGCATGATCATATACCAAGATCCAAGAACTATAATAATATGTTACTATGAAGCTTCTGGCTTGCACATGTGTTATCGATGGGAAAAACAAGCAATCACCAAGATCATAGAGTAAAGGTTTCTAGTTTTAATTCCTCGGAACGGTGTGGGGCTTGCTTACCATGTTTAGCCAAAGTGGTCAGTGTCACCATCGCCCATTGGTGGGACAAGTATATCAGATACAAAAAATCTTTTTGGCGCTTATCGGATAGCACATGGCACAAAACACAGCTAATTCATTATGTGGTGCACCTTCATAGACCCCGCTCAGGCACTGTATTTTACGCAGCAAAGATCATGGCGATTTGGCACATAGATGAGCGCTCGCTGGTGAATGAAATCACTGTTATCTTTTAGTGTAACGGGCAAAAATAGGCTTGGCACCAATGACGAAAGGGGAGGATATACAGGGCAAGGAGTTGGTGGCAGCAAGGGAAAAAAAAAAGTTCCAGCCTCCAAAAGTTACACAAAAAGATGTGAGTCATCGCCGTGCATCGGCGTGACTGGTTGCAATTGAAAGTTGAATAAACCCCCACACGATCTGCGAGCTGCGCGCTTCTTTCTTTATCTTTTGGTGAAAACTTTTTCTCTATACACACCTTTTAATTATTATCTTTAACCTTTTGAAACCCCTTTGCGAACCCATTTGAACCCTTTGTTGTGATATTGTATCCCACTATGGTTTCCTTCACCGCTTAAGCTATCCCGTACACATTCGTACGATTCAACAACAGTTTTCACCAATCAACCAGCGTTATTTTTTTTTCCCAAAACACACATTCGTGTAGTTGCCCAATATGGCCTACCTTCATAGTTTACAAGCATGTCGACTCAAGCTACTAAAAAAGACTCCCCAGTCTCGAAAACCTGAACAATTACCTTGTTGAACAAGCATATCAAGATATGACCACCGTTAGCAAACAAGTATCAAGCCCTGCCACAAAGATTGAACCAATGGACGACCAACTTTTCCAGCAGTTTTTCCAACTCGACAGCCAAGGTGCTGGTGCACCATGGCTTTCGCCTGATTTTATGATGGGTGGTAATGCCACCACTTCTTCCAACACCGCCGCTAGTGTCCACTCTACACCAGAGATTGCCACTCCTCAAGATTTATTTTTGACTTCACCTACTGCCGAACCTGCATGCAACTCATTTGAAAAGCATGTGCCTGGATTTGGTGATCTTGATGTATCCGCCATCCTCAACTCTACATCTCCTCTTCTTGGTTTTGCTCCAACCACTAATGTCCAACATCAAGAACCATCATCTCCAAGTTCACCTACACAAGACCAAATGTCTGCTACTCCTGTTATGGAACAGCTTTCTCCTCAAATCACTGGTTTATTGAGTGAGCTTGATGTAACTACATTGGCAGCATTGGCAGCTGGTGGACAAGATCAGGCGCAGCAGCAACAAGCACCGCAGCAAAAAGAACCTTCTCAAATGATTGTACAACCACTTCCCACTACTCCATCCAAGAAGCGTAGTCGTGAAGAAGATGCTAGTACACCTATGGATGAAGCTGCCATTAAGCGTCAAAAGAACACTGATGCTGCTCGTCGCTCTCGGTTACGAAAGGTACTCAAGATGGAATCTCTCGAGAAGCGTGTGGCTGAACTTGAAAAAGCCAACACTACTCTATTGTTGCGTGCTGCTGTTCTCGAGTCGGAAAAGTCTGCATTGCTCACCAAGGAAGCATCATATGAGCAACGTATCAAGACTCTGGAATCTCAGTTGGCGGAAGCCCATCAATCTTTAGCTGGCATTGTTTCGAGACCATAGTCTCTCTCTTTGTCTTTTTGCATTTTCTTTTTTCTTTTCTTTTTTCTTTTCTTCTTTGTAGATTGCTCTTTTCTTTTAATTGCATATATAATTATATTCTCAATATTGGTTGTATACATCAAATGTGTCATGTTGCAAAGTGCATGGGGATGATGATGATCATTGGGTCTTACAGGATGGTCAGTGCATGATTACTCTTTTTGGCTGGTGGTTGCAACTCGGAAGGTTACCCGCTTCAATTTATCTTTCACTTTCCACCACTCACCACCGAAATGTCAATGTCGTCAATGGAATCAGAATCAACTCGTCCATTCCCTTCCCATTCAACAACTGAACGTGTTAAACGCTTCTTTGATCAGCGAGATTGGAAGTTTTATTGTGCTCTTGCAGCAGGTGTAGGATTGGTGGGTGCTGCAGGCGTGTACTATTACTACTCTTATCACTCGGCAATATCTTCCGGTCGACGACCACGTTCACCTACCAACCATGGATCCTATCGAAAACCTAAAGCTGCTGGTAAGAATCACCATGCTGCATATTATCATCAGCTCAAATACATGGAATAGCTGACAAGACAACAACACCATTATCTACTGGGTACGAAGATATGTCACCTGCTACAATAGCCATGCTCAATGAACAGGTAACACAAAGAACTTGGAATGCCGATAATGAACATTAACAATGAAATGTAGGAACGTGCTGAAGCAGCCAATGCATTAAAGTTAAAGGGCAACACTGAGTTCACAAGCAAACACTGGGAGCGTGCAGCTACATTATACACCAAGGCACTCGAATTCAAAGAAGATCCAGTATATTACTCGAATCGTGCTGCTTGCTTTGCCAATTTGGGAGAGACCGATCGTGTACTGGAAGATTGCAACAAAGCACTCAGCTTGAATCCTTTATACATCAAAGCAGTTTATCGACGTGCACATGCATGGGAACTAAAAGAGGAATTGGAAGCGGCTTTGTATGGTAGGTTTTTTGTGAACAATGAGATAATGGATCAAAAACATTGGACTTATATAGCCCTACTAGATTTCACGTGCGTTTGCATATTGGATGGGTTCAGAAATGAAGCTGCTGCCAAAGCCATGGAAAGTTTACTTAAAAGGGTATCTGCTGCCAAAGCTGCTGAATTGATCAAGGTAAATGGGAGACATGGCAACATGCATAGCAACATGTGACTCATTACTCTTGTAGACAAAGCATCCAAAATTACCATCTTCAGCTTTTGTAAGCGCTTATTTCGATTCATTTCGTCTAGGTATGTGAGATGTGATATGGGCATGGTATGTATGACTCAAGGATGGTGGATTAGATACATCTCGACCTATGGCAGTAGCATCACCCCACGACGAAACAGCAGATGGATACTATTCCAAGACATGTGATGCCCTGAAACACAAGCGATACGATGAAGCACTCAAGGCATGTGAACGAGCCATTGATGCTGGATGTTCGGAAGCATATCTTGCACACGCTCTCAACATCAAGGGAACATTCTTGTTTCTAAAAGGCGATACAGAAGGTGCTCTTACATGCTTTAACCGATCCATCGACATTGATCCCAAATATGTGCAAAGCTATATCAAGCGATCGAGCGTTTATATGGAACAAGGTAAAGAGTTGTATTTGTGAACGGAATCACACTAGTTGGCTAATGTACTGTATTCTCTACAGGCGACGTATCTGCTGCTTTCAAGCAGTTTGATGACGCATTGTCCATTAGCACTTCCAATCCAGACATTTTCTATCATCGGTATGTTATTTCTATTTATATACTTTGATTGTGAGTACCATGCTAACAAAGAGCAATATAGTGGTCAGAGTAAGTGGTGCCATCACACGGCTGGATATGGAATGTTGGTTAACGTTATTCTTTTCCAGTCAATTACATTTGTGGCAAATTCGAGGATGCAGCCAAGGATTATAGCCAAAGCATCAAGCTTGACGACACATTTGTTTATGCATACATTCAATTGGGTGTAGCTCAATACAAGAGTGGAGCAACAGATGCATCGACAGCGACATTTAATCGTGCACTCACTCTCTTTCCACATTCATCGGATCTACACAACTATTATGGCGAATTGCTTGCTGATCAGCAAAAGTTACCTGAAGCGTTGGAGATGTTTACAAAAGCTATTGAGCTCGATTCAAACAGTCCATTACCTTACGTGAACAAGGCTATGCTTATGTATCAATCTGTGGGTGATGTCAAGCAAGCTGTGGATTTGTGTAAAAAGGCTCTGGATGGTATGTGTGTGATGATCCATCGGGAATGTGGATGCGATACTAAAGAAAATCACTCAATGAATACCACATGGTACATTTTAGTGGATCCGGCATGTGATGCAGCAGTAGCGTCGCTCGCACAAATGCTGCTTGAACAAGGAGAACCAGAAGAAGCACTGCGTTATTATGAAACAGCAATTGATCTTGCACGTACAGAAGCTGAATTGCAACATGCCATCTCTTATGTGGAGGCAACCAAGGCACAAGTTCGGTATGTCAATCATGGAAAGGGTGTTATCCTTGTGTTATCGTGAAATGTATACTCATATCACGCATAGATTCACGCAAGACTACCCACAAGCAGCACCTCGTCTCGAGAAACTGAAGACACACTGATGCATCAAACACAAGTAGCGGCTACCGATCTCGACTACATGACTCCATAAAAGATATTTATACAATGTCATTCTTCCTAAGATAAAGCACAGAGCTAAATAGCAAAACTAATTCTATCCTATCGGCTACGTATTCTCGAAAATATGTAATACAATATGCGTCTTGGTTACCCCATGATGATGATAGCATGGGTTGGCTGCTGGGAAAGAAGACTATGTATCCTAGTGGGTGGTGATGACCATCAGTTGGTATTAAAGTGAATCAAAGAGATCGTTCGCCCTTTTTGGTCAGCCGAATTAAATCACCCATTGGTGTTTTGTGCCTATTCAGGATACATTGCATTAGTGTTGATGTATCTCGCAACACTCCATATAAATCATATAGAGCCTTACCTTTCAACACGGCCGCTACCGATTAAATCACGCAATATAAATGAATGGCTGAGTACCGTTGCGTTGAGTTTCTTTTCCTTGATTTGCTGTGCATGCTGTTAGTCTACTTGTAACCTTGATCATACCCTACAATATTTACCTTTTCCAACATATCTTTGGTCATTCGTTTCTTGATCGCCCGTAGTATCTCACTCCTTCCTTTCCGAAGATACGACATGAACACGCCATTACGTCGCACAGCAAACCAATAGGTGTTTGGGATTGTCGTGTGTGGAAGAATAATATGGTATCGTATCAACTGACTATAAGAGTGAATGGTATCACTATGGGTATCATCTATACACTGAGAGATAGGTCACACTTACCTCACTTGGCTGTCTGTAAAATCTTTGAGAGATGAGCGTTTGATAGTGACTTCAGGGTATTTCCCGTCCTTGATAAGATCTTTGAATTGGTCTATGTGACAAAAGATTAGAGCAAGTAGATATAAGACATGCATATGGCATACCAAATGTTTCTGGGCATAACCCTTTTTCATGTTCTTTATCCATGATACATTCTTGTTTCGCTTCATCAATGGTAGTCAAGTAATCCTCAGATCGCATAAGGATCAACTCATCATCCATAGTTCCAGTGACATGAAACTTCCTCCATGAACCTTCGATAGCCAATTGTTGCTATAGTCTCACTTGTATGAGTGGATCATGTGACAATTTGCTCACTGCATGATGCATTTACCACTTCACGATCAACAGCTGTATTGTCCGACAAGATTGCATAAATTTGATGTACCAAACATATGCGTGGAATGCGACGAGCGGATTCAGATCCTTTGTGTTTGGTTCCAATGGCTTGTTCAATAAGTAACTGCGCAGCAGCTGCAGTGTCTGACATAATGGGCAAATCGTCAATGTCGAAATGGTCGAATTCATGGTCATTGTCTCTTTCTAATTGCCGTTTGACTGCTTCAGTTGCTCTTTTCTTATTTCCATAAACGTCAGGAATGACTGTGGTTTGATTCACAAGGGCTGAATAACGTTGACGAGCTCGTTTTCTTTGTTGGTTCATTAAAAAGAAAGGTTCCTTTCGGAGCAAAATGAGCCGTAGCACATACAAATTCGCAGCATAATGATCGTTTGTCGCACACTGCTTGATTTGGCAACATAACGATGGTCAAGCCACATGACACGCACACACACACACACACACACACACCACCTCTCTTAAGTGACAATGGTTCTCATCTAGAGCGTTTCTTTGATGGATGATAGTGCAGATTATATGAATGCTAGTAAAGCATGCAACTGCTGCTCTATGCACTAGTCGAAATCATTCAATGCTTGCGAGTCAATGATGGATAGATAGCAAGCTCATGTCATTAAACTACAGTGCTTTAACATTAAAACAGTATGCAAGTGACATTTTCTCATCACTATATTTAGTTATTTCAAAGAATGTATGGAGAGTAAGGGTCTCTATACTACAGCAATGGGCAAGCAGGGGATGTTAACATGACTACGTTATGTATTCTACACGATATATTCGTTATTGGAGTCATCTGTACAAAAGTACCATATTAATGATGAGAAATGTTTAGCAGCAGTAATGTAAGATGCATTAATTTGGTGTGTGGAGTGGACAACTGCCAAAAAATTATTATGTTGAGAAGTGACACCGTTTTTCTCTTGACTCAGCTTTCCTTCTTTGTTTAACTTGATCTACAATGAGCGACCACCAAAAGCTCGCCATCAAACAAAATCCTCGCATTCTCTTTCGAGACACACCAGAAGCCAAGTATTGGCGACGATTCAAGGTATGGATCAGGAAGCGATCGTGCGCAATGGGTCCCATTCACTGACTTTTATGAGTAGAATCCGATCTCGATCAAGGAGTATGGTCCTGTCACTTCGATATACTTCTCACCTGCTGCACCCTACGACTTTGCTGTATCCTCTTCAGCACGTGTTCAAATCTATTCTTCAAAGACACATTCACCCAAAAAGACCATTTCACGGTTCAAGGATATTGCATACTCTGCATCCTTTCGACAAGATGGAAAGCTTGTAGTAGCTGGTGATGGTACTGGTCTTGTTCAAATGTTCGATGTCAATTCACGTGCTATTCTGAGAACATTCCGAGGACATTCATTGTATGTATTGGATAAAAAAGAGGGGAATAGGGTAAAGGTATTCATTAAAATACCATAGGCCAGTACATGTTACGCGATTCTCCAACGACAAGACGCATATTCTTTCAGCATCAGATGATCGAACTGTGCGATTGTGGGATATACCATCAGAAACCAGTGTCAACGTATTCGAGGATCATGAAGATTATGTCCGTGCAGGTGTTGTGAGTGACGACAATCCCAACTTGATCTTGACTGGTTCTTATGACCAAACAGTACGATTGTGGGATACTCGACAAGATCAATGTGTTGTGACGATGCAACATGGTGCTCCAGTTGAATCTTTGCTCATGTATCCCAGTGGCAATGCAGTGGTTTCTGCAGGTGGTCCAACGCTTAAAGTATGGGATTTGCTTGCTGGTGGTCGATGTATGCATACCGTCAGCAGCCATCAAAAGACAATTACCAGCATGTGCTTTGATAGCTCGGCATCACGCTTGCTCACGGGTTCGCTCGATCATCACGTCAAGATTTTCAATGTACAAGACTATAAGGTTGTTCACAGCATTAAATATTCAGCGCCCATCATGAGCGTTGCTATGTCACCCGATGATACACATCTTGTCGCTGGTATGGCCAATGGTTACTTATCTATTCGTAAACGACAAGTCAATGGTGAGGAGAAGGCTGCCAAATCTCGGAAACAAGAACAATTGCGCAGTGGTGCCTACAAGTATTTCATGCGTGGCAAATCAAGTGTACCTGAACAAGATGCCTTTGTTGTCGAACGCACACGTAAAACAAGACTCAATCAATATGACAAGTATCTCAAGAGCTTTGAATACCATGATGCACTTGACGAAGTTCTTCGGTTGCGTAACACCAATGTCACTGCTGCCATGTTACAGGAATTGATTCATCGGGATGGTCTTGAGTCGGCTCTCTCTGGAAGAGATGATGTGGGATTGGAGCCGCTGGTCAGCTTTCTGATACGACACATTAATCAACCACGATACACTCCTTTGCTTGTGGATGTTGCAGATGTTTTGCTTGGTAAGCATGGATGATACTAGGATGTGTGATGGTTCTTGTTTACTGATAACAATACATAGATATCTATTCACCGGTTGTTGGCCAATCACCGCTGATTGACGGCTTATTAGGACAACTTGCATTCAAGGTCAATCGAGAAATCGACTTGCAGCAAGACTTGACCCAAGCTATGGGTATTTTAGACATGCTCTTTTCAAAATCAGGAACAGGCAGCGAACTTACTTCATCAGACTATTAATAATAAACACGCACATCATTCATCATCATCGTCATCCTTGATCAATTGTTCTATGCCTACAATATTCCAGCACCCTTTGTATAGTGTATTAGAAATTTCGTTTGCTACCCACTGTGTATACTGTGACCTTTATCATCCTTTTTAATTCCAATGTCACCACAAGCTTTATCAACATTAACAGAAAAGCTTCTTCTATTACTGCTCTATTTATTGGATACCTAATCAATCATACTCACTTCCAATGCATCAATTCTGGATACACATTCATCCTCTTTTGTTGTATCACAGAACAAACGTTGCAGACACCCAGTTTCCAAAGATGTAAAATATTAGCTATATGCATATCCCAGAAATTCAACAGGCAACAGGGGTCGAATATAATAAAATAATGTATTGATGAAGAACAACATCGATGTTACAATGCCCAATATATGATGTTTAATCCATGATCTCATAGAGTTATCCTTGGCATTTGCCAAACGATTGTGATCGGGGTGCAACGAGAGAACTATTTAAACACGTTGATGGCAATTATTACGTGCATGGGGTACAATGGGATGTGATAAGGTGGTCAATCATCGATACAAAGAGGACAGGTAATTTATTCTGGATAGGAGGGTAAAAGAGATAACATGGATCAGTGAATGCCAATGATCTGTGTGATATCAACAAAGGATCGGATGCTACACAGCGGTTAAATCAGTATGTTGGCAAAATGGCGCAGGATGCATTAACATTTTTTTCGTACTTCTTATCGACCTGTGCCGATCATGGGATCAGTCAAGCCCATATTTCGCAATGATCTTCATGGCGTGGATGCAGTAAGTACTCAATGCGTCTCCTTGACGAGAATGTACTCACCATGACAACACCAAGTAGTATACTCGACACAAGAAACTGATTCGCGATTATGTATTACATTACGGTCGAGGAACCGCACCACCTAAAGCTCAAATACCCTCCAGTGTCAAGACTGAATACGATATTATCCGGGAACATCATCGGTAAGATAAACGCCCTTTCCAACAGTATCCATACTGATATACGATAGCTTTGTACGATCTGACGACGAGGATGATGAACAAAGTTGGGAGCACCGAGTGGCCAAGAAGTACTATGACAAGTTGTTTAAGGAATATGCCATCTGTGAACTCAAGTATTACAAGGAAGGCAAAATTGCATTGAGATGGAGAACTGAAAGAGAAGTTATTCTCGGTAAAGGTATTGTACAAGTGTTATGCATGATACGGGGAAATGATATCTGATTTGGATCATTAGGTCAATTCATTTGTGGATCTACTCGATGTGATGACAGTAACGGCCTTGAAAGTTGGGAAGTCAATTTCGGTTATATGGAACATGGAGAAAAGAAGAATGAGCTTGTCAAGGTGCGATTATGTCCTGATTGTTCCTATAAGCTCAATTACAAGCAAGAGAAACGAGCTGCCAAAGAAAGCAAAAAGAAGCGGAGAAGTAGAAGCACTACACGAGATGATCGATCCAAATCCAAACGACGTAGACGACACAGTAGTGATAAAGAAGAAGAAGAGGAGGAGGAGGATCAAAAGCGATCCATATCTGAAGAAGGAAAACAAGCTGACAAGGAGGATGAACGATCCATTTGGAGTAAACCCATTGAACAAAAACAAGAAAAATCCAAAGAAGAAGAATTTGAAGATTATTTCGCTGATCTTTTGCAATAAAAGCTAAAGTAAGAATATGATGAATGGGTGGGGGGGATAGAGAAATGGATATGGGAAACATGAAGATGGTGTTTTTGTTTTTAACGGTGAATCTATTTACAAAGCCTTATCCATGGTATCCAAGAGAATATCGGCATGATGCTTCTGGAAGGTCAACATGGGTCGCAGACGTACTGTCTTTTCACCACAACCACCCACATTCACACCAAGTTGTCGCATATCAAGCAAGAACTTGTCACGTTGAGCAGGATTTTCAAGATCAAATGCAATAAAGGCACCTTGACCACGCACTGACTCGATCTTGCGGTTTTGTTGGAGATTAGTTTGTAGATATTGACCCACATTGCGTACGTTTTGCAATAAATCCTTGTCATAGACTTCATTTACGATAGCAGCTGCTTGCATAGCACGTACAGGATCGCCCATCCATGTATTGTAGAGACGATAGGGTTGAGCAGGTCTCAAATGAGGACTTGTATAAAATCCAGCAGCTTGGAATTTCTTGGAAAAGGTGACCATATCAGGAGGAGTAGGCAAATTCCATGCTTCATGAGCCCAGAATGTACCAGTGGCACCCACACCTGTTTGAACTTCATCGACAATGAAAAGCACATCGTTGCGTTTACAAATAGCTTGCAATTCACGGAAGAATTCGGGGGAAGCTAATGAATGAATAATGGCATTAGAGTTTTTGCACCACGTGGCACATGCACACACTTACCATGATTGTCACCACCTTCGGATTGGATTGGCTCAATAATGACAGCTGCGATCGTTTTCTTGCCATTTTGGATCATGTTTTCTGTTTCCTTGAGAGATGCTTGCTCCACTTGACGATTGTAAGCTTCATTTTCATGCAATGGATAACGCAACTGGGGAAAAGGTGCATTGGGCCAATCAAAAGCAGGAATATCAATCTTGTGAATGGCTTTGCTAGATGTAGCAGTGAGTGATCCAAAAAGACGACCATGGAAACCACGAGAGAAACTGAGAATAGCCATGTCATCAGGAGCACCAGGTGCTTGGTTACTCATACACGATGATAATTCTTGCATTGTGAATTCCTTTTCACCACGTCGTTTGGCTGCCTTATACATAAAGGCGGTCTTGAAAGCATTCTCGTTGGCACATGAACCACACATGACGGTAAACACATTCGACATGCCCTTGGGAGCTACTCGCATAAAGGCATTTTCCACAGAATCCACCCAGTCCTTGTTGGGGTTGACACCTAATGCAGCACTATAATAGTACATTGGTCAGCCGACCCTATTTCTCCATCATGAATTACCATAAAGAGGTATCACTTACCGGTTGGCCAATGCAGTTTGAAAGGCAGGATCGCTTGATAGTTTCAAAAAGGCTGGATTATTATAGCCAACAGGAATAGAAGCGATCTGTGCAAATACATCAAGCATTGTATTGCCATCAGCATCCACAATGTAATTGCCCTTGGAGCGTGCAAAGTCTGCATGAATCGGATGACGCTTTTAGTAAAACATGTCATGTGCTCTCTCCTCGTCCTAATTTCAATCCAATCCCACAAACCTGCAACAAAGAATACAGAACGTGTATCTTGATACTGATCCAAACGTTGAATGATACGCTTTGATTCTGGACCGGGGACATTGGTCAACATGGATGGACCCATTGGTTCATCGGGGAAATAAGGAGTATGATTGCCAGAAAAAGATGATGATGATGATGAATCAACAACACGGCTTGCAGCAGCTGAAGCATAGCATCTCGACAAGCGAGGAACAAGTAATCGACGAGCAGACAACATCGGATCAAAGAAAGAGAAAAGGGTGTAGAGTACACATTGAATCGGGGAAATCTGAATACTTTTTATAGGTGGATTACGTGGGAATTGGTGTCCCATCCTGCTGATAAGAACAATCCAGTATAAGGCAATTTCACTTTCCTTATACTGGATGGACATACACCTATCGGCAAAGCCTGTCAAACAACTAGAACCTATACGGCCATGGTTTTTGTTGTGATTGGTCAGTACCCTGCGTCGCATTAGTAACAAAACTTTTTGTTTGTTATGGTTCCATGGACATTATTCTATATACGATACCATTGCATGCGTAAGGGGTAGCATATGGGTGTTGCCGCTCCTATTCTATCCCGTATATCCTTCGCAACTAGTGTTTTGTAGCAAATAGTTTCGTTACACCAGTGTTTAATCCCTGTGGGTCGATCCGGTCTCTTATCGTCCCATTGTTCTATTGCTGAAATGGTGGCGCACTTGACATGTGTTCCCGCACGCGTGCTTAATCGTAAATCCGCACCTTCTTTATGCAAATCTTTGAATACAATAAATCACTTTTAATGATAATGAATGTCATCTCCCCCAAAAATACTGAGCCTTGTCCTCCCCTTTCTTCACCCCCCAAACAGCGGTATACACTGAGCGTGAAACATCAAAAATGAGTCAACATGTTGCGTATAAGGCAAGGTTGTTTATGGGTGCTGATGGGTGTGATACGTAAAGCGACACGGAAATGTAGGACATGTAAAGTCTTTGGACCATTGGGCTAATTTCAATGCTATCATGACTAAGATGAATGGATTTTTCAAGGTGCATCATTATTCTCAAGTGTTTTGGATCATAGGATAAAGTACAATGGCTCATTATATTCGCTGCTGTCAGCAATTCCCAACAAGAACAACTAATTCACGGCGCTGACTTTTTCTAATACCGCGTCGTATCCTTTTCCTTCTCCATGGCAACCACAGAACTTCCATATAGTAAACGCCCTGAATGGAGCGATGTTTCTCCCGTTTCTCAAGACGATGGTCCTAATCCCTTGGTACCCATCGCTTACTCTGCAGACTGTAAGCTTTTGCATTAGGACATTACGGACAAAGTTTGATGTAACACTTGCAACAAAGATAGAGAAGCTATGGATTACTTTCGAGCTATAAGCAGAACACAAGAAAAGTCGCAACGTGTGTTGGATTTACTGCAAGATATCATTGAGATGAATCCTGCTCACTATACTGTGTGGTAAAGTAGAGAATGGAACAAGGTGTAGCATTGGTATATTCATATCTGTAGCTTTCCAGGCAATATCGTCAAGATGTCGTCTTTGGCATGGGTGCTGATTTGAGCAAGGAACTGGACTTTATTAATGAAATGGCCGAGAACCAAGCAAAGAACTATCAAATATGGTACGTGCATAGATGAGACGCGTTATGCAGTAAACTGTATTGCTTACAGGTCTCTTACTCTTTTAGGCATTATCGACAAGTGATTGTAGATCGATTGGATGATGGTAGTCAAGAACTTGATTTCATCAATGCCATCATTGATGAGGATTCAAAGAATTATCATGCATGGTCTTACAGGTAAATCATGGAAAGGGCTGGGAAACATTGGATAAAGCAAGGTCTGATGTATCTCATCATGATAGACAGTGGGTGGTATCGCGCTTTGGATTATGGCAAGGCGAATTGCAATACACTGCTGATCTTTTAGTATTCGACGTACGCAACAATTCTGCATGGAATCATCGTCATTTCGTCTTGTTTTCACAACCTGGATCAGTCAATCAAAGTGATATTCAGAACGAGATTGAATTTGCCAAGAACAAGATACAGCAAGCACCCAACAATCCAAGTCCATGGAATTATTTGTCTGGGTATTTATTCATCCACCAACGTGTTGCAATCATGTTGATTGACTTGCTATGGATAGTCTTTTAGAAGCTTCTGAACAGCCTTTTATGCAAGTTGCTCCCTTTTTGGAAGATCTTCGAGCCAAAGAAATTCAATCACCGCATCTGTTATCCATGATGATTGACATGTACGAGCAAGATGCGAAGGAAAACTCAAAACCAGTGGAACCCATTGCTCTGGAGGTAAAGTATTTATTGAATAGGTTTATACGAGGTATTCACGATATCTATATTAGATGTGCGATGATCTTGCTGATCGCATTGATGTCATTCGACAAAAGTACTGGAGATACCGCAAAGCACAACTGCCATGTTGAACCTTTACAGCAGTATATCAATAAACCACACAAATGATCACACACATTGAATGACGATGCAATGATGAACTATGTATTTCATAAATGACTTCAACATTATTATGAATCGTGATAGGACAAGTTAACAGCAGCATTGGTTAATCCGGCTTCTTGAATCTCTTGATCCAGCAACTCGATAAGCTGTTGACGATTGAAGACAAGCTATTATATAGAATATCAGTACATTGTCCTTTGTTAATTATTTCACCATAAAATATACCTCAAATTGACGACCTTGGGACTCTGGCAATTCTGCTTTCACAAATTCAAACAAATGTCGTACTGGGTCGGTCTTTAAAAACTTCCTGACAATGCGTTTGCCGTCGGGTGTTCGTAATTGTATACGTGTTGTGTTGGCTGGATCAGTAGGTTCATCACGTTTGATGGGTTGTATACTATCCAGAACCGATTCCCCCTTGCTCTCCTTGATCTCTTCATCTTGATCCTCTTGGTTCCTTTCTTCTTGTTGTGTATCCTCCCCTTTTGCTTGTAAAGAAGCTGCAATAGCAGCATTGATTTGTTCCTCCTCACTCATATCTGATATATTCTAAATCCCATGTTTCAGTAAACCATTCTCATTTCTCTATGCCATTCACACCATTACCTTTAACATTCGTTGCTTTTTGACCACTGATGATTCTGCTGCTTCCGGAGAATGACGTTCCAGAAACTCAGTCACTAATATTCATGCATCAGTATTTCCCCAATCTACATTCACATGGCAATTTCTACCTTGCATCATGAAATCGGTGGGTGTCAAGACAGATTCCCAGGTATGAACTCGTTCGCCTATAATGAAAATGATGAGTACGAAAGAAAGCTGAAGCCTCCATTTGTTGAAAACCTTACCTGTTCGTGCATCAATGATGGCTACATGTGGATATTTGCTGATAGGATAGTATGTCAAGTATCTTTTGCCTTCAGGACTTTCACATGCGTACTATGAAAAAAGATCCGTCAATTCACACTGCTCTTTCCTATCATTGCACACACGCACACACACCCTATTACCTGCAAAAATATAAATGATTCACGCACAAATTCTTTCACTGTCTCATCGCTCCATAAGTCTCTATTCAGCATTTGGCATGTGAATTCGGTCGGATCTTGGATGTTCACCATGAGCCACTTTGTTTGTTCTCTTGCAGTAGCACGAGCCTGTAATCATGTTTAATGAGAATCCTCATTCATCCATTTCATTTAACACTTACCGCTTCGAATCCTCCTTTGAACATGATATCAAATGGTGGTCTGAATAAATCAGCAAGTCGTTTGGCTTTTGCACTCATAGGAGAAGTGCCGTTGGGGGATGAAGATGACGATGATGATGATCCGCCTCCTACTCCAGATGTCGCTGCAGCAACAGCAGCTGCTGCTAATGGTGGTTGCGCTATTACAACAAATGTCAATAGGATGTGATTTATGCATCAGTAAACAACCTACTCAAATGTCGAAGAAAGTCTGGACCGGGACTACCACTGGATGAATCACCTTGATTGAAAATGGAATGCCGAGTAGCACTAGCACCTACAAGTTGGATTATTATCATGCGTGTGTGTATATGGGTCACTGTTACCTTCTCCACCACCCCATAATGAACCATGGTCAAACATAGTACCACCACCCGTAAGAATATCATGTCTAGGAGCAATAGGAGCTCGTACACTCGATTGTTCACGTTCTTGGCGTTCCAATTGCCGAGCTAATTCTTCGTCGGAGACACCTGCACTTTGACGGTTGCTATCATTGGCACCACCACCAGCGGTTGTTGATCGGGACAATGACGAATCGATCGTGGTTGTTGAAGGTTGCGTAGATGTTTGCCCACCACTTTCAAGGAAGAGAGTTACTGCTGTTTCCACATTGCCGTCTGCAACCTATTGAAAGCAACAATGTCCATTGAACAAGCAGTGGCAATGGTCGAGTGAGTGGGTGGGGGTTGAAGAATCAATGGGATAAGAACGAACCTGAAGATACTGTTGAGCAACTTCCGGAGAAGCATTGGTAACACTGCAAAAGTCGAGAATGGCCTGATCGTCGATATCCATGGTATGAAAGGGTAAAAGAAAGAGAAGGAGAGCAGACGCGTCACGAACATTAATACATTATTCATGTCTCCTCCTTCCAGCCAAAAAGGGAATGGACTTAAGACTCGGGATACACATTATGAAACCGGGATAACATCCTTGCTATTAAAGCATAGATAACATTTTTATTCAATCTAGTGAATGAACATATAAAGGAATATATCATCATTGATATTTGCTAGATGTAGAGCGAATGAATCCATGGGTGGAATCACAAACAAGTCTTTGTGCACCTTTTATCCTACGGCCATATGCGTTTGGTATCCGAAATTCACAGCACAAATATAGTTTTGATCAGTCGATAGAGTCGATAGAGATAATACAGCTTTAATTAAATTATTCTGTTGCTTTAACCATTAATACAAGTATCCCAGTACTGAATATGGCACGTCAAGTTTATGTGATGAAATAAAGTGTTTGCAGATTATAACATTGGTTGATTGAAAGATATCCAATAAGATTCTCTTGAACTGAATGGGCTCGATGGGTGGTGGTGGATTGTTTTAAACAATCGGAAAAGGTATTTTTGTTTATAAGATAAATGATGTTGCGCCCAATAATCACATAGCAGCATCTCCAAGAAAGGCTTACTGACTGCACTTGTGAGCTTCTTCGGTGATTCTCTTACTGTTTGACATATGCACAAAGTTCATCTACACGGTATTGATCAAATACATGTCCCCAATATTCAAATAACCGAGGAAATCCTGGTCAACCACGTTCTGTACCCTGACAATAACTGGTGGAAGAGCTTTGGGTGCATGGCGTTTGGGGATATGTATAGAATGTCACCGTGTCAACCACCAATCCACTTGTGGTACTAAATAATGATTTAATAAATGAAATCACTTTCTTTGTTGCCTTCCCAACGTACCAAAGAGTGCATATAGTGAAAATGAAATTCTTGATTCGAGAGTCGTTTAGGCTTGAATGACCTGGCTATTTGCTCACTCACCGTGTGTACAACCCTGATCGCATTTGTCATAACCCGATAGGCAGCAGAATTTTTTTTATCTTGTACTTGTGCTAGTAAGAGATACATGAAGCAACATACCATAGTAAGCTGGTCTTCTTTGGATTTGGCGTTGCGTTTGCACCATCCGTTCTGCACCAGTGTTAGTTCCAGTGACGAGTGGTACACCATGTTGTCAATGTAAACATTGTAAAAGTACATGCCACGGAGGTAGTTACATGGAAGGATATGGAATGTATACATGAGCATATGATCCATCAATTGTACATGCATTGATTTCACCTTATTAAAGAGTCAAGTATCACAATGACAGCAACGACAATGAATTTAGGATGACAATGAAATGCTACAAAGAACCACAAAAGGAGTCATTACGAACTCATGCAAGCTTTGATCCAGAAAAGTAATACATATTCACAGTGATAAGCACCAAAACTTGGGTAAGCAACCAAGAAGTGATATTAAATGAAAGAGATGTGTGAGTGTAAAATGATACATGACAACACCTGTTAAGTATGTGCATGGTTGGATGTTTATGCTCATAAAGATGATGCACACGGTAATCTGATTCATTGGGTAGATTACATCGATGGTGTACATTATCAAATAGACTAGTGTGATTGATTGTTCATGCATAAATCTACCACCAGCAATATCCATAATCGAACAATGACACGAATATGCTAACATGGTATTTTCAGCAGCTCTCTTCCACTTGTTGTAACCACAAGTTTATTCTCATTACAAAGAGATATGCAAATGATTTAAGCAACTGAGAGTGTGTAGTTGGTGTGCCATTTTAGCTTATCTCGTTTTCCAGCCAATCCAATTCTGAGCTCGAAATGTGATGTGGGGGATGCACCTATTCAGCTGTTCACGAACATAAGGATATTGAATGTTGGGTGCCATATGACAACTATAAGATAGGAAGCGATAGTGATTCTCACTATTGACATATCATTGCCGCTTTCTATTATATGAACATATTCCTTGGCTACCAAAGTACCCGACTACACCATCCATTTGCCAATACAATTATGAGACACATCCTTATCTCAAAGTGATTCATGACCTGATTAAAGCAGATGATTACTGTAGTACAAATGTATGTTTATAGAAGAGTTGGTTTTCTATTCATAGTCAGGTTCACTAGCAGGTTTAACAGCTGGATCAATGCCGATGGATTTCATTTTGACTGCGATCTCAAAGAGATAATCATAGCACTCGGTCATGGTCTTTGCCTTTTCCCACGATTCTATTATCCACAAAGTTCTTTTAGATCTCTTTGTTTTTGATATAATGCTCTTATCTTACCTCCCCATACATAGACACCATGACGACGCACAAGTACAGCATTGGTTTCAGGATAGGCCTTCATTGCCTAGTATATAAAGCGTCGATTAATCATTCCATCCATTCCCTTTCAATACATATCAACACATTACTTCAGCCATGCGATCTGTAAGATCCTCTTCCTCGGGAGTGTTTTCAACAATGGGAACGACGAGCTTATCAAAGTATCGAAGATTGGTCTTTGTAGAACCACGTCGGATACCCTTGATCATTTCTTGATGTGAGATTTCAAAGGTGGATCCAGGATAAAGCAAAGTAGCCATGACAGCATTTTGGGAGTGGGTATGGATACATGCACCAGCATCTCGCATCGTGTAAGCGTTGTAGAACAAAGGTGTACATGCAGATGGTTTGAGCGAAGGTGGTTTGAGTAAAGGTGCACGATCGGCCAGTGTCAAGACAAATAAATGATGTGGTTCCATACGTTCCTTTTGAACACCTGAAGGTGCAATATAGATCTTTTCACTAATGGTGTCATGAGTATCCAATGGCAATGATCACAAGTACTCTTTCACATACCCATCACGAATACTAATGCCACCACCGGTGCCTGTGACCCAACCCAATTGATAAAACAATCGACATAGTTCTGGAATGAGATTGGCTGGGTGTTGAGGATCGTCTGATCGATAAAGAGCAACGGTGTCTTGACTGGTAGCCATCGTGTATATTCAGCCAGAAAAGAAAGTTGACCTGATGATCACCCCTCCCCCCAAAAATGCGGTGATTAAAGTAACAACGCAGTAGCAACTGCATCCTCCTCCTTTGATAGTACGCTAAATGATCATCCTTATCCAAGAAATCCTTTAAATCGTATTGATTTCGATCGTATTAATAGAGCACGTGTTTATATTATTAGATGAGCTGACGAAATGAGTTGATGTTCATGCTGGGTATTCCTAACAACAACAAATGAGTAAGGAGAGAGAGAAAGAGAGAACAAGAAACCACTTTTGTGTATGCATTATTGTATGCAATAATAAAGAGATGAAACATTGCTGTTGACCTGCATTTGCATACAAAGCGTGGTTCCACTTATAATGTCTGTTGCCTTGGTAGTACCGCTGTGGCTGGTATAAATTGCCCAGAAAAGTACATGTGTTCCGTTGCACATTCCCTACGAAACTTCCAATGGTCCTTTCTATTGGCAAAGATTCAAGCGGGCATACAAGAGGAACATGCAAGAGGAGATATGTGTACCTGTTTATATGGGTGTGTGTGTGCATGTGTGCCATCATCTATTAGTAGAGAGTCAATCTCGTATTAGTTGGTCTCAGTCTAATAGCGCCGTTTTTATTCTTTTTAACCTGTTCTTTTCCCTTTACTCTTCTTCTTTCACACTCTTTTCACTTTTCCTTCCTTGTCCTCATTCACGTCATGAACCGAGAGGCAGCTCCACTATTATCCAGCAACTCGGTGGTTCACCGCGAGAAACCGACAATGACTCATTCATTCAAGGCTTTCATTACTTCCTCAAAGTTCAACTTGCTTTTGGTCTTTGTGCCTATTGCTCTCGCCTTTTCTTTCGCTGGTGCTTCCTCTACACTCGTTTTCTCTCTCAACTTTATGGCTATCATGCCTTTGGCCAAGTTGCTCGGATTTGGTAAAACATTTACGCGTGTATGCCCATATAGGATACTAACAAGGCTGTTGGTATAGCAACTGAGGAACTCGCTTTGATGAGTGGTCCTACCATTGGTGCCTTGCTCAATGCTACATTTGGCAATGTTGTTGAGCTCATTCTCGGTGTGATTGCTCTCAAGGATGGCATGATTCGTGTTGTTCAAGGTAAATGCATGATCACCTTTGTGTGTATGAGGATGGTGCACTGACATGATATGATTTCATCAGCCTCTGTAATGGGTTCTATCCTGTCCAACATCCTTTTGGTAAGGATCATCGTGGCTTGTGGTGTGTCTCCTGGAACAAAAGTGGCTCACATGACGTAATATGATATTAGGTGCTTGGCTTTTGCTTCTTGCTTGGCGGTCTTGGTCGTGTTGGTCAACAGTTCAGCATGACTGGTAAGGTTATCTTTTATTATTTGAAATAGGCAACTAACCATCATTGGCAATATAGCTGCACAAACTTCGTCATCCCTTCTTGCTTTGACTACCATGTCCCTTCTTGTACCTGCTGCTTTCAGTGCCACTACTTCTGATGACAAGGATGCCGAAATTGGTATTCTCAACCTCAGCCATGGTACCGCCCTCGTGCTTTTGGTTGTTTATGGTCTTTCTCTTTATTTCCAAGTAAGTCAGCAACCGGACATTCAACTTGCATAATGAACATCCCTCTCATCGTCATTGTTACTTTTTCAGCTCAAGACCCATCGTGCTCTTGTAAGTCATCTTGATCACTCAATAGAGTGTAGTCACAACAACTCATTGATTTTCATTCTAGTATGATCAAGTCGAAGGTGAAGAAGATGAAGAGGAAGAAGAACCCCAAACCAGCATGGTGTTCTCCGTTCTCTCGTAAGTTAACTTTACAATTCTCCAAATGAGTGACAATACTCATTTTATTTATTAGTCTCGTTGCTGTTGCTGGTCTCGTTTCGGTTCACGCTGATTTCCTTGTTGGAGCGTAAGTATACACACGCACTTTTGTAATCCATATATTGATATCATCATTATCATTAGTATTGAAGGCGTTGTCGAAAAGTGGCAGATTAACGAAACCTTTGTTGGTGTCATTCTCTTGCCTATTGTCGGAAAGTAAGTCAGCACTTTTGCATATACAACACAATGAAACTGATATCATTTTGTTTGCATTATAGTGCTGCAGAGCACGTGAGTGCTGTGACCTTTGCCATGAAGAACAAGATGAACTTGAGTATCAACATTGCCATCTCCTCGTCTTTGCAAATTGGTTTGTTTGTTACACCTGTTCTTGTGATCGCTGGCTGGATCTTTGGTCAACCCATGACATTGTTTTTTGAGAACTTTGAGACTGTCATCCTCTTTGCCAGTGTTCTTATTGTCAACTATTTGATTCAAGATGGCGTTTCCAACTGGCTCGAAGGCACCTTGTTATTGGTATGATTCATTTGTATTTCTTGTATCCTCGTTACTCACAAATATCCTCTTTAGGCATCGTATACCATTATTGCTCTTGCCTTTTGGTTCCACCCTGTTTAACTTATTGTGTATGATTAGAAATATATGTGTTTCTTATAAACAAGTTACTCTGTGCTATAAAATGATATAGATGTAAATTGCACGTGTATGTGAAAGGGGGAAAGTGGGGGGAAATGCATCGGCAAAGGAGAAAAACAGGAGGATGTTATACCGACATGCATACGTTTTAGGTAGTTGAGTATCGACCATTGTGCGTATGCTGGTACAACGTGACACTCGCAGTGACCAAAGAGAAACAATGATTAGTTGGAACTTGCTTTTATTGTATCACAAGAGTTCCATGCACACACGGGTAATGCGGGTCAATCTCCATACACACACACACACTCACTCACTCACTCACATTCTCGTTTTCTCTTTCTTTCCCTTTTTCCCATTTCACTCATCTCGCTCATTGCTTTTTCTTTTTCTTCTTTTGTTCGTTATTCTAAGGAATTCCAAATCATCTTTTATTATACAAGCTGGATAACAACAACAGAGTTTATATGGAACTCGACAAGGAAGACGCAGAGGCAGGATCAATATTAATTGCTCTTGCCAACCATCAACCACAGCAAAGACCGATGCAATTATCTCAAGTAAATTTATCCCAAAACACACATGTATTCTTTACTGACTTGTAAAAAAAGTCATTGCACAACCAAGGATCAATGTCTATTCGGAATTTGCTTGGTGATTCTTCGGATGAGGTATTGTATTTTGGTAAATCAGCCAAAAGCTCTCCGCATAACATGATCATTGTTCTAGACTACAACTACAACCACCACTACTGGTATCTCACGACCCAGACCATATGCAACCGTATCAGATCACGGACCACGAACCATGTATTATCCTCCGTATGTGTGCAGAGCAACAATTTACAGCAACAGCAACGTCTGAAAACGAATGACGTTATTCTATATATTGTAGACCGTCATCATCATCATCATCGTCATCATCATTAGCCCGTTATCAAGTTCGGCCTGCACCACCACCATCAATGCAATCGGCTCCTTCGGTGGCGGCGGTAGGCCATACTGAAACACTGAAGGAAATAACGCCTAGTGGTACAAGCGATCCAAAGATTAGACGTAATGCACTCCACGCTTATATCAGTTACATGATCTATACCGATTTGATCAGCCATGTAGGTTATCTCATTTATGTAATCGCGCCAATCAGAAATCAGTGACTGATAGTAAAACTAGCATAAACGAGGAGTGACCAAGAAGGAGCAATCATCCCAAACTGCTTTTGACAAGGTACAAACATATACATCATTTCTCACTTTAGATTGATATCCCCGTTACAGGTACCGGCTACCATACCATCTTCTCGTGTTGAAAGACCCATGGTCACGCCAACTCACGATCACCACCATTCAAGCTCTGACAGTATCATCCATCGTCCCCTTACAGCTTTCTTGCGAGATCCTGATCCTCGTAATGGTAACAGGCCACGCTCATATACATCCATCCCCTTGTTGCCTGGTTATACCAACAGAAACCAACATCACTAAAGGCAAATGTAAATCTTGTATATAAAAAACACCCACACACATATATATGCGTTCCCATTATCCATTTTCGATGCATTATTGAAGATGCTGTTGTTGTTTAATTCTTTAAAAAAAGTGTGGTATTTACATGCTTTTAAAACTTTACAAATGTTGTCGTGGATATTGGCAATAACGATCCTTCAATCTCACCACCTAAAAAAAGCAGCCCACATTGAGCATCCCATTCGTGTATTGGATGGTTTTTAATAAACTTACCTCAATGACACCCTCTACTGAAGTATTGATGGCATAACGATGATCCTCTACGTTATGCACAGTGTGTCGCTCAAGAACATCACCCTTGAAGTACCGCTTCTTGTTGCTATCCCAAATAGTTTCACTACGCTGCCACTCAAAGTCAAAGGGTGGTGTGCCAACAAGATCAACAGTGGCTTGCACCATCTCGCCTATATCAAATCTCCTATTAGTCACATCATATCTTATGCAATAAAACCAAGAAATGCATACCTTCTTGAATGCTTTCAATCACTTCACGACCACCACTGACAAGTGAGGAAGGTACTTGATGAATCACCTTGGTCATACCCTTGGGGAAAGATCGACACTTGTTGCGTTGATCACCCACCGAGACGATGGTCAAGTTACCAGGCTTATCTGCAATCATGGTCAATCGAGAAGTAGCCGACTTGATCTTTTCATTACGGCCATTAAATTGATAGGCTAAACATCTGATTAGAAAAACACATATGGATACTCTTACACAAAGAACCACTTACAAATAGTGAATGGACCAATGCCTGATAAACTGTACTCGAGCGTATCACCAACACAATGCTCAGCACAAGTTTCAGTGGGTACAATGGTGGCGATATCTTGAGCATCGATAATGAGCAATGTCTCAGGTCCACTAGCACCAGCTGTACATCCATGGTTGTCACGCACACTAAGCAATTGCAAATCGTATTGACCAGGAGCAAGCACTTCATCCTTCAATTCAAGCTTGTACTTGTTTGTCTGGATATCTTCCAAAAGAACGGTCTTGCCATAGGGTTCAGATTGATGCTTCAGACCCAATCTTACAGTGAATGGCGCCTGGCCCTTGAGCTCAAGCCAAATAGCACCCACATCATCAGAATCGAATGTATCACCAACACACACAGTGCGTTCATATCTGGACTTGGATGCAAATTTGACATCGGGTAAACTGTGTACGGTTTGCTCAACTACAAGAGGAGGTCGAATCTTGAGTGGATTCATGTATCGTTGATCCGAAATCTCATTGAAGCTGTATCGATATTTGCCGCCTTGTTGGGTTTGCATGCCAATCCAAGTCTTGGAAACACCCGATCGCACTTCTTCAGTAGAAAGCAACATGGCATCACGCTTGCCAGGCAGGATATGATGTTGGCTGTATGATGTATAAAATGGTCCTTGGCCTAAAGACGAATCATTAATATCCATTATCCACATATTCATAATCGTACTTTACCTTGGAAAAGAATGTCAACAGCGTCACTAACACCTTCACATACTGCTTGACGTTCGTAAACACCATCATCACGTAAAGAAACCATGTCCTCCACAATGGATAGCTTAGGCTTGTCGATCCATTGCACAGTGTAAAGTGGTGGCAAGGCATCACCCTTACAGATAGCATCCTCGACACTCAATAATTCATATTGACCCTTGTCAGTCACTTCAATCTCGGCATTTGGATCACGTAACATAAGCTTGCGAATTTTCTTTGGGTCCTTGTCAACATTGCGATAAGTCACCTTCCATGGACCTTCACCAGTCAAGCGTAAAGGTAGTCTAGCTTTTTCTCCTTCAGCCACCAAAGCCAATGCACCTTCTTGCTCATCAGTGTAAAAGAACACCTTGGGTCGATCACGTCGAACATCAATAATCACATCGCGCGCTTCAAGATCCTTGATACAGTCATTGGCATCTTGGATCTATTTTAGGTGACGATTTTTGTTAGTCCCTACATGGTATCTAGTTTCCCACTTTTACAAACATACCTTGACAAGAGATACAACATGGTGACCAGCTTTTGCAAGACGAGGAACATGGATGACATGTCGATTGCCAGTGATAGTATCTGTATAGGTCTGGTTGGAAAGTGCCCATGTAAGCACAAATGGACCAGTGCCGCTGAGTTCAACAGGTAATTCAATATCGTCGCCAACACATGTTCTCAAAGATGATTTCGCCGAACCAGTAAACTTGGCGTCAGGTTGAGGATGAACCACTTGTTTGATGGATTGGATCTCGGGATTGCGGTTCTTATAGTTGCGATCATCCAGAACAGTGAACTCGTAAATGTATTCACTAGCATAAAATTAGTATATGGATGCATGAATCATTGCTAATAGTGACTTACCCACTAGAACTTGGAAGATAAGTGAATACATGTCGTGCTCGATCCACACGTTCACGCTTCTTTTCAACCACAGTCTTTGATCTTCCATTTTGCTTGATGATTCTGTATTCCAATGCAAATGGAGGAGTACCTAATACACCATGATATGAGCCCTATTTCTATCACACACAGATTGCTCAAAATACATACCCTGGAAATCAGCTGCAAATCGCATACCGATCTCAGTATCACCAGCACATTCAGAAGGAATAGGAGTTGCATCAAGACCAACGGCTGGCAATGGTGGTTGAATGACTTGACATGTGGATGGGAAGAGGATATCACCACGACAAAACTTATCCGAGACACGCAATAACTTGTATTCACCAGGAGCACGTGCTTGTAATGCCGAGTTGCCAGTGCTAAGCTTGGTCTTGTGACGAGTTGCAGCAGTAGGATCAGCATTCTCAGCAAGATATTCGTATTCGAGCTCCCATGGACTATCACCCTTGAGTGAAAGAGGCAACTGAGCAGTTTGTTCACCAATAAGCAACTTGACAGGATCAGTAGCCTTGCATTCAAAACTGACGGAAGGTTGCTTGTGGACATCAAAGTGGGCAACAGCTGGTTCCACTGGTTCCATCACATTACCAGCACCATCAATAACTCGATCAATCATGTACTTGTATTCACCAGTGTTTTCAAATGTGTGTTGCAAGTTGATAGTCAATTGTGATGAAGCACCCCAGTTGAAAGATGTATGATGAGCTGATGTAAAGAAGGAAGGTTCGGCATTTTCTAATCCACCAGGGATTTTTGCAAGTGGTGAATCCAAACTTTCAGGCTGAATACGATCCATCTTGAGCTTGGCACGTCGATCATTGACATAGCGACTGTATTCTACGCGAAGTGGTGGTACACCAGTAACTCGGAATTGAAGTGTATCTTTTTCTCCACTGCAATAATCTGGATTGGGTGCTGGAAGGAATTCGGCTGTAGGGCACACAAATACATAAACAAGTCGGTTGTAAAGTCGCACATCAAAGCCATCTTTGCTGATAATGCTTTCCAACTTATAAACACCAGGGTGTCGTACACGTACAAAGTAATGCTCAAGATCATGCTTTCCATGTCCAATCTCGGTTGCACGGTTGATGTCACTGCCAGAATATTGGTTGACAACGGATTCCTGGGTATCAAAGTCGTATCGTGAAAGGCTGATGGTTCGTGGGATGGTGTTGTTCAAAACAATAGGAACATAGATGTTTTTCTTGCCAATCTCATTGCTAGGGATACAATAAATCTCGTCACCAGGATTAAGCTTGGCCGTTCTACACATGGTCACCTTATTAGTTTATATCCTCTAATGTCAATAATACCACAACTGCTTACCCGTAAGGAAGAATATGTACAGTGTGTCGTCCCAAAATGTGAGATGAATCGAATACAACATCCTTGACATTGATCATCTTTCCACGTGATACGCTGATTTGCTTGCCCAGGGCATCACCTATCATATATTATTGTTAGACACATTGACACGTGTTGTCGATCCCACCATCCCAAGCCTATACAAACCTAGCAATGCTTTCAACACCACAGTTGTTATAGCCGCCTAAGCATCATGAAATCATTAGCTCTACATCCTCTTATCACATGAAAGCACACTTACCGATGGGATTGAAAAGATAAACAGATCGATCGTGACAAGTAGGCTTCCCAGAAGAATGGTCTTGGTTTTACTGAATTGGAGCCAAGGAATCTGCATGATCCACAAGACGAACAAGTAGGCACAATCAAAGATCCACCACTTTAACAGCTTGCTGCTTTGTTCTTCAGGATAATGTGCAGTGTAGACGAGATAGACATCGTATAATTTAAGTGCTTGTAAAAGAATAAATGCTGAAGTCGCGTAGAGTCGTTGTGTCGGGAATTCTATGGTTGAGGGAGGAATCAAGGCCCTTTGATGGGTGAATGGTATCGCCGTGTCACGATTTCCACCTCCTTGCGGTTGTTGGGCTGCCTGCATCTGGATGCGGTTTCCGTCAAAGCAGCAAAGAGGAACAAGAAAGGTCAGGACTTTCAAACGCGGCGCGTGCCCCTCTTGCTGTAGAAAATTGTTCAAGCGGGAGTAACAGTAGCCAATGAGATAGTTTTCAACACGATCACACTTGTTAACAATGACATTTCCTTTATACAACTCATGTGGATAATACATTTGATTTCATTATTACATTATACATGGACTAGCTCCTTTGAAAAACTTACCAATCACTTTTCAGTACACGAAGAATGAACACATGCAAATATGATAGCACCTTAGTAGTCAGGATCCACGCCATCACCGTAGTCAATAATGCACAACATAATCATTTATTGAGATTGAAGAGATTTGACATTCGAAATAACTGTATCACGCCACCGCAAGAGCAATTTAAGATTAGCTGCAAAGTCCTGTAGCTCTACTTCCGTACTTGGCAGCTTAAACTACATTCATCACATTAACCATTAAGACAATATGCTACTCAATAAAACAATACATTACCTCTATAATCTTCTTTCTGACGTACTTGTCCTCCCACTGACCAGTATATCCAATGTAATACTCACGCCTACATGTAGAATGGTCAATATAAGAAAGACATATCATACAGCCATCATCTTTTTCCCTTCTTTACCATGATATAAAACGCAATAAACTTTTCCAGAATGAATCTTCGAGTATTGGACATTAGCGTCAGCCATGTCTTTGGCATGGAGTAGGAGTTTTGCGTGCTCCTTGTTCTTTTTTTGAAAGGTGTTGTGTGTCTTGATGACTCCAGCAAATTCTGTGATCATAGGTGCTGCATCTTGACAAGCATCATTCACCAGTACACCCACATCATCCCACTCGACTGATCTAAAGGGACAACACTGACTTGAACCCTAGAAACATTTCGATATAGTTAATAACATGTCGCTTGGATGGATCTCCTGCTTACCACTTTAGCTTCAGAGTATCATCGCAAGAAAGAAGAGCGTGTTAATCAAAAAGATGGTAGTGAAACAAGCAGCTGTGCGTTCAAGTGATGTTCCATGGAGGATTTTGACAGGTGCTTGCAATAAATCAAGACTATGAAAGCACAAAGTTAGATATATTACCGCGTGTAACAAGAATTACGTTCAAGAGCTTACAAATGATGCATAAGCTTTTCCGCTATGCGGAAGTCGGTATGAGTATGGCAATCATAATCTGATGGGGAAACGGGACTAGTACGGATGGCAACTTAAAGGTTATATTGTGTTGAAGAACAACCAACAACTTGCCAAATGTACTGATTTAACACGCTTGACTGTGAGCTTTTATTAAGCGTAATTTGCTCCTTGATCGACTGTATGACACCGTTTGCTTTAGGATATGCTCTTTTGCACAGTGATCCCAGTCTAAGATATCGCCGATCACGATACTACGTTCATCAGGTTAGTACAGGTTCAAAGTGTCATGAAGCGCAAAATTCTACCTGCTTGACTTTGGCAATGCTGAAATGAGCTCTGCTTCGTCATTCATTGTTCTTTTATCTGTGATATATTGTGAGTTTTTTTTATACATACCTGTTATCATCCACTCACTCTTTTAGCACGGTCAACAATCATTGAACATATGATATCGTTAAGATCATTCATAGCTTCAAGCTGCCTTTTGCCTAAGCTTGACGTGTCAAAGCTTGAATCGCTCTGAGATGCGTTGTGTTGCTGCTCAGTATTGCTGCATCCTGGAGCCCAAAGCTGATAATATTTTTGAAAACTCGCTTGTCCTTCGATTCTTTCCTTTGCGTTGCTACAGAATTAATGAGTGAATAAGAATATTGAAATTTGTCATTTCTACTTGCTTTGAAAGTTTTGTGCGCCTTTTGGGCAAGTTTAACGACAGCTGAATAAGGCTCTTCATCAGATTATCGATAATGGACTTATAGTGAGCGTTGATATCCCTCTCAGAACGCTGGCAGTGTTGAGCGAAGGAAAGTAATCAAGATCGGATGTTCCTGTCACCCAGCCGCGATACTTGTAACTGACAAGTTGAATATGGGCTAAGCGCATGGTTGCATTCACCTTTGATGCTGCGACTTATTTCAAAAGGCTCTTCCACGTATTGAAGTAAAATGGGAATGAGCTATTAGTGGCAGCGATTATATCACCCCCATGGGATCTGTCATGGTAGTGGCGTCTTTATGCCGCCGTCGGATGTCGAAGCATTGGCAGGCTAGCTCAGATACTTGCACATCAACAATCTGGTTAAGCGCACCTTATCAAATTCACACTACGTTGTTGCTGATACAAATTTCTTCAAATGTATCACCGTCAGAAGCTACGTCGAAAGAAAGAAAATAGGCACATGATGAGTACATGATCCATCAAACGTATATGAAAGTAGCTTTTTACCTGATTCCAAGAATCAAATTGTATCACGATATGTATTGTGATCAATGATAATGGGAGTAGGGTAACAGCGACCAGCTAGAAATGAGAACAATCAATCCACAGGTCATACTTCTTTCACAGGAATAATATAAACCAAGATACACACCAAAACTTGAGCAAGCAACCATGAAATTATAGTAGAGGAAAGGGATGTGTGGGAGTAAAGTAAGCGACAATATTCTTTATATGAATGTTGTGGGTGTGTGAATATATGTGCTCACAAAGAAAGATAAGGGGGATGTTGCATGCTTGATTAATTGGGTGGTCTAGGTGTGATTGATTGTTCATGCAAAAAACCAATAACTGGCATAACCATAATAGACTAGGTGATAATATCCATCATCGAACAATGACATCTATTTGCTATCGCATTTTTTCTATATCTATCTATCACTTTCTGATGATAAGCACAATTCGATTAGAAAAAGACACGCCATTGTTGTCAGGATGTGACAACTTTGGCGTAGGGTACCATCACTCCATGTCCCATGGGGGCCCCCTTGTTCTTGTTGCATGCAAATGATATGGTTGACACCGTTCAATATGATTTTATTTGGTCCCTTGATACAGCAGGATTGTTTTATACATGATTTTACCATATTGCTCCCCAATACAATCTATCTCATAACGAACATGATGATATAATACGTGATTCAACCACATGAATGACCATTTGAAGAGTGACATTAGGCAGTAAAATACAGATTTTATAGGTTATCATCAAGAATGAAATCTTTGATCTGCTCTCTAAGGTTATCTTGCTTCTTTTCTTGAAGGATGGTTTGGGTGATGTAAGGAGGAAGCTTCTCAATGGTGTCGGATTTGTAGTCTTTCAGATCGACCTGGCAGCTGTAGCACAAGGATTGGTTCACATCGACAAGTGAAGCATCGTTGGTTTGTTGGGTAGTGGAAGCTTGATCTTGATCCTGCGTACGTGACACTGTAATTCTCCTTCTCCAGTCTTCAATACCGCTTTCATATGGCCTAAAAACAATAAAACAAACCATTATCAGCATGATTGCCTGCACACAAAATGCATGATGCTTACATGTGACACATGGCACAAGTCTGGTTCATATCTATATCGCTGGATGGTGTCAACTTGGATGTTGTCCGAGAAATTGTGCTCACAGTGGATGGGAAACCGCGGTCAAGGGTAGCGATAAAATCTAAAGGAAGCGTACATTGTGAGATATAAAATCGAACTCGAGATGATCCAACTTACGCTCTGTGAGTTTTTCAATGGAGCTCTTGACAGGTGCTCTTGTACCAAAGTTGGTGGGTGCAGTAACAAAGCCATCCAAGCCTTGGAACCGATTATACAATCCGATTTCTTTCGCCAACATATCCTTCATAGGTCTCAGAATGGCAACATCTGTGAAACTGGTGTCGTTCTCGGCTCCAATATCCAATGGAATGCTATATCCTCTTCCTTTACTCGTCATTGAAATCATCTTGATTGCTTGGCGTGTAGCTGAATCTGCCATGAAGATATACGAGCACCTATTGAACCTAGGTGAGTCACATCTGGATACGCTTTCACTTTGTATCTGCACTCACTTTTCACGGCGAGCAATGTTGACTAGCATGGCTTGTTTAATGTGCCAGTAAAGATCCTCCTTGGCCGAGTTCTTTCCAATACCGTTGAACAAGCTTCTCAATGCTTCAGTACATTCATCGCGACCGGAAGGCAACTTTTGATCAATAACTTGTGTCAATAGTTCTAAAAGTGTTTCACAATTAATGATATGAACATCCAATTATCCATCTCTTCAACCATTACCATAATCATTGGATCCATCCACTGGTTTCAATGCACTTGAAAACGATTGATCACCAAGAAATTCAGGGGAAAAGACATCTTCCATGGGTTGTGTGACAAAGTTCATCATCGGGAAGTGTTCCTTGGCTATCCGCTCCAAATGTGAAGCCATATCTTTCTATTAAAGTAGGATACTCGTCAATCAACCACTCGATACTTTATCCAGAATATAAACATACTTGATCTTGAAATAGTGCAGATTCATCAATATGACAAATGGTTGCTGATTCCAGTAACTGTTTCTTTTTCTTTTGATGTGGCTCAACATGCATGAAATCCTTGGTCAAGTTGAGCATGGCACTAATCATGATATCTTAGTAACATGATGTATAACCATCCCCTATGAAATAGTCATACTACTCACATTGAACTAGGTCCTCCAGAACATGCGAGCAACACCTTTCCTTTGATGCGTGCGATCGCCTTTGATTTGTTTAGGATTGTCCTGTACTTTCCAATAACGGCATATACGAAACAAGTTCTACCGATCCAAGGTTAATCGGGGTTGATCTAGGTTGGCACTCTTTCAACGTACTGGCAATAATACGCATGTCGAATGAGCACTGTGGCATCAGCGGTCTTGCATTTCAAACAAGCTTTTTGGACCATGGCTGTCGAGATCGTCGCTGAAAGGGAAAACCTGCGCGGAGACCGGAACAAGACACTTGACAACAGAAATTTGACGCTAGAATTAGCCATTTACAAACAACCCATCCATAGAGAAATATTTTGTTATCATAAATGATCTTTTGGGAACTGACAAAAGACTATTGAATAATGAACATGATGAGGAGTACATAATTATGAGACTGCAATAGCAACAGCCAACTTAAAGAGTAGCCATTGATCGTTTTCTATAGATGACCAAGATGCGATAAATGATATGAACCTGTGCATTGGGAGATACATGGATGGAATGTCGAATTTCATAATATGCAAAGTCATTCAATCGTTATCTACTTTGATCTATATGCGACATTATGTACATTTCATGCATCAAGGTTTGTCATGCATTGTAGCGCCTTCAAAAAGTAGAATGGATACTAGTGCTTCTTTTTTTTCAACCACAGCCCATAATGACACTCTGTATTCAATAAAGGGGACAATGACACTACCATTAAAGATGATTTAATATAAGCGGACAATGAGATACACTTGTAAGGGTATACTTTCAATAAAGTCATATTTGCACACAGCTGACATTCGCTGAGTAATGAATGAGTGATGGTGCATATTGTTTTATTCCTCGAGATGGTAATATACGCGTAATAGCTTATAGTTATCAAATACATGCTTTGCGAAAAGAATACCCGCTGACATTTGAATGAGCAAACGATTGGCTGTTGTATCAAACAAAAACCCACCAAGCTTTGTTCCCGACAATCAGGAATTAAGTAAACGGAATCTCCGAGCTAAAGGGCGCGCTGCATCTTTTTCTTCATTCTATACAATGTCTCACTCTCACGCTTGCTGCACTATTGCTCCTGTTGCCAGTGATTATCAACCTGTTGGTACCTTTGAAAAGGTTGGCGCTGAAGAACTTCCTGTTTACACTGTCGGTCCCCAGGTAATGGAATTAATAAAATTGGGGGAGGATCATTATTTAAAGGGTTGCTGACTAATATATTGTCATGATACAGGATGCCAAGAAGGCTCTTGTCGTCCTCTATGATATTTTCGGCATGCAGTAAGTTTTGTGTGTGTGTGTATATAGTGTATAAGGGATATTCACATCTTTGTGTATTAGCAATAATACCAAGCAGTTCTGCGATATCCTTGCAAAGCAATGCGGTTACAAGGTGGTGCTGCCTGACTTTTTCCGTGGTGACGCTTGGACTGAAGAAAAGATGGGTGACAGAGAAGCTCTTTTGGCTTGGATTGGCAAGGTTGGCACCATTGAAGTGGTATGTTTTATAGGCTTGTTATCAAAGGAAAGCTCTATTCATTCATGCGTATGCATGCATGTAGGTCGCTCCTCAAATCAAATCTGTCGGTGAGTGGCTTCAGAGCCAAGGTGTTGTTAAGGCTGGTCTTATTGGTCTCTGCTGGGGAGGCAAGGTATGTTTGGAAAAAAGAACAATAAGGATCCTCTTTTTGTACCACAATAGAGTATTGAACGCATGTCAATGATTGATAGATCGCTGTTCAAGTCACGGCAATGAATCCATTCTTTGGCGGTGCTTCGCTTATTCACCCCGCCTTTGTTGATGTCAAGGATGCTGAAAAGGCTGGTGCTCCCATCCTTGCTATTCCCAGCAAGGACGAACCTGATATGGTAAGAAAATGACAATAGTGGATGGTATCAGGAAAAGCTCATTCAATGGCATGTTACATCTAGACTGAATACATGAAGGTCTTGTCTCAGAAACCTTTTGCCGACAAGTGCGAACATCATCGCTTTGATGGTAAGACATAAATAACAAGAATGATAAGGTCATTTGTATATTGACATGTATCAAATAATAGATATGCATCATGGTTTCGTTGGTGCTCGTGCTAACTACAATGATGAGCTCAACAAGAAGCGTGCTACTGAAGCCATTCAACTTAATGCCAACTTTTTCTCCAAGGTGTTGTCTGACAACTAAGTTACACTGTATTATAAAGTATTAAATGGGAAAATGTGTCTTTGTATTACACAAGATATTTGATTATGTACAATGGAGGAAATGGTGATAATGACTAAACTAAAAGTCGGTGACTCGTCCTTGGAAACTCCAATCACCATGTTTTAATGGTTCGTTCTTGGGACCGTTGACTTCACCTGTCTTTGGGTTGACATGACCTTCGAAATCAGGTTTGAGAGGTTTCAAGGCGTCGTCATGAAGTTCACCTTCTGATTTCAAATCTTGTTCTTGTTTCTTGCGAATCAGGTCAAGCATTTCTTGTTGTTGTTTCTTGTTGCCAAGGGGGATAGGACCAGGCTTATTAAAAGTGGTGTATGCAGCACGTTGAGCCAATGAGCGGGAAAACATTGAGAGAGAGAAAAGAGAGAGAGTATTCACATGCAAGTGACCGAGGCAGGAATCATTAAATCCTTTCGGTTTCCGCCTCCCAACATTCAACCTTTACACACGCTCTCTTTCTTTCTTTATCTCTTTCTTATTTACCATGGCTACTACGCTTCATCGTCGGCCCATCAAGGTGGTCACCGATAGTGAAGACGATCAGTCCGACATTCGACAACGAAGTGATTTCCACATTACCAGTCGAAGAGTATCTACTGTTCTTGAAGAAAAGCATGAAGACAAAAAGAAACGCCAGACGTATCAGGGGTTGACACACACCATCCCTATTCACACGTTAAGCAAGGCATCCGTATTATCAAAGGAAGCTCCACCAGAGAATTACAATGGATTCATTCGCTTAGGAAGTAAGTATATTAGACAACATTTATTTTGTTGGGACATGTCAAAACTTATTCAATATCACTAGTGCTCGTTTTGGGTGCAAGCAACATCCGGCTTATCATTGAGAATTGGATGAAGTATGGTCTTCTTATCCGGTTGCCACACAGTTACATTCCCTATCAAGATTATGGTTTATTTGTATTGGCGTGGCTCAGTGTACCTCTTAGCTTGGGGATCAGCATGTCGGTGGAATACGCGATGGCCAAATTAGCATTATGGGCAAGAGATACCAAACCTGATGTTCAAAGCAAAGTGGCCGTATTGGAACGAGTAGCATCTGCCATGCATATCATTCATTTGACATTCTTACTTGCATACCCATCGTACATTGTATACACCAAGATTTATCATCCACTCGGTAAGGGAAACATGGATCAAAAGCACGTGGGATCCAAGTTGGTTACTCACTGAGTTATAGTTGGCTCCGCTGTGGTCGTCATTTGCCTTATTGCCTTTCTTAAACTCACTTCCTATGCACTCGTCAATCGTGAACTTCGTCAACTCTTTGTGAATGGAAAATTGGATCAAGAGGATGATGAGGATGATGAGGATCAAGATCAAGATGCAAGATACCCCAACAATATTCATCCTTCCAATTTGGTTTATTTCTTCTTTGCACCCACACTCTGTTACCAACCATCCTATCCACGTTCTCCCGAGTTCCGAACCACTTTCTTCCTCAAGCGTGTAGGTGAATTAGTCGTTTGCCTTGTCATGATGTATGTCTTGACCGAGCAATATGCAAAACCTACTTTGGCCAATTCTTTGCGTGCTCTTGAAGATCGTAATTTGGTGGTCATTATCGAACGTGTTCTCAAGTTATCCACCACAGCCGTTGTCATTTGGCTACTCATGTTTTATGCCTTGTTCCATGCATTCTTGAATGCACTGAGTGAGGTGTTACGATTTGGTGACCGTACATTTTATCTTGCATGGTGGAATTCAGGCAACTTGGCAACTTATTGGCGATTATGGAATCGACCTGTTTATCTCTTCTTTAAGCGTCACGTGTATATTCCTAGTGTGCAAAAAGGCATGTCGCCAGCCGTATGTCAACTATTGGTCTTTTTAGTATCGGCTGTATTGCATGAAGTACTTGTGGGTGTTCCTACACACGCTATCACTGGTTTCGCATTCTGGGGCATGTTTGGTCAGATTCCTCTTATTGCACTTACACGTGCATTGGAAAAGTGGCGTGGCAAGGATAGTGCATTAGGAAACACCATCTTTTGGTAAGCGGTGATAAAGGCAAGAATTGACACGTGAAAACTAATGTATGGTGGTATGTAGGATATCATTCTGTGTTGTCGGACAACCTACTATCGCTCTCTTGTATTACTATCAATGGGCAGCCACTCATAAGGATGGTATGCCCTAAGTAGCATTCTTCTCCTCCCTTGTTCAACATTTGTACGTGATATATAAAAAAAGCAATTGTAATGCATTGACAATAAGGTTTTACCGTAATGCGATCAAGCAGTTCGCACGGTCGTTTGATTTTACTCATACTCAATGACATATATATGCTCCTGGGGATCAGTTACTACTATCCATGTGCCACACCCATTTATAATTCTCTTCCCCCCAAAGCTTTCCCCACTTCCTTTCTCTCTTTCTTTCTCTCGCTCAACATTGAAACCCAATGTCCAACTCGAATCAATTACAACAATCGGTCAATGACCTTAACGCTGCCAGACAAAAGGCTACTTTCCCAGTTGATTTGTTGACAACGTATATTCGTGGTGGACCTGAAGCCTTGGCTAAGCGACAGCAAATACGACAACTATTGGAGAATGAACCAGCATTTGACACGACTCGTGCCGCGTTTCAAAGCCGTCAAGAGGTACTATCATCATTATTGATATCTTCAATCCATGATTTTAAATCGACTTTATCGTTTCATAGCAACTTGCTGATTCCATTATCGGTGCCAGACGCATGATTGAAATTGCAGAAGAACGCAACATGTCATTTGAAGAATATCTCCAAATGGTTGCTATTTCAGAATACGCTACACCGGTATGTCGATTCCAGTTAAGCTCCATTAGAATACTGACGTGCCATACATTTATGTAGCTCTCACTCAACTATGGAGGTGAGTAATAATGAGTTGAAATAATCGAGAAATCTAACGCATTTATGATCATGATAGCTTTCGTACCAGTTATTCAATCTCAAGGCACAGATGAACAAATTGCAAAGTGGTTAACAGCATCCAAGCGACATGCCATTCTTGGTTGTTACGCACAAACGGAGTTGAGGTAAGTTGTTGTGCAGGAACTTGTCATGACCTCCTTTTTCTCATGTAAACTAATGTTGCTATCTAGTCACGGATCCAATGTCGTTGGCTTACAAACAACAGCAACATTTGATGAAGCAACCGATGAATTCATTATTAACAGTCCTGATATCACGGTATGTCATGTTGTGCGTATCCATTTTATGAACCGAATTACTCATCACATTATATAGGCTGCAAAGTGGTGGATTGGTGGATTAGGTGTTGCTTCTACCCATGCTGTCCTGCAGGTACCAACTTGTCATGCATAATGTACGAGTAAAATCACTGACATGGGTATGAATAGGCACAATTGATTATCAAGGGCAAGAACTATGGTCCTCATATTTTCGTTGTCCCTGTTCGATCGCCAGGTAACACAAAGATCTTCGGATATGCCGTGTCCCACTGACACAATGTTTATCAACCCCTACTAGTGGATCACAAGCCTATCAAGGGTGTCACTGTTGGCGATATTGGTAATAGGTATGCATGTTTATTATATGATAATCATTAACATGCTCAATGATAGGTCCCAAGGCGTATGGCGGATTCAGTGTCACCGATAATGGATGTAAGTTCGTTTGTGTATACAAGGGGGAATGTATTCAGTGGTATGGCTGACATGAATTTGATAGTTGCTTTCTTTGATCATGTTCGCATTCCTCGAGACAATATGCTGATGCGATTTGCCAAAGTATCCAAATCTGGCGAATACACACCACCTGTTCATTCCAAGCTATCCTATGGAAGCATGGTCAAGTTACGTGTAGGCATTGTATCAGATGCTGGTTGGCGATTGGCTAAAGCGAGTACTATTGCTGTACGATATTGCACCATGCGTCGACAATTTAATGCCACAGCCACTGACGGATTGGAATCCCAAGTTATTCAATATTCTTCAGTCAAGCATCGCTTGTTCCCATTGGTTGCTTCTGCCTATGCCTTGATCTTGGGTGGAATGAACCTTGGTGATGATTTCAATAAGATGTCGGAGCAACTCTCAAGACAAGATGCACATATGCTCCCAGAGATGCATATCACCAGTTGTGCACTCAAGGTATGGGGTTCGCGTCGTGGATCTGAAGGGATTGAAGAAGCACGCAAAACAATGGGTGGTCATGGATTCTCAGTATTCAGTGGTGTATCCGAGCACTTTGCAAACTTTGTACCTTCCAACACTTATGAAGGCGAGAATTTCGTGCTTTGTCAGCAAGTGGGTCGTGCCCTATTGAAACAAATCAAGAATTTAGCAAGTGGCAAAGATGTGAATCTTAAAACGGTGGATTATTTGAATCTGCTCAAGCAAGGTGATCTCACACAACCTGTCACTGTCAGTGGTTCATTGTTGGATTCCAATACCCAATTGGCTATCTTTGGTACACGTGCAGCTCGTTTGGCAGCCAATCTTGCTAAAAAGATGCAAGGGGGTCGTGCATGGTCCGATCTTAACCTTGATTGCTGGGAGATTTGTCTTGCTCATGCTGAATATCATCTTCTTCAACAACTTGTCAATAAGGTGCATCAATTACAATCTTCAGCACAGTACTCAGCTCTTGCTCCTGTCATCAAATCCATCGCTGATATGGTGAGTTTCAATGCATGATGCAGCTTTTCCTTATACTAATCATATGGATATATACGTAATAGTTCTTCTTGTCCGTTGCATCCAACACTGCTTTGGCAACACTTGTCACCACTCAAGCCATTACTCCTGCCACTGCCGAATTGATTAAAGATGAATATCATCATGCTTTGAACAACATGGCCAATAATGCCGTTGGTCTTACGGATGCATTTGGTTTCACTGACAAGGAACTTAATACAGCACTTGGCCGAAAGGAGGGCAATCCTTATGGAACGTTGTGGGATGTTGTGCAAAACAACCCTGTTAATTCAGAACAAGGCAGACAACACTTTGGGGCAAGTATATCAAGAGATACTATGACATCATGATTGGACTAACGGTTTTATGTATCTTCATTTAGGATTTGATCAAGACGATCACTCACAGAAAGGATAATCTTTCTTATATCAAAGCAGCCAAGCTCTAAATAGATACACACTTGATCTCTTTAACTGTTGAATGCAAATATATTTAACGATTATTTAAATGGCGTTTGAATAAAGATGCCAAGTTATTTAAAGGGATCCACATGCTAGTTGGTATATGTGTTGGTCGAATAGATGGAAGAGTGCGTGGTGATTAGGATGCCTTTTGCTTTGCTTGTCTTGCACGTTTCCTTGCGAGATACTGTTTCCGATAAGCATCGAATCCTTGTTGTAATTCATGTGGAATACGTCGATAGAAGCTCAAGATACCGGCATTCCCTCGTCGGTTGAACTGTAGATTGAAGGATCGAAGAGCACGGTTGCAGTGAGGAACAAACCTAAAGAAAAGGTGAATATCATGATGGATGGATTCCATGATCAACTACTTACTCTGATGCAAACACAATCTTTTCCGAATAGATACCCGATCGATAGATAAATACGAGTGTTCCTGCTACTACCAACAATGCAGCTGTATTCAACAAGTGGATAAAGAAATCCTAATTGCATGGATGAGGGACTTTTGCCCAACTTGGGATATTTGGGGTGGATAGCATAAACGTTCATCCCCACCACATACCTTGCTCGGTGAAAGAAACACCACATAGAAAAAGTACACAAGCAATATAAGAATACCAACTAGTAACGCTATAAAGAAATTCAATGGTCAATAAACTACTGCCATGACCATGCCAACATTAACTGTACCTTCATATTTCTTTTTCCTCCGTTGCAGTCGTGTCATGTTGCCACGCAGTCGTTCTTCAAAAATGACCAAATCTCTGTACGTTGCTTGATCGGCATGGTAACGTGGAGGTGAAGACGATTGTTTTGTGCCGTTGTCCATATTCACAAAGAACAAAGTGTCGGTGTAGAGAGCAAGGCTGGCTGCTTTAGAGAGATTGCTGGTTTTGTAACCCCAAATGTTCTACCGGCACTGTAGCCCGACAAAAGTAGCTTTCTTGACCATACTACTACTACTACTACTACTATGACAGTACCTTTCGAATCAGAGTACCCAAGTATGCCATATGATAGTCCAAATGATTCAGAAGAATGGGGTGCATATCACACACGCACTGAATACATTCTTCCTTGTTCCTTGATTAAACACAACAGTCTTATATTGAAATGGCTTCACAAGTGGATGGATAGGGGATAATCATAGTAGGGATGATGTTTATTATTCTCATAGATTACAATGTAGTTGTAGATAAAGCTGGTTTCTAACTGGAGAGCTTGCATTTTTGTCTCGTGACTCCGGTGGTTCTTGCATTTTTTTTTCTTGTTCTCTTATCCCTATGCCAAAACTCACCACCAAACAGTCAAAGAAGCAAGCTGGGACTGCAGCCGATGCACGATCACTCGGTCCAATCTTTAACAAGGATCTCGGTCAGCATATTTTAAAGAATCCATTGGTTGCCCAGGGCATTGTTGACAAGGTAACGTTGCAAGAGATCGTAAGCCATGTGGATAGATCTAACCTGTATGATTGGTTCAGGCCAATTTGGTTTCCTCGGATACAGTATTGGAAATTGGTCCTGGTACTGGTAACTTGACAGTCAAGATATTGCAACAAGCCAAAAAGGTGGTTGCTGTGGAAATGGATCCTCGTCTTGCAGCTGAATTGCAAAAGCGTGTGCAAGCAAGGTAAAAAGTTAAGAGTCAAAGTAGAAGAAATGCGTATTGATGATCTATTCAGTGGTGATCAACGACGATTACATATCATGATTGGTGATTTCATGAAGACCGAGTTGCCCTACTTTGATGTTTGCATCAGTAACACACCTTATCAAATCTCATCCCCATTGGTATTCAAGTTGTTGGAGCACCGACCTCTCTTTAGGTAAATACAATCAAGCACAATGAACAAGGAGGGGATGATTGATTCAATGTATATATAATAGATGCGCTATTCTCATGTTTCAACGTGAATTTGCTTTACGTCTTGTGGCACGACCCGGTGATGAGCTTTATTGTCGATTATCTGTCAATGTTCAACTCTATGCCAAGGTTGACCACGTCATGAAAGTTGGCAAGAACAATTTCCGTCCTCCACCCCAAGTTGAATCATCCGTCGTTCGTCTCGAACCAAAGAACCCACCACCACCCGTTGATCCAAAAGAATTCGATGGTCTTTTACGCATTCTCTTTGTACGAAAACATAAGACACTGGCTGCCAATTTCAAGCAAACAACAGTTCTCAGTATGCTCGAACAAAACTACAAGACTTTTTGCTCAGCACATGAAATGGTAAGCAAGAGAGGGAGAGATGGTAGGATCATTACTGACAAGATATGATTAGATGATTGAGAGTGATTTCGATATCAAGAGCAAAGTATTGGGTATTTTGGAATCAGTAGGCATGAATGATACCCGTGCTGCCAAATGTGACTTGGACGATTTCCTCAAGTAAGTTTTGACACATTGATCATTCTATAAAAGCCCCATGCTCATCTCATCACCACCTATTTCATCTAGATTACTTCTCGCATTCAATCAACATAACATTCACTTTTCATAGAAAGCATGTATTAATACACCAACTTCATTTAAAACACTATATATATATATAACCAATTTTACAATATAATCACGCTGTTGTACTTGCATGAATTTGACATTCTTGTGAAACACTTTTATATCATTGAGCGGCATATTGCAACACTTGGGGAGTCCATGTTTGTGCCATTTTTTACAGTGGGTATGATGTGTAACACTTGATTGTAAGGAGAAGGGAGTAGTAATCATTGTGCAGATCGAGAGATAGAGAGATGCTGTTGGTCAATTTCCTGTTTGCCTTTATTCTCACGGAAGCTCCATTCAATCCAGAGCCATTTTATCCGCGTCACCATCCTAAAACAAAAAAGAAAGAATACATGAATGATATGATTCATTATCCAAAGCCTATTACAACTTACCTCATTTGATTTCATATATGCTTCCATTTCCTCATCCAAATCGGCTTCGTTTCTAATCTTTCGTGAGCCACCATCACCTTGACGACCACGTCCACCACGTCGTCCACCTCGATTGCCGCTGCTTCTGCTAAATAAAAGAATGAATCATGGGATCAGGATCCAATGTTGAAATATAACATTATGGTCGTAAACGGGCGCAGGAGCATATCCATCATGCTATGTTTGCGTCACTGGCACCAAAAGAAAACGCGGGATAACATACGTTGATCCTCCACCATTCGAGCGATCTCCTCCACCACGACGAGCAGGTGCCATTTGAATATGCATCACTTGACCTATAACAAAGGATATAAATATCTCATTCATGTCATATGAATAAATGACTCCTTACCATCCAATTCAACATTGTTGTACTTGTCAAGGGCCTTTTCAGCATCAGATTGACGAGCAAATCTTACATGAGCAGTACCAGTAGAACGACCAGAGCGATCAAACGTAATACGAGCTTTTTCTACTTGGCCAACCATACCAAACAAATCCTTTAAAAGTTATGTGAGATGGCGAAACGTGCATTGGATAACACCCTATTCTACTTTACCTGCAAATCCTTTTCCACAACATTGTAGTGAAGATTTTCAATCAATAGCTCTGAACCACCTTGACCAGGTCGGTTACTACCACCACGAGGACCTAATCTTGAAGCAACTGAACGATTCCCATGACGATCCTCATCAAACAAATCATGTGTCCACTGCTGGTTCACATTGCGTCGTCCACCCTGAAAAAGGTGTAAATATAAGTATACTCTACCTCTTTCTTCGTCTTGGAATAAATCACTTACGGATGGTGCATTGCCACGTAGTTGAACAGTGCGCACAAACGTAGCACCTAATCGGCTGGATGATCCAACGTTGCGTTTACGAATACCACCACCTCCACCTCCACCTCCACGAGATGAAGAAGGGCCCGATGATCGCTTTGGACGCGAATCGTTTGATCGTCGACTCGATCGCTTTTCCTTGATGACATCGTCAAGTGCTTTATCCAAGGTAGAAGCCATATCTGTGTATTTGAGCAAAAAGAGTAATAACGTATAATGTGTGAAAGAGCTCGCTTCTGTCAAGGTTATCGCCAGCCAATTAGATTACAAGCAGCTTAACGTGACGCTCCTGATTACTGCCTATGGTAAATGGGTCCCAAGCCAGCTTACCTTAATTCCCCTTGACACCACCACAATCACAACCCCCCCCCTTACAACGTGAATAAACTACTAGGATACCGACTAAAAAAATTACTTTTGGATTACAAAAGGTGTTCGGGAACCAATATCAACTCGTAACGTTCCACTTGTTTATTGTCTACACAACAATGGTCAACGTAGTTTATGCAGCAACACCAACTTGGCAGCAGCTATCGACAACTGAACAGTATTGTTACGATGCGTGCTCATATCGTTTACCACAATGGGGAGGAACACTATATTCGAGCCTTGTTATTTGCAACAACACGCATTAACACTATGCTTCATGATCATCACCACAGATCCATTTATACGATATTCCAAGATGCTTGACCACTTTATCAGTTCGATCGATCGCTACTTCCTTTCATTGTGTGAACAACAACTCCACACCATCCATACGCATAAAAGCAATACTTTGTCATGAACAAGATCATCCATCTCTTTCACCTATTGGATTGCATCTATCATCAATGCCTGGTGGTGAGTGTCAATCATAGCTTTTATGGGATCGGTTGTATTGATGTAGTCAATCATTGTTCCCTTATTCGATGTGTTCATTGTTGTCATCATTTGTCTCATTCTCTGAGGGATTCTTTGTGGTGTGTGTGATTATCCTTGGTCAGCTTTCTCTTTGTCCATGTATTGATTGTGTTTGAGTAGTGGTTCAACTCCTAAGAGACTACCTGGCACCTGTCTGTAACGTTCAACATGGGATACAACCTATATCCTCGGTGGAAATAAGGATGCTGTGTCTCTAAAGGTCCATCTCGAGTTATGTACATGAGTTACTCATCGCTTGCTCGGACCAAGCCAACGTATAAGATTGCTCATTGGTATTTATTTTAACGACAGTACGCTTCTATCGATTTCATTTACATATGTATTGTAGCTCAAACATCACAATGTGAAAGTCATAACAAGCCGGACTATAAGGACATGGATCAATCCTGTGAATATATCCACACCAAATAATGGATGACCAAGTGGCAGCAAGCAAGAGCATATCCTTGATTATGCTCATCGAAGGCTTTTACAGTATTGTATTGCAAGAATACACTGGATCAAATTGGTTTGGTAGCTACTTTAAACTTTCAAGGAGACGGAAATAAAGATATATTCACTCATGCTTTGTCATTATTGTAGAGAATTTGTTCCTTGTTGGATAACGCTTTTATTATAGTTGCTGCATTAACCATCATCTAGATCGTTGAGAGCTATTCCTTCCCTACTATCAATCAAATAAAGATAGCGATGAAATGTCGCAAGACTGTGTTTGGGGTTACTTTAGTGTTCGATATCTGTGATGAAAATTCTCGCCATTGACACCTTGTAAAGCTGATGGCACTTTTCTCGCCTTTCTCATTTCATATACAGTTTCCCTTGCAATTCAACATGATACAAGTATACAATGAATAATAGCACCCCTTTATTTCAAGTATGCTTCAGTAACTATGGGTCGTATATATGTATCCAACGCAACGACATTGGAATAATTTGGCTCCTACATATCAACAGCAACATTATTCCCAATGTAAAGGCATCCTTCCCTGTAACTCTGATCCCAAACCATCCAACAGTCATATTGTCATCGTCCTTGACATCAAGAGCAAGCTGCTGCGAGTGGTTGACAACCGGGATGGGCAAAACTCCTGTAACTGTCGCCGGCACATTCATCTTATCATTTATGTTACACCTTTTGCTTGCACGCTGTTGCCAGTATTCTTCAGCGTTGAATATTTTTTATGCAATTGTTGACGAGGTAGAAATGAGTCAAGCGATCGGTTCTCTATCGGCCAATGGAAGCTTACATATCGTTGTCATTTGACATTGTTGGAGCATTTGAACGCAAACTCTAGGATCGTTTTCAGACAAGATTACCTGTAACTCTAATAGATCAAAGTGCTGCTGATCGAATAAAGCTGCTGGCAATTCATTGTGACATTGAGCAA